>VFFE01007253.1:440961-643877 GCA_008921705.1 Burhinus oedicnemus | reverse complement strand
GTAAAAAGTAATTTTTAAAAAAAAAAAAAAAAAAAAAAAAAACCCAAACAAACAAAAAAACCATTTAAAAAAGTAGGCTATCTTACTTTAGTATTTGGAAATCTTTAAGATCTAATAGTTAATTACAGAGGCTTCATGAGATACTTACCAGTTTTTGTTAGGGACTAGCCAATATTTTAACTGAAATGGCTGATGGTGTAATTAGATTAATTTTGAGATAACGTATACAAAATAAAAAGTGCTACTTCTCAAGTTTCCAACAAAAGTAAATGGTAAGCTTTATCATGACAATAAAGCCCTGGTTTTAGCCCTGAGCATGAGAATTTTTACACTTTATAAAAACACGACTTTCCTTATTACTAAAGTTTTCTTTCTTGACTAACATACACCTCTGTTATGGTTTAGGCCTGTTCTGTTTTACCTCGAACCAGGACAACCTCCTTTGGAGTAAGTCCTTGTTAGACTTACTGCTAGTGATGTATAAAAAAGAGGTAGCACATTCTGCTAATTTTCACAACAAAGGGATAATTTTTTATTACTGAAGCCTGTGTGTTGGCAACAGGGAGGCATCAAAGTTGGACTGTGTGGTTCAGGGACAAGTCATGCTTTGCAGTTATTAGGCTGGTTTTTGACACTGAGTTACTAAACTCATTGTATGTACATTTGAAAAAAAAAATGAAAGGCAATGGTGATACTTATCTGAATGTAGTAGAATTTATTTTTGTGAAATACTTCTGGAACTTTAGGAAAGGCACAGTATAGAATGTAAATATCGTTTAATCAGTTTTTCAATATCTATCATCAAATGCTATTCCCAGCTCTCTAGTTCATAGCTAGTTTTATGGGTTTCCTTCCATTTTCTGTCATCTTCTGTTACAAAGAATATCTTGTCCATATTTCCTAAATAGTGTTTTATGTCTAAAGCTTTAGATGTCCACCTTCTTTCATTGGAATGAAATGCCTATGGCAGAGAGCTAAGATAACTTTTGGTAGATGCTTTTGGGATCAATGTCAATAAGTTTTCATATTGCCAATAAACATTTATTGTGACTTCACAGACAGTAGTATCACCAGATGCCTCAACAGATTGACATTATCACAGTATTTTCCTGTGTTTGGATTGTGATTTTCCTAAAGGTTTCTAAATATTGATCAACCAAATATAAGTGTATAGAACAGAGAAAATGAAAATGATAGGCCAAATAATAATAGCTTCGATTAATGTCACAGCTAGCTTGTGAATTCCAGTGTTGTTATTCCATGGGGTTCTCCCTATGTATTAGGAAACAGCATAATTAAAGATTAAAATAAGCCTAGTGCTTAACTACAAAGTATTATTTTTTAAAAGGAAAAAGGAAAGGGATAAAAAGAAAACCTGAACAAGCAGTTATAATCTCTTACTTATGACTCCCTATGGAAATCTTTAAATAAGATTATGTATTTAGAGTGCATCGTCATCTGGTGGGAGCATCATTCTATAAATAACAGAAAGCCAAATTATATTATTACTCAAAACTAAATAGTCAAAAAACTAGGGAGTCAAATTTTTTCCTTGTGTTTTTGTAACTACAATATTAACAGTTTAAAAATAGATACTCATATAAAATCAGTTTGTAATGTAAAAGGAGTTAGGTAAGGAGAGGTCTTGAGACAGATGAGTTAATTAACATTGCATTCAAGTTAAAGCCAGCTGTTGCCCTCTTTACTAACCCTTGATGATTTCTAAGATTCAGCTGTTTTCAACAGAAACAGTTCTTTGCGTTAGTGGAATATCTGTAATTATCACAAGAAAATTAAAACATAGGTATCTAGAAAAGTCTGTATTACTTGTGACATGGAAGCTGGCATGATTGTTTGCAAAAGTATCACTGGGCTGAGAAGTTGCTTCTTGAGGCTGTCTTTCTGCTCATATGTGGTTGCTTATAAAGGTGAAATAGCTAGACTGAACGCGGTGCTGAAAGCATAGTCTTGTGCAGGACAATAAAAACATACAAGTCATAAGTGCTTAAAGAAAAGGGTGAAAGCATCAGCAGGGAATTTATACTCCCTCATGTCTGCTGTTCCCCTGAAGGTAAAAGATACCTCTTCAATAGATACAGCAGGATTCTGATATATAAGATGTTGTGTCACGATCTCGTAACTTAACTTTACCATTGGGTGATCCTCCCAGTACCTTCATGGAATGCTGCTTGGTAGTGCAAGTATGATGATTCCTGTGAAAGTAAGCAGTTGCTCTCCTACAAACTCATCTGGAGTCTCTCAGACAAATTTAGAATTTTGTCTTTATAATGCAAATTTATTGGAGTATTCTTAAAGATTCAACTCTGTCATTTAATTCAGTTTCTGATATGTTTTTAGCTGCATGCAGAAGCAATGGGATTTCTGTTCCAAATTACAACTGGATATTTGTTGTGGTTTTTTTTCCTCGGAAAATGAATTCTGAAATACCAGTGGTTTCATAAAAAGTATCGGTGACATGAAAGTCTGTAGAGCATCAGGTTTGATGAGATGACCTACAGACATTCCTTCCACCAGACATTTCTGTGAATTCTATGATTCTCTGTAATAGTGCATTTCCTATGAAAAAATGTATTTTGAAAAATTTATGATGCCCAGGGTCAATATTTACAAAATACTTCAAATTTTTGTTTAAAAGGAATTATTGTTTCAGACTTTATTTTATGTTTTAAAATGCACCTAAAAACTAAAATTGAGGAGCAAAATAGATTTTATTGAAACACTAAGATCTTCCTGTTAAAATTTGAATATGTTTGTCATTAACTGCCACTGGTAGCATTATTATTGCAGACTCTTCATTGCGTGGTATGTGGGTTCAGTCCTTTTATAATAAAAAAAGAGTAAGAAGGCAGCAAAAGGAGCTTATGTTCTAATGTGCCCCTACTAGTAAGTTTTTTCTGCTTTCCAAAGACTGCAGAAGGTCTGTCATAAAAATTCTGTCATGCTGGGAAGACACAGGCACAGAAAGTTGCATAGGGAAAAGGGCAGCAGGAATGTGAAATGTTTTTCTTCTGAATCTGCAGATGCAGAAGGCAGGGAATCCACTCTTGTATGTGGATCTTGATTGGAATATGGGATCCGAGGTAACTTGCTGTTTCCTCTCCTTAAAGACTCTCAGAAATTAGCTGGAGCAGAAGGCCAAGGCAGAGCATCTCTCCTGAAGTATTTATGGGAAACAGGGAGTGGGGGAAAAGCAAATATGGAATGTTTTCTGTGTATAGAAATATCCCAAGAGCTACAGGACAGATTTTGGAATTTTCCTCTTTTGACTTGTTTGTTCATAGGATCTTATTCCTGCCTGCATGTGTTCTCCATTCATGTGGCTTTTGTATGAATGTTTTTCTTCGTTCTTGTGTTTACTCTTATGCCTTTCTTCTTTCCACAGGCTCTACTTAGTATCTAATCTATAGAGTTTATGTCCTAATAGAGAAGACTTTCTTATCTTAGTTCATCTTCTGAAATATTGTATTCTTTCTGTATGCTTAGATTACATTCTGTCTAAGATTCTAATGTCCAGGACAGATTGTTTTTGATGGGCGTTTGTGTGTGTAGGTTCTTCTGTGATATCTGTGACATCTGTATAAGGAGCTGATTTTTAATGTGTCCGACATCCCCTCCTCGAATTTGTCACAGCACAGTATCTACCCTATGCGAAGGACACTGGCAAAATAAAAACCAATTCTAATTCTAAAAAATATAAACTTTTGTATTAATGATGATTTATCATTTAAATAATGAAACTACAAGAATAAAACGGCTAAAAAATTTTTTTGGGGAAGATGATTTTGGACATTTCCTCATGTTGTTCAGCTGACACTGTATTACAGTTCGTCATCATTAGGTTACTGTTATCGTTTAATGTGTCAGTCTGAAGTTGTGAGTAACTGTAGCTGTTTTCAGATATTCATTTCTACCAGATTTTAGGAGGATTCCTAAACTATTTTCTTTGGGTATTTATTAATAGTTGTAATCAGACGCATGTATTTACGCCAGCACAATTAGCACATGGAACTGAAATGATGCTCTGCAAATCCGTTGCCGTAAATGGCCTTTAAAGTTGGTGAAAAAGTATAGAGAATTTTGGAAAGATCCAGGGTGAAAATAGGGTGGCACAAAGTGAAGTCAGATGATCAGAAACATTATGAACTCTGTAGTCTTTTTTTCTCAATTATTCTCAGCTCAGGTAATTAATTTTGTAACTGGAGATTTAATTACATAAGTTCTTTATTGTTGCTGATAAAGTTTGTGTGACTTAACTCAGAATTAAGTAACTTTAAGATAGTTTTGCGTGTTTTGAAATGGTAAAAGGTATAATCTTTATCTCGGATGTATTTCATATTGCTACAAGGCGTGCAGATTCTCAAGATCTGTAAGAACTTCACAGCATTTTAGGATTTGTGTTTCCCTAGCTCTATTTTTTTGGGGGGGTGGGGGAAAAACTCAACCAAAGCTGTAATCTTTTAAACTTTCCTAAAAGCCTTTCAGCTAGAATTGAGACCTAGCAGAAGAAATAACCAGCCTAGAGTTTCGGCAAAGATGTATGCAATCTACAGCATGGCTGTATAATTTAAGATGTTAGGGAGCCTGCATTAAAGTATTTACATGCATATGTCTGTATATCTTAAGCTATTTAGAAGAAAATCCTTTTTCCTTAGTAAGAAGTGAATAAATATATTGAAGTGGAACTTAATGAAGTTACTAGACTTGGTCTATTCCATATGCAATTCTATGCTGGTATCTTGAAAATTACAAAATACTCGGGACTTGTGTTTGAACGCTTAATATTTTCCTTTCAGTTGACTGATACCAGCTGGATCCAACAGCCCTTCACTATTTTACCAGTGAAGACAAAATGGAACAATGCGAACTTTCATGTTCTCTTATTTGATCTGGAAAAACTTGAGGAACTACTTCTGTCATCTCAACTCAATGGATTAAAGTCATCGAATTCATTTCACACCTATGGCACTCTAGAAAGGGCCAACAGTACTACTGGGAAAAGGCCATTGACATTAAAAAGAAATAAAACTGCTGGCTCCGTATCTCCAGTGGATGCGCAAGTAAGTACTGTTTGTTCAAACCAGGCTTGTAGGGATAACACAGCTAGACCTTTGGAAGAAAGTGGTGGCATGAAGAGACAGAAGAAAATGAAGAGTTCAAGAAAGATTAGAATGCAGCCATCAGGAAACATTGATGTGAATGCCAACACTGATACAGCTAAACTGCTTTTGTCATGTCTCTTACCATGGGGTGTAGACAAAGAAATAGACAATCTTTGTGTTAGACACTTAGATATCTTGAGGCTTCAGTGTCCTGTTTCTTTTGGACTTGTGTCAAATGAAAACCACCTATCACTAATGTTGCCACGATGGAAATGTACTGATTGTGGTGTGCTAGAAGAACAAGCAGTAATCAACTTATTTTCAAAGAGAGTGCTTGATTTATCAAACAAGTACCTTGCTGCAACTGAAGGACAACCTGGAAAGAAGGATGGACCTGAGAATAATGTTTATGGAACAAAGGGATTGGAAACAGTATTCCTATTTAGCAGAATAGCTTTAATCAACAGGATAATTAACATACCTGCAGCAGTTACAGGTGAAATTGAAAGGTAAGAACCTTTTCATTATGTCTTTTCTTCCTTTATAGTGATTAAAAAGTGAAAAATATGAAACAAGCACTTCTCTTAAATATGGACTTTTTATATTCTTTCTCTAGAGGTTTTTTTTTTAATAGGATGTTCTTTGAACAAAAGGAGAATCAGGATAAAGTTAATTATCTTTGTATTTTTCTATTTAGCAGATGAGAAAACTAATGCAAGAAATTTTTTCAACAGAACAAGAACTTGAATTACCTAGCTTCACACCCTGTTTTTCCAGAGATCACTCTTCCTTGCAGTTCAAACTAAGTAGAATAATGAGGTTTCTTCAGGCACATTTTGAGACATGCATTAGCCCATTTGTGCTGTTTCAACTTTCACTCTCTGTAAGCTATATACTTCCTTTACCATGAAACCCTTGGCTTTGCAGATAAATAAAACATGAGAGACAAGAACAGTCTGCCCTAGTTACATTGTCTAAAATACAACACTCCGAGTAATAACAGCAGCTACTGGGAATGAATGCCTCATCAGCCCTTATGTTGTGAGAACCATCCCAAATAACACGTTACTCAAAACAAATTTATTGACTAAATGCTTTTTCAGTATTAAAGGAAAAATAGCATGCTCAACATTATTTGACCAAGCCAAATAGAGCATACTAATAGGGCAATGTATATTGTCCACACACTTTTGTCGTTCAGCAAACCTAGGTTTGGTCTGTATTTAGCATTTTAAGGACAATTAACTCCAGTGTTGGTGATGCTATGGCCCAGAGGCAAGAAGGGGGACAAAAATTACTGATCCTGATGCTGCGAATATCTGCATCTTCCACAAAGCTCTAGGCATTCAGAAATATCTCAAGAGATACGCACCATCCCACAGGACAAACGCACGTTCCTCAGTTACTTTTACTGCTAATCACATTGCCACTGCTAATCACATTGCATACTGGTCCATATTCAACACAAGCTCTTATATGAAAGGTTGTTTCTAGGATTCCAGCTTGAACATGAATTCCTTTCTGTGCAAGAAATACACAATTATTTTTTTTGGTGAAAACTGTACTACATATATTTTAAAGTTTTCTCCAGGAAATGTAAAGGCACAAAAACTAGTGCCTCTTGTAGAAATAGGGGAACTTTTTGTACAAAACAAAGGAAAAAAAAAATTGCTATAAATTTTGGTTGCAAAAAAGTTATGAATTTTATTCAAAGACTCTGAAATGTGTTATTTGGGATTTTCACATGGTTTGGTTTGGATTACATCTGTTTCCAGAGCTGAATAGTATACCTATTTATAGCTGTCTTGTAGCTAAGTTTTAGTTTGCCATTTGTGATGCCCTGACATGGGCTGTTGCCTTCCAGTGGCCTCATCTGGATAAAAGCACTTGAGTTGTATACATTCAGTTCTGTTCTTGGATTATTTTGGGGGAGGGCGCGGTGATACTGGTTTTCATGTGTTGGGGTTTTTTGTTTTTGTGGGGGTGTTTTGTTTTGGTTTTTTTTTTCCCTGAGCCCCATGTTTTCCTCTTGAGTTCCATGTTTTCCTCTTGAGTTCCTAAGCAGCAATTACAAGTGCTATGGGTCTATACAGAGATGACACATAATTCTTTTTCCTGGCTGTACTTGCACACTCTTGCCTACTTCTGAGGCTGTACCTTCTTTCTTCTTTGTTCTTCATCTCTTACACATTCAGAAAATAAATGGACAAGTAGCCACAATTTTTGTGTGTTGTTGAAGAATAGTGTTCGTTCTTAGGGAACTTGATCAGAACTACACTGTATTTGCTGTGTTTTTACCAACACAGACCTCAGAGTTTTTAGTCACCTGAACGTTTTCCTCTCTGCTGCTGGTGACAGGAAATTTTTTTTTTTTCTCATTTGGGTTCTGTCCCATAATAGCACAGAGTTTATCTTTTCCCCTACCTTCCAAGAATTGCTTCAGGACTTTAGACATGTCAGTCATAATTCACTTTTTTTTTCCCCCAATAAATAAAGATAAGAACAGTTGAGATATGTATTTTGTACTGTTTCCTGACTCTGTAAAACTGCAGATGATGTCCCACTGCAGTCAAGAACCATCATTTTCACATAGAATTGAAGGCGTGTGGGTAGAACCAATGAGACTATGTTACTGTGTCAGCATTAGTGGAAGAAGTGGATTAGAGTCACAGGAAAGAATTCCATGCTTCAGACACTTTTTTTACCAAAAAAACCCCAAAACAAACAAACCCAAATCAAACAAATAAAAAAACCCAACTGATTCCATACATGATGTACTTTCATGTGATAATGTTATCTTTGTGTCTGAGTATTAAAGACATAGTTTTGTTATCAGAAATTGCTATCTGAATGTATCTATACTTTCTGTATTGTCTCAAAGCCAGTTATGTGTATGCAAAGTTATCTCCCTCTCTCCACCTAGGGAAAAAGCCCCTTTCCTGTGAAGTTCCCTTTTTCCTTTTCCCTCCTCCCCCCTCCCCAGTTATAAGTATAGTATGAATAGGACTTGGCCTATTTGCCATGTTCTTAGGATTCAGCCTTTGTTTTACCTCTTCCTCTTGCAAATAATTGGGGTCTGAATTAACTATTGTAATCTCTGTTCATTCATTCATTAAATCTTTTTATATGATTTATCCTTATTCATCATTTACTCTGTATTCAGGGTTGGAATGAATTTTCTCTGTTATGATGAGCTGTTAAAACAATGTACTTTTGCCTAATTAAAAGTTTGAATGAAACCAAGCAAATGCTACTTTGTCCGGTTTGCCTTCTAAAAGTACAGTATGTAGCCACACCTCCTTGGGCAGTTGGTTTAGCTAAAACTGCAGCATGCTCAAGGGAGAATACTACATATTGAATTCTAATTTGGCACAGCATTTGCAGAAGGAGTGAGTAGGACAGCTTTCACAGCTTGTAAGAGTCCTGGTCTCCTAAGTATTACTGCTGTACAAACAACTGTTACTAATTCAGTTACTAGTATGAGAGAGAAAATGCATTCTGATCTCCTCTCCATAGCTTATCTGTCAGCAGAGCCAGGAATGTTTCTTCATCCTGTGAAAGTTTACTTTCTATTAGCACACTGGTACAAACTCCAAAGCTTTTAAACTTTTAAATTAGGAGAAAGAATATCTGAACAGATTATCCAATGACTACTCATTTGCTTAATGTATATTCAGTTGATATTCATAGTTCTGCCTGCTTTGATGCTGGAGAATGGACTTGTATATTTATTCCTTGCAATGCAGCACGGAATAACTACTGGTTTAGTAATAATTTTGGGATTCCAGCTTTCTTCTGTTAATACTGGCCTACTTTGCATGTAGCAATGAAATAGTTATTGGGCTGTGAGGTGAACTATTTTAGTGTCAGTCAACTGTCGTCTTGATCTGGGGAATGCAACAATAGATATTAAATCCCTGTTCTTTGGCATATCCAATGATTTTGTTGTTACAGGAGAGTGAAAGGAATTTTAACATAATTTGAACATTTCACAAAAAAAATGTTCATAATCCCAAAAAGAATAAAGTATGAAAAACATGGCTTTGGAAAAACCTAAGTCTATAAGCTGTTGTTCATAAATGTTTTTGTATATATGTTGGTTTTTTGCACCTTGATGCTGCCTGTGAAAATAAAGGAGTCTGCAGTAAAATGTGTCAGATTATAAAAGTGGGGCAGAAACAGGAAGAAGCTAGTAAGAAAAGATCTTCAAAGAACTGGTTTTCTCTTGCCTTTTGAGATTTGTATCTGTAGCATAAAGCTCTTAGGCTGAAAGCTTTCAGAGTTGTTTAGTGTTGAAGTTTTGTGTTTAGTTTTGAAATATTATGACTTAACTGTTGATGCAGTGAATTTGAATGGTGAAATATGTTATTTTTAAATTACACCTAAATATAGGTCAATATAGCAATGTATTTAAAAGAAATAGTTTAAAATAGCGCAAGGGTTTGGAGAGGAAACTTCCATCCATATCCTTTGTCTTCAAGGGTTAGGTTGCTGAGTTAGTCACAGTACTGAAGAGCAGTAGAGATACGCACTGGTCTCCTAAATTGTTGCCATCTACCGAAATCCCAAGTATTGCAATAATATTCTAAATTATTTAGCACTGGAAAAAATGGAAGCCTATGAAATAAAGTTGCTAGTTTCCCTTGAACTTTTTTCCTATGTAATAGAAAAAACAGCACAAGGCCTTTGTGAAAATGATATTTTGATTCAATTCTTCACACATGAATTTGTTTCTTTAAGACAACGTAAAAGTTAACTATAGTAATTTTTGAGCCAAATGTAAAGTTTCCTGCATATGGATGATGCGTTTCAGTATTTGTGTATATGTGAATGTTTCAATACCAAGTTGCGGGCAAAAGAATGCAAGTGACTTTTGAGGAGAAACTAAACTGTGATTGATAGTAATTGTTAGCAGAGTACCTAACTTAAGGCATAAGATTTTTCTAAGTATGTTCAGGTTTTGTTTAATAGTTTCATATTATTTTAGTCCACAGAACTCAGAATCTGTACATGACAAATGGCGAAACATAGAAGCAGTAACACCTTCGTTCCCCAGTTTTTATGGAGAGTTACCAAGCAGTAAGTATATGGAGGAGTGGTAATATTAGCTTTTAAGCATGCTTTTTGTTGCTAAAATACATCATTTAACTTCAATAATGAAAAAAATTATTTATATTATTCAGCTTCGAACAGGTCCAGTTTGCAAATGCAGAAGCTGGATTATTCTGTTGTTCTGTGAATATCACAAAAGCATGTAAACGAAATGCGAACTGTTAAGTAATACTGGAATCGACAATATTTTTTCTGTGATGGCAAAACATCCAGCTGAGTTTCTAAAGACATTTTTTAGCAATCTGAAAAACAGAAATGTAATAAGACAAACATTGTTGTCTCCCCCCTCCCCCATCTCCCTCATCACCATTACGTGCTCACCCAGTAATATATACAGCCCTTCCAGCAAACTGTTGCCTTAGTAATACAAGAGTCATCTTGGCTGTTCAATAATGCCCTTAGACTTTTGGCTTAGGGCAGAATAAAGTAATCTCTCCACAATAACGTCCCACAGGCAGTTGTTCACCAATGTTGGCTTTGCAAGCCAGTCTGAATTTACTTTTACTGTATGCAACTAACCAAAAAATGTTTAAATAAAAACCTAAACAGAAGATGGATATTTGTCAATATACATTACCCAAACAAATATAGCGTTCCTCTTACAGACTAAGTCCTGTCTAGTCTAATAACACAAATTTCTTTCAAGTCAAATCTTGGCCCTCTGCTATGTAAAAAAGCCTTAATATCCACATCTAAAATCAGCTTTCAGTGTACCTTTCCTTCTCTGACTCTTATATGCACCGTAAGCGTAGAACTTGTGATGACAGCAGAAATGCCTGTTGGAGGAAACAGATGGAACATAAAATCAAGTGACAATAGAAAATAAGTAGATGAAAGACATGGAAATGGTATAGAGATGACTAAAATGTTCATGGACATAAAAATAGTTTTACTGAGTGACCTAAAACTTCTAAGGTAATCTAACTCATATCTCCTAGTTCCCACAATTGCTTGGATTTGTAAATTAAAATCTTATGAGATTTGCAGATCTCTCAGACATTTTGGGAACGACCAGTTCTTTAGCATCAAGCACACACAGGACAGCAGAACAGACAGTGTTAAATCTTGATTCTGACAATGTTTCTGGACTTTCTGTATGCATTAACACATGTGCAAAGACAAGGGAGTGAAACCAAATTAAAACAGGAGTCTTCAATGCTTTTTTGCATGCATGGACATGAAACTGGAGTGCCACAACAGAGGACAAGGCTAGATGATAGGTACCATGTTGGATGTACTATTCTTGATCAGTGGGGACACTTGCTGAAAGACTGTTCTGTGTTTAGACCAGAGCAGCCTCAGGTTAGCTCTTGAGTCAGTAAGAACTATGAAAGCTGTTAATTCAAATCATCACTGCTTGAGTCTTTCTCTTTGGAGAGCTGGCTCTATCCCACAGGATTTCCCCACTAGGGGAACTCAACTGCAAACTCAGTAGGTTTCTACTAATGAAATTAGTTTCAAAGTGCAGGGGAAGGTTTTAAATAATAGAGTTGAGCTTTGACACAGCAAAGTTTCCAAAATGTCAGAAAAAAGAAAAACAGCAAAATTCATCCTGATATACAAAGAAATCACAGTTCAATCTAAAACCTGAGAAGAGGAGGTTTACCTTTGTATGATCCGTTCTGCCTCTCATTTTCTCATCTCTTTTTATGTTTTTGTATTAGCCTTTACATTTTGTATTATGATGACTGTCATGTCAGCTATTAGAGATACTAAATGCTCTAGTTTTCTTTTTTCCTCTTTCCTTCTCCATTCTTCTTTGTTTGATCATACCTGTGTATATGTTTGTACATATGTTTATATATTGTATTAGATATTGACATAGTTACATGGTTGTTTACTGAATACTATACTGCTCTCATTCAGACTACACTGGTGTACCCTATTCACTTTGCAATATGCAGGTACTCACATGATTTTTTTCAAACTTCAGTCTTTACTGCAGGAATCCAACACTTAAGAGAATGACTATGCAATGGGTGATCAGGATACTTGTGAACTTTGGTGTTACTGAGACACAGTTGCTACTTATAATTCAATTTCCTTTTCTCAAGACATTACATGGTACTGGCAATCAGAGATTCTTGTGTGGATTCAAAGGATTGTACAATTTACCCAACTTACATGTCTGGCAACAAACATTGTAGTAAAGTACTGACATGTGACATTTGTCTATTGAAGTCAAAATGAGGAAGAACTGGCACAGCTGCCAGTTCAAACTGTGCTTTGCTTCGAAAATCTGAAAAATCAGGATGGATAGTAATAAAACTCACATGGAAATCCGTAAGTGTAACAGTTTTCTTGACTGCAAGCATAACTGGTGAGCCACTGGCTATGTGACATCTTGACCACACAGCAGTATTGTTGCCCTGTAGCAGAAAAATAAATCAGGCAGAACTGTAATGATACGAAATGTTATTGAATGTATTTTTGCATAGACTCTAGTCTACTGTTTTCAAGGTAAAGAAACACATATTCAAGTAGTTTTAGAATTTACATATTTAGAATTTACATAGTAAAATCCATAGTTAAATAGTCCAAATGGGAAAGTATTCGCAATATCTTTAGAAAATTATGATGAAAACATACTCTGTTGGATATCAGACCTCTACTTTTAAAAAAAAAAAAAAAAGACTAATCTGATTTAGAATAAGAATAAATGTTTAAACAATATATTGTCTGAACATTTTGTGCCTGTTGCATCAGATGAAAGCATATTCTAAGAAATTATGCTTCTTCAGATCTCTTCAGGTATGTTGCTGAAGTGAAAAATTGAAAGTGTTAAATATCTTTCTACTTGTGTACTTCTGTGTATATTGTTGGTTTGTAAACTATGTGTGTGTTTTTTCAGGTAAATGTAGATATCATTCCCCGGACTTTGGGAGTGTTTCATTGCTGAAACTCATTGGTTGTTGGAGTGACCAATCTATAAAGGTAGGAACTAGTTGTTGCAATGTAACATTGGCTGTAATTCAGTATTTGGAATCTGTAACGTGACATAAGTTATAAATTTATGGTGAAATTACGTAAATTGTGCCATTCAGATCTATGGAAAGCAGATTATTATTATTTCACTATGAAGTATGCTACTCATGAAACTGTTTTGCCTTAAAGTACGTGTTTAAATATGGGAAAGTAACTGTCCTACTAGTCTTCAATCTAGATAATCTTGTTCACAGCATGTGTTTAAAAAAAAAAAAAAAGTTACCTGTTCTCTAACAACCAGATGTAACTTACATTACAAATGCCATTTTATGCTCCAGGAAAATAAAGGCCAAAATAAGGGCAGTGTCATATACCAATGTATTATTATAGAAGAAACAGAAAATGCCTTCTTAAAGGGATAAATAATTAATCTCAAGTCCTTACTTATTAGAACACTCTTCAAGAATGACTTAGAAAAGTTATGGGTTCTCAGGTCAGATGAAGCTCATGCCTATTGTTAGTGAAGAACCTGATGTCTTGAGAGATAAATTACTCTTTCTTGAGAGTTGACAGGTCACTGAAATAGTCTGAACAGTGAAATCTTAGAGACTGTTTTTCATTTTGGAAATAAGCATTTAAATAAAGTTGTGTCGTTGCTTGAGTGAGTTAATTTCAGGAGTATGAAACTCAAGACAGTATATTACAAATACAAAGTATTTTACTCCAGAAAAGGGAAATACCTATTGCAAGTTTATTTTATGATGTTACTTTTAAAATTGAATGCAACTCCATGCTACATTTCAAGTGCAAAGAATATTTTGCAGAGCTGAAGTGTGCAGGGGTACTGCAGTGATAGTTCCTCTGTTCTATTAGACAGACAGTAATAGTTTCTGCAAATATTCACATTCAATTCAATTCAGCATTTTATCTTGAGCTTATCAGTTGTTTATTATAGCTCCACTGTCTACACATCTTGCATATTATTTCAGCATTCTTCTTCCCTCACAAACTGTCCTCCTTTCTCTTGTAATAAGACCTTTTCCTTTTCTGAATCCTTTTAATAAAAAAAAAAAAATCAAATACAGGACCTCAGTTTCAATAGCTGTAATTGTCACATAAAATCCATATAATCTCTTGCTGACCTTGTCAGCCACTGAAACACTTGATAGAGTTGTATAGGCATGAAACTTGTATTTATAGCATAGCTGATTATGTGAGATCTATGTATTTATATTTTCCAATGAATTTAGTGACTGATCAGTTTATACAATGATAATGGTCTTATCTACCACAGGAGGTTAGTGAACAGGAAGATAAGGTGTGGAATAAGCTGCCTCACTTTTTTTTCATTTGAAAACACTTTAAGACACTGAGATTTTCAAGTACTGTGAATACCATGCTATTAATGCTTCTGAAATGTTAGCATCATTTAGATGCAGCTTTATGGTTTCAGTAACCTTTGTTAACCTTCTTTGTAGTGCAGATTTTGGGTTGTTTGCAGCCAAACTGCCATAAACATTTTAACATTCAAAATAATTTTGATGTTGGCAATAGGGTATGGGTATTCAGCAACCAATGATTTAAATGAAATTACAGTTTTTGTTGATACTAGAGTGGCTTCGTTAAACCTTTCTTTATACAAACACAGATTTATGGCCAATTTATTAATCCTGAGCAGCCTGATTAAGCAGTCATGTACATTTACTCAAAACATCACTAGTTACCCTGCTTTTAAAAACTGGGGTTTTTGCTATCTTCAGTGGAGGATACTGACTCTCAGACATGACGCAAAGGACTTAGCATTTATTGATTCCTCATCTCATTACAGTACTGTAACATATTCCGTGCAAACAAGGAAACTGAAAAAACCTGCTGGAAATGATTGATCAGGGGTCTACTGACTTGTTGAAGGGCTGAGGGAGGTATTTTTTGTCTTAAATTTTAAAAATGCTTATATTTTTAAAATATTTTTCTAAGATTTTTTTTTTCCTGAGATGATTTTAAAGGAAAGGTTGTTGTCATGCATTTTGCTGTTCTTTCAGATAAAATATAGCTTTTTGTTGCCACACTCCTATCCCGCCCAGAAATTACTTAAGGGGTTGCATTTCTCCCCCTTAATTTTCCTTATTCTGTGTTTAAAATAGCCTGTTCCTCAGTTATCTGTGATAAGTATTTGGTTATATTTTAATTTTTTCAATAATAATACTGTATTTTTGCAGCTTTATGGAATCTTTTTGGCTGAAATGGTGAAGATTAAAATAAAACTTAACTTATAATAATAGTCTATCTACAGTGGAATCAAAAAATTTTGCCTGAAATGGTGAAGATTAAAATAAAACTTAACTTATCAGAATAGTCAAACTACAGTGGAATCAAAAAATTTTGCCTGTTACTGACTCTAGCAGATGTAAGTGTATTTTTTTTTCCACCAGAAGGATTTCTTTGATAATTCAAGAGGAAGAATACAATAGAAAATAATTTGCTTCCTTTTTTCCTGCTCTAAGATCTTTTTAAATCTCATTGAGTGAAGTTAGTTCTTGTTAGGTTGACTTTGCTGAAGACTGAAGTCCTTTATCTCTTCACAAAATTATTATAGACCAAGTAAGCTTCCTTTTGCAATATGTCTTACTCCCTGAGCTGGACAACTGTTTGTGAAACAGAGTAAATGACCCTGTCTCCAAAGTAACCCTCCCATTTTCAGGGCTAATCTCAGCAAAGAAATTCAATACTAAACATGGCAGTGAGTTTTGCATGAAACTTTAATAGGTCAGTAGTTCCACTAACAAAACGTTAAGTGTAAAGTCTTCACATCTATGGTCAAGGATTTTAGTTATATGACAACATGTGGGCAGTCTGTCATACTTGCACGGTGCCCGTAAGTCTATGGGGCTTCAGCAGTTTGCCTTTCTGTTCTGTACAGCAGTTATCAGGGCTCTGTGGTGTGACATACCCGTACAGAAATAACTGAACTTTATCAGATTCATTACAAATGCTTTCGCAATCAGTAGTTCTGAGCTACCTGGACATGAGTCAACTCTAACCTTGAAACAGTCCTGTTGTATAGTCCCAAGTAATAAGACCTTGTTAGAACCTGGATGTATTAATTCAGGAGCATCATCAGAAATACAGTTTGTATGGCTTCAGCGTCCAACATCTAGGTCCCGATTTGGAAGTCCTCTATTGCCATCCTGATGTTGCAGTATTCCTTTTCTGTACAAGAACACTTGTATCCTCTATTATCAGCCAGCTACTGAGCACAGTCTTCCCTTAGAAAAACTGTCAATGCTGTGTTTAGGTCTCTGATATAATCATCTGCATGAGGAGAATGTAGTTGCTTTATCCTCCCTCTTTCATCAGTGGAAAAAGATAGGCAGTGTGGAAGGACTGCTGAGATTTTAGGAGGAATGAATCATCTCGGGACTTTCTCATCTATTTCTATTGATTCCTGCAGTCCACCTGTATTTTTTTTCACTTCAGTTACTTCATTTCCATGAATATCTGAAATAAGGTGGGATGAATCTGAGATATGTTACAAAGGACTTTCAAAGAATAAACCACTTCATGTTAAGGCTGTTGCAGAGCATAGTGTTGATAAGCTAGTGCTGCCTTTACTGATGCCCAAGTTTGCAGTAATTTCTCTAACAAGCTCTGAATTCATTTGTTTTTAAAAACGTTTGACTCTACCTGAAGCCAAATGACGTCAGTATAAGTGTCTAGACAAGTCTCCTGGCAGTTGTTATCCAGAATTAGAGGAAAGCGGACTGGATAATACAAGTCTGATGTTTTGATCTGTATTTTTTTGCTCCCTGATGTACCTGTGTTATAGAGACATCTGGGAGGCAGTTTCTGCAAGGCTCAGCCCTCTAGAGGTTATGGCCTGAGCAACAACCAGGAGAGATGTCTATTGTGTTCTCTCCTTAGACTCACTCATTGTAAGGAGAATATTAATCCTTGGAAGTAATTGATAAAGTTGTAGAAAGGAAAGTGTAGAAAGGAAAGCCAGTATAACTTAGTATAGATGTAACAGTACAGCTTGCCTCAACTTTTGTTCACTTGTCTTTTTGAATTGTGCTCTAGTATTGCTGCTGCAGAGTCAATTACCTTTCACTCCTTAATATCTCCATTTATAGTTGGATATATGCTATTCATACTTTCTCAGTCATAGAAGAAGCATAATTTCTGTCATATTTCACAATCCCAACTAAAAAGCAGCTAGTACTTACAGCAGTGGTTACAATTATGGCACGGAAAAATGAACACATATTAGTAGCCAACAAGATAGCCAATGTTTTTGTAATACAGAAGGATACTAAAGATAAAGTGGAAACTATCAGAGAAAATGAAAGATGCTCATGTAGATTTGTCTTGTGTTAGAAACAGGCAGAGCTTCTGGAGATTTTTAAACTTGATGATAATGATAGATGAGGTATATGAATTCTTGGGGAAGATGCAGTGAGAGGACAAAAGTAAACACGTGAAACCACACTGAGCACTGTGGAAATGCAGATTCAAAAAAGCGATAGACAGGTTGCATGCAGAGACATACAGGTGCATCTGCAATATCATGTTGTGCCATTTGCTACAGTTTTTTATTTTGTTTTAAGCTGTTAGAGGAAATTACATGTTACAAATGCTGCCTGGCTGGCATGCACAACAATGGCACAAGTGACGAATATCTGATCAGATTAATGACAGGTTCTTAGCAGATCAGAACACCAGGAAAAACACATACTGTGTGCAATTCTTTTGTGTACCTTTGTAAGATTTTTTTTTTTTGGTCAAAAATTTTCCCAGGACAATGGCAACATTTCTGTGTTTCCTTTTCTTTCTTAATTATCGTAGATATATTGTAAGATTCTGCTGTAAAGTCAGGATCTGTAATCCCCAAAGCTCAGGGTTGTATGGATGTGAGGAATTGGAAACTGCCTTTGGTTTCCCCTGTAAAATAAAGAGCTATTACAACAAGATGAAGGCTTGTGCTATGTCAAAACACGCAGGGCTGGGTTCATGTACTGTGAACTTCCACACTGTGGACCTGACTATGGTATACTTGTCTACAATAAAGGATTTTGTCACAAAGGACACCTACAGCCTTTGTTCTGTTTAATGATTTGAATTTATAAGGGCAGCTAGAAATGTGATTGAGGACAGCCCACAAATTCACTGTACTTGATTAGTCAGATGAAACTCTCTTCCAGGCAGTTTGAGGTAGCCTGAATGTCAACTTAAATTCATATTAAATTTAAATATTTTTAATAGATTCTTTATAAATATCATATAAACACAAAATGTTTATAATATAAACAAATTTAACTTAATTTTCATATTCAGTTTGAATTCATATTTAAGTTGAGGTGGAGCACACTGTCCTAGAAACTTTAGATTCACTCTGTCTTTCAGGAAATTTCTTGTATTCGAGAATGAATACCTTTCTGAGGGGGAAAAATTGTGTTTCTTTTCTGAAGGAAATACCAAATGAAGAGAAGGTATGCATGCTGCCATTCTACACCATGCTGAAATTTAGGCTAAGGAAGGATTGCAAAAGTTTGGGTCCATTGTGTAAGGTCTTCATGTGCTTTTAAATGTCTTGAGTCTTTAAACTTTCTCAGTTCTCCTGGGTCTTCTCTACTAAAGTAAAGAGAAGGAAAGTAGTAACTATCATACAGTCTCCATACTGTGTTGTCTTAACACACACGTGTTGCATCAGCTGTTGCAAGTGCCATTTATAGGCTGTTCCTAATTCTAGCAGATGTTCCTTTTGGATAAGAGGAGGTTGAGGAATGGTATTTCTCTTTGTGTTAGACAAAAAATACAGTATTACCATGTTTGAGCTAGAGGAATAGAGGATCACCACTAATAACAAAATATTCTTTTACCTTTTCAGAGAGAGACTAGACACCAAAAATTCTAAAATGTCAAAATACAAGGTCCTTAGTCTATGAAGCATTTTTGCACACATATAGAAAAAAAAATTATTATTATTAGCTGTTATCACCATGTGCTTTACTAAGGTATATTGTCATGACCCCTTGAAATCATCAAGGAGGCAGTAGAAGACTGAGTCTAGTTTTGAGATTAAAGAAAACGAATGTTCAATTAGTGGGAAGCAGTCACGATTGAGAATTTGCACCATTTTATTGCTATTCAGTTAACATTTATTTCTCAATATGGGCGTTATCACTGACTATGATGTGTGCTACACATGATTATCACTGTCTGAAAGATACTGGTAAGCGTTGACTTTCTAATGACATTCACTGGAACACTTAAAATTTTGTAGTAGTTTCTTAAAATTTTGTAGTAGTTTCTTAAAATTTTGTAGTAGTTTCTTAAAATTTTGTAGTAGTTTCTTAAAATTTTGTAGTAGTTTCTTAAAATTTTGTAGTAGTTTCTTAAAATTTTGTAGTAGTTTCTTAAAATTTTGTAGTAGTTTCTTAAAATTTTGTAGTAGTTACTTAAAATTGTCAAATGCTTAGATAAATAATTGAAGTATTGATATTCATCCAATAATAATTTGCATTTGTGACAGATTATTGAGGCAATGCAAGCAGTGCTGCTGGCAGAATTTCAAAGGACTATGAACACCTTGAGAAAGACAGCAATCTGCAGAGAGCCATTGGCCATAGTAGACAATGGAAATGGTAAGTTGTGGACACTGCCAAAGACTGAGGAGAGGGATTTGCAATACATTAAAAATGTTTCTTTGCCATGTAGGTGGAAAATTTATTGGTATATTCTTTTAGAAGAGCTTTGTGTAGTACTCAGAACAAGTTAGGAGTATGAGTTCGTAATACATTATTTCTGTGTCAGACAAGCCAAATGGCCTATTTCTGACCCTATCAGGGTGAGTTTTCTCATGTAATTGTCAAGGAGTTAAAGGACTTTCACACTCTCTCGTCATCTCTGAACATTAAAGAAGAAAAGGTAAAGTTCTTTGGTATGATAGCTTTGGTATTGTAAATATATTTGCAAATAAATGAAGCACTGTGTTTAAAATAGAATTAGTAAATCAAACTGAAAAGAAGTTTTACGAATTTATCTCTTCGATGACATCAGAACTTATACAGCATTAAAAATTAATTGCTTAAATTTTATAACTTCATAATGTAATACAGAATATTTTATTTTTCTTCTAGAAATAACCTCCCTGCAAGGAGATATCAAATGCATTTTACAATTAGATAATTCCATTTTACAAGAGGCTTACTCTTTGCAACTTTACAATGGTGCTAATGTTTATGGTAAAAGAGATTGAACCTGAATTTATGTTATGAAGTTATACTCTTTTTTTTTTTTTTTTGCCCATTAGCTGAGTCTTAAAATTAAGTGACCTAAATTTTACATCCAATCTTATTAGTGAGCCTTCTCTTGGGAAACTAATTTATAATCTCATTGAGTGTGTGTGTCTGTCATGAAAATTTGTAACCAATCTGCTTGTTCCAGGATACTAAAAATGATCAGTGACACTTGCTTCAGGCCACGAAACAAAATGGTGTCTCTATCATTCAGACTTTTGGAATATAGTGAAACTCAAACACTTGGAATAATTGTCATATATAAGTTTATACTTTGCTTACACTGAAGATTGCTTTGAATCATTTTATTTTTGTGTGGTTTGGGACAAGATGCGTTGTAATTAAAACAACCCCAGCTGTAAAGTTCATATATGGATTTGATTTCACATTTCCTGAATTCTCAGGGTGTATTTCAATGTGGTGTTTTGATATGGGCTACAACAAAAATGGGACTAACTAGATGTTGAAAATGCAGATATCTGCAAACTCCAGGTGTGTCTAAGTCTTTGGGTTTGTTTCAAAACCTTCTATGCTAAATGAAAAAAACATTTCTGTTATGTAGGGATTGTTGGAATGATTACAGGAGTCTAGTAGTCAGTTGTTTAATTCTAATTAAGTATTAAGGCTTACACAAGTTATGAATTTAAGGGGAGTTACTTCAGCTTTCCACTGTCTGAAAGGGGGATTTGATTGTATGTCTAGTAAAAGATTTTTACCATCATTTTGTTCTTAACCCTACTATTTGACGGTTATTCAACAAACAACTGGAAAATTGCTTTGGTGGAATGTGCAAAGTCTTTATGTGCATTTATACTGGCTAGGACTTTTTTTTTTTTATACTTCATGATCTGAAATACATAAGTATATCAACTACATAGATATATCCTGTATAGCAGAGTGGATTTTTAGACAGATCGTTGCTCAGCAATTTAATGTATTCTGGAATAGACAGAAAACGTATAGGAAGACTGGGAAAGAAATGTTACACTGTGAGTATTTAGTAACATTAGCTTTCTTTTTGTTCTCATTTCTATTCATGTTTTAGTTTGTTGCATTATTTGTCACAGTATGTAAATAGCACAAATATTCTTGGGTTTGTTTGTGTGGTTTTCTAATAGGCACTGCAAAACTTGGTGGGTTTATTCAAACTGAACAAATGTTTTTGTGATTTCTAATATGTTAGAGTAAAACTATTTGTGGCATGTAATGATATGCAGAAATTATTAAAAACCCATCCAGGACTAAGTCCACAACCAGTGTAATTACTAAGGCAAATAATTATGTCTGGTTTTAGTCATTCATCTGATAGGTGTGTCATCTTATATGTTATTAAATACTCTGTATTTATGGGTTGTACAGTAGCTGTCATCTTGTGCGACATCAAGGTAAAGGTTAAATATTGTTTCAGGTTTTTAAGTCATAATTCAAGACTGGGATCATGCACTCTGAACCAAAGTAAAAGTATCTGAATCTTGGCTGCCATCATCATTGTATTGTATTGCATTTTTGTTTAATTGGAATTAATAGATTTGATCTGGAGATGTTTAACTCAACAAATTTCCATTGAAGTCAATGTAAGTTTTCTTTTAAAAGACAAACCAAGATTTCAGGATTTGACCCTCAGTTTTTATTACCTTTTAAAGTTTATAGTATATTATATAGTTGGGTTTTTTTCAGAAAACTCATTACTCCTTAGGAAGCTCCTGCATCCTTACTTCATGGTTAAGGGTGATAGCATTTAGACAACAGCTTCATTTGCTGAACAATTTAAAATGCCATATTTTTCTCTGCGGTTCCATACAGACAGAATTGTTTGTTAATTGAATTTTTAAAAAAAACCCAAACAAACCAACCCCAAATCGAAACATAATATATTTTTCCAGAAATAAGGAATTAAAAAAGCATGCCAGAGAAAGGGTTAACCATGTTCTGTCCTAGCGCACTCTGCCGTTGTTGCTAAAAGGAAATATAAATGCAAACAGTTGCAATTTCTTTATGTTAATGTCAGAGATAATAATTCTGGACCTGATCCAGACATATCGATAGCAATCTTACCATTGATTTCTGCAAGCTTTGCTACAGTGCTTCAAAGAAGATGAGGTTTTCCCAATTTTTTTGACATTCATCATAATTCTAAAAAGTGCGTTGCACTCAGGTAATGGTACCATTTAACAGGTTGTCACTGTGGTATTGTTTTCCACTGCCACATGACTCAGAGGCAGTGATTTTAAAATCTTAAGACTCTATCCATTTTTGTTTGCATAAACTAAGAGGAACTAAGTTTGCTGGCATTCTTTATTAATTTTTCATTTGTAGTATTTGATCTAATGCCATATATACCTAGTCCATACCCAGCCATATGCAGAACTTCTTTGATTGGAGGAAAAATGGTGTTAATAACACTGTTGTCATTCAATAGCTCAGTGATTGGATACAAAGAAATTGGATAGTCCTTCCTGTAGTTGATTTGAACCCTTATCTTCCTCAACAGTAATTCATTGCTTATCCTCAAGGCATTCTGCAGTGAGTCATCTACAGAAATTGTTTCACTTTTCATGTAAATATCAAAATATTTGCAAGGGTAAGAGTTAGAAATCAGATTTCCCTCACCTCCAGGTGTGTGTTGTGTGTAGGACTCTGATCTTTTAGCTACTGCACTACTGAAAACTGAAGCAGTTTCCTATGTGCCATCCCCAGATGCCTATTTCTTCTTATACACAGGGAGCCAAAGCTATCTTATCTGAAACAGTATTATAGCATAAAAATTCTTCTGCAACTGCGTGCCTCAATTTTTTTGTAAAAATGTGAAGAACTGGATTTATTTACCTTTTAAGAATATTGTGAGGATAAATGTGTTTTAAGATGTTCACGGTCAGATATTAAATTGAGGAGCTGATGTATGTGATATTCCACGAATGCCAAAAACTGGGAAAGTGAAAGGGAAAGCATAAAGTACAGGCTTTATTCTTAAATACAGAATATTATTTTACTGCCTCTTAGATTTGTGAAAAATTTAAATGTGTGTCGTGGTTTAGCCTCAGCTGGCAGCTAGGACCACGCAGCTGCTCACTCAGCTCTCCCCCTCCCACCCCCACAAGGGTACGGAGAAAAGGAGGGGAAAGGAAAAAAAACCTCATGGGTTGAGAAAAAGAGTTTAATAGAACGAAAAGGAAAATAACAATAATAATAATAATAAGGTAAAAGAATATATAAGATGCAGCAATACAACACAAATCACTCTCACCACCTGGTGAATTGATTGCCCAGCCTGTCCTGAGCATTGATCATGCATTCCTGCCCTGGCCAACCCCCATTTATATACTGAGCATGTCGTCTGTGGTATGGAACATTCAGTTGGCCAGCTTGTTCTGTCTATGCTCCCTCTCATCTTCTATGGGAAGCTGAAAAAAGTCCTTGACTAACATAAACATCACCTGCCAACAACTAAAACAATATGCATTATCGACATTCTTTTCATACCAAATCTGAAACACAGCAACCACTAGAAAGAAAATTAACTCTATCCCATCTGAAACCAGGACAATGTGAAAAATCACACCACTGAGACTAGCTCGCAATAAATTCTGGTTTGGACTTAAAAATTCCTAGTTTAAGAAACTGCTAATGATTCAAGCTTTTAAGTATATTTGAAAGCTATTAGCTATAACGTCATCTTTTGTATGTGGCTTTGGAGCTCTTTAAACTATTCAATTAAATAAATTGGTTCTTGCAGGAAAAAAGCTTCTGCTGATAAATACCAGAGTGAAATTAATGGTGGCAATTGAATTCCATAGGTTAGTGTAAAGAATTGTCAAAGACTTACCTAAAATATAACTATGTTTTGTTAAAATGAGGAATCCATTCAGTAATGGTAAATCAATGAAAGGCAGGATATAACAGCTTCTGTTCACCAGAAAAGCGTAGTGACCTGCAGCAGAGGGTTTCAAACATTTCTATTGTCTGGGTTTCAGAAATCTGTCCAGTTGCAGACAACTTTGTCATCTCTTAGGAAGTCATTCTGTGACAGTGTCCCTGTATAGCAAATGAATCTTCTTGCCTGCCTGCAAAGTCTTAAGGTTTTGTCAAGGAAGTGCAGATAAGGAGAAGGGTGGTTGTGTCTCTGATATTTTCTTACATATTGTTATCATGCTACAACCTGCTGCCTTTTCATATTATTCCGAATATATGTTCTGACTCTGTATTTAAACAAACAAAAAAAATCCAAAAGACAATCCCAACTCTGAGCGTTAGTCTATTTGGACCATTGATATCGCAAAGATCATACAGGATTTCAATAAAAATTTGTCATTTGTTGCCCGGTTGCTGCGGAAATAACTTTTAGGGGTGTAAAATGCATTGATAGTCTCATTTACTGTAACCACACTAATGTAATTTGTGTTGTTTGTGTTCTGGTGAAATATTACATGCCCAGAAAACTTGAACATCTGAGGAATCAATTTCTGGCTTAACATTTTATGTTCGGATAAACATACATCTGTCTTCATTATTATATTTCCCTTACTGTGTTAGTTTCAAGTTTGGATTTGGGCTTGTGACACATGTAATGTATTCAGTCTTTGAAACTGCTTGCCTTGTTGTGGCTGGGTTCCGTATTCAACATGAATCAAGTAATCAAGCAAAACTGGAAAGAGGTGTCCAGGCAAAATGTGCTGGAGTCTTAGAAATGCACATAACTGGAAAAAATGAAAGCTATCGGTGCAGCTCTTGGGAAATCTCTCTTCTCTTGTGGATTGACTACTTGTACGATCAGGGATTAAGTCGGGGGAGGGAGGGGAGGAATTCATGGGACTGTTTCTGATAAACAAAAGAAGAAAAGGCTAAAGAGGAGAGGAGAATGGGATACAAAGTAACTAGAAGTCAAAAAAAAAAAGTCTAGGAAAAAACAGAAGAAAAAATTACAATTGAAACATGGCAATGTGTACAAAAGGTTACCAGTTTTCTGATGGAAATCACAACCAGGGAAACAGTTGCTGATTAAAAAAAATTCAAGAATAGAATTTAATCCTATTTCTGGTATGATAAAGGCTATTGAGATTAGTTGGAACTAGGAAATGAGGATATTTTGATGGTGTGCATGATTTTGAATTGAAAGAGACTGAGAAAAGAGATCATTAAATGCACAAGCAGTTAAGAATCCACATATCCCAGCAGTTAAGAATCCACATATCTCCTTTTTTAGCACATTCAAATCACGAGAGAAAAAAGACAATTCAGTTGTCTGGAAGAAAACCAAAGATGATAAGCATCTTTCATTATGACAGATATCGTAAATGAAAGCAAGTAAAGGGTTTGTGTTAGTTTTTATAACCTATTTGTTAAACAAACTCACAAATTTTACTGTTGTTTGTTGTGTGGTGGTGGTTTTTTTTTTTTGTAATATGCAGATATTTGAAGGAACTTAAGGTGAATTACCCTGTGCAGGCTGTTTAAAAAATTTATTGCTTCGAAGGAACCAATAGTACTTCCTGCTGCTTTCTCAGACTAGTTCAATTTTTCAAGGGTATTGAGATTAAGTATCTTCAGTTTGGCATATGAAGATCTAGAGTATGTCTCCAGAGCTTATGTTTCCACTGGCCAAAAAGTAAGTGCAAGAGGACTAATAGATTGCACTTGGTAGTGATGAAATTACATTTGCATGAACCCTGTCATGGATAGTGATGCACTTCACTCCTAAGAGAGAGGCAGTAATATATTTATTGATATAAAACAGTGATTTAACAAAGTTTGATAGTAAATGCAATAGTGGTTTAACAAGATTTGATGGCAAGGCACACTTGGTTTTTTACTGCACAGAGGACACGGTCAGACAAAACTGTCAGGGAGACCCTCCTGTTGAGTCGGGATTCCCAGAGGACCCCCCCTTGCTTTCTAAACTCCTTCTCGGAGAGGAGTCTAGGTGTGGCTGGATTCAGTCCTAGTCCTAGACTTGGTCAATGGTTTATGTCTAAAGGATTATGTGTGTGCAATCACTCTAAGATACAATCTCAGTGAAGCTTCAAATTTTAGCATGCTGTTATTAACTTCCTGAGGATCTGTTGTGGCAAGGAATCTCTCTGTCTCAAGAAGTAACCTTGAGTGTGTCCCTACCCAAGGGGAGAGCCTGGTGTGCAGCCTGTTGTTGTTCAGGAGAGCTCAAAGGGCTCTTGGACTGTTCAGTATATGTGGGGGTAAGATGATTGGCTTATAGTCATATTTGCATATCGACCATAGTGCCGGTATTTTGGTTAGGTGGGCGCATTGCTCAAGTTAGCCCTTGGCTATTTTGTTATCTGTCTCTTCGAAAACACCTTGAGCCAGATGCAGCCATCATGACTAGATACACCGATTATGACCTACATGAGTGGTTATTGCTTGGGCAGGATTACAGGAGATAAAGGTCAGGTTGGGGGTAGGGAAGGCCACACCATCGCAAACCCACCCTAAATTCTTTTCAGGAACAACATTCCTACATTATATCAAGATTCTGTTTACGAAATGTAGTGAGAGCTGATCCAGTTAGGTCAAAGTAGAGTCCTGTTCATGTAAGTTGAAATCTGAATCAGGCCACCGTCATTCATGAGGTAAGCATAGGTTTTAGTAAAAATGAGGGAGAATGTTAACATGAAGAAATCTTTACACTTCAGAAATTCTTTCCATACGTGGATCCTCCAAAATGCATAAACTGAAATGTCCTTCTGAGCCTCACAGTATCTGTGATTAAAACATCTAGTATTTCAAATTAAATTGATCAAAACTGTCGTCCTTCCTATGTAGTCTCTCTGTGCTTTGAAGTATTTCCAAACTTTAGTTTTAGAGCAACATCTGAACCAAACACTATGATCGTATTTTCTTGCAGCTGTTACTTTTCAACTGATTTGACTTTTGGCTTCAGATATCTTCCTGTCTAGCATCTCTCACATTTTTCCAGTTTAACCCTTGTCTCTCTGTTGCGTGTTACATCTTCCACCTGGATTCTTCCAGGCTGCTTTATTTTCCTTTACATTCCCATCTTCCACTTCCTCTTTTTCCTGAAAGATAAAAAGAATGTTAAAAATTATCTGCAAAATGAAATTGCCTTTCTCTGTCCACTCTGTTCTTATTAGTGCAAACATTTTGGCCAATAAGAACAGAAATGTGTTTGGATGGAAATGAAGTTTTGTGCTCTTGGACAAGTTCATGCACACCACAAAACTCATTAAACTATTAGACTTACTTCAGACTGTTTTAAAAAATTCTCTGGCAGGCCAATCTTGTGTGTGTGTGCATTAGCAATAAGCACTGTAAGAAATGATTGTATAATCAACGTTTCATCACTATTAATGAGAATTGCAATCATCTGTAATCTCACTTCAGTCTGTGAAACAGCAAACCAATTAATCTAGCATTTGATGAATGGACTTTGAATATAAGCTGGTGACAGCAGTAGCTTTCCTCTGTACTGAATATGCATTAAAAATGAGTGTATTATATCCTAGTTTCATATTACAAATATTTCCAGTAAAAGAATACAAATCAATGTTATATTTTAGCATCTAACCTGTGGTTTAACTATACCACTGTATCATGTCCTATATATCCAATTAAAACTGTATTTTGATCCAGTAGTCTTTAATATTAGTGGTCAAGCACTAAAGGAAGTAAGCTTAAAGACTCATTCTAGAACTACAGCTTATTTCATTCCATGCGTCATATATTTTACCAGAGAACTCCTTAATGTAGCAGAAATCAGATTTGGTGTGTATTTTTACACAAAATCAAATTGTACAGGCGCCATGTCAGACTCCTCCAAAACATTAGGAAGGATAGGATTCACTGGGCAAGGAGGCATTAAGGATGACATGTATTCTGAATTCAAATGCAAAATATAGTTTGAACAATTTTGTTTTCTATGTGCTTTTTTCAGTATTTACTAAATGAGAAGAATCTCTAAGATACCCTCTATTTAGATCTTTAAAAGTAAATGCTCTCTTTTTTTGGGCTGTTAATACAGAAATATAAAATTATTATTGGTTCATTTTTAGTCTCTACTGTTTATTTAGAAGTTAATTTGGTACAGGCAAGGTACAACACAAGTCTTTCAAAGATTTGAAAGCTGGTTCCGAGTTGGGCTTCAAAATAATCAGTGAAGGAACTGCAAGTACTCCATGTTTAAAGCGGTGTCCCCATATATTTTGGAGCAAGCCTCGTCTTCTCTATCTTTTACTGGTTTTGTTTTGAAAAGCCACTCTTTGTCACATCTTGCTTCCTTATTCTGAATGTTTCCTTGCCTATATTGTTCTTTGTCAAACATAGTGTTCAGACTTGCTAATAGCATATAATTTGTAATCTTTATAGTTTAGTTGGAACGCTGCTCTTTTTATGACTAATTTAGTATACAGAGCCATGGGTCAAATAAGCCTCCTGATGTTCCCTTAAAGCTGGAAGAGTTGAAAACATACCATGGAAAATAAGTGTGTAAGTTACAATGCAGTGTTTTAATTTCTTGTGTGTTATACTTTCTTTTCATTAAGTTGTGTCTGTATAACATGAGTCTTAATTTCATCCGAAAAGGTAGAGAGAACAAAACCCATTGGTTTTTTTTTCACCCTGGTTAGGTTACGTTTTGAAGCTTGTCCTTTTACTATTTTAACTTAGCAATACTCAGAATCTCTAACTGCTCAGATTCTCTCCTGTCCATTGTGCACACTGTTAAGTAACTCACAGGCCTTAATGCTGTTTCCCTGCTTCACTCTGTCCTTCTTCCACTCACCCAGCTTCTGTAAAAGCTTGTGAATAAAACAGCAAAAAAAAGAATACTTTAGTTCTAAGTGTAACACTTCCTCTAGAACCTGTTGTGCTAATAATTCTTGCAAAGCTGGAGATTTTCTATTATGAGAAGCAGACGGAGGGCAGGGAAAAAGTACTTCTATGTGTAGTCCATTATTAGTACTGAAACACAGCCCTGTGCTAACAGCCATAGAGCAGAATAACACAATATCAGAATACCTTGTTTATAATAACACTCAATGTAGAATTTTTCTGGGCTGTATTGATGTTCTGTAATCTCCAGTCTCCTGATACTATTTTTACTCATTTCTTCCTGTAGAATTTCTTTGTTCGATGTTCATGTACAACGTTATGGGTACGTGAAGGTCAGGAAAGACTTAAATAGGTCCTCCCCTAGAAGGATTGGAGAGCTGGATACCTTTCTGAGAAACGAGTGGTTCAGAAAAGGATGGATAAAGGGGATGATCCCCAGGTAGAAGAATTTTCTTCTCCATATTACGTGATTACTACTGCCCTGCTTGAAAACTCTGCAAGAGTTCAGCAGTATCTTTTTCTTTGGGCTGTGTTGCCTGGCTTTTGCTTATTGTGGGGAATAAAACCTTACTGAGAGGTTTAGATTGCAGTTAGCTATGGCTTGTATTATCTTGGGCTGTTGGGAAGCTAGACCAATCTGGAATGTGCAAGTAACAATTTTTGCCATGCTTTGGTTAGTCTTCTCTTACATGATGGGAATAGTGACTGAATCTTTTAGAAGATACAGAATTGGTTCCTGAACCTAGTCTGTAACTGTATTTGAAATGTTCCTGTCCTTGAATTTCAGAATATCTGAATTCCCTAACTTCTTGTATGAAAGGAATTTATAAAATTAAGTCAACTCAAATATTGAACTAAACAGTAGTACAATAATTATACAGCAGTAAGGCAAGTTAAATGCTTTTTTGTATTGTATTTATTTGTATTTTATATTGTTTATTTAAACAACAAACAATGTTTGTTTCTGTCTTGCAGAAAGAGAGAAATTACTTCAAAGTACTGCTGATAGTTTTCAGTGAGATGGAAATTTTCCATTATGCATTTTGTGAAAAACACACTGAAAGGTAGAACTCCTTTATTTATACAAGTCTTCATTATTAATATCAAAGTTGAGTCTAGCTAACACTCACCCAGCAGAGCAACAGAACTGCGCAGTGCTTGTCTCTAATAATAAGACAGCAAGTCATCTCCCTCAGCAAACAAAAAATGGAAATAACTCAAAAGAAGCCTTTCTTGCCTATCAAGCTCATCAAGAAAATATTGAACCAGTTGGAGGTACATATATATCCATCACTATGTAGAACGTATATCAACAGAAGTGTTAAATTTCAGGGTGGAAATGTGTGAAGGTGCAGAAGTGCACAGAGAGATGAACACACTTTTAGAAGTCTTAGTACATCCATTTGCATTTCATGTCTCTGATGTAATCCAGAATCTATTTTGCTTTCTATGTAAAGATGAGCTCACTGTTGTTTCAAAGCAGATAAACATTATTAATAGAAATAGTATTTCATATTTGGGTGGTATATAGCACTAATCAGCACAAGATGACTTTCAGATTCTGAAATTTAGTAAGTGTAATTGTTCATTATTTTCCCCTGTCATGCCTGGTTCATCTGTAGTGTTTCAGCATATGCTTTATTTTAAGGCCCAAAGTTAGATTCACCAAGTATCCTGTCTTACTTCAGCATTATATTTTAGTTCTACATCTGTACTTACTAATAAAGACGGCAATTCAGATGTTAATGAATACAGAAACCTTTCTGGTACATCTGAGGAAATTTTTTCTCAAATTCACAGTGTATCAGCAGAAGATTATTCCTCCCCCCCCCCCCCCCCCCCCCCCCTTTTTTTTTTTTTTTTTTTTTTTTTTAGTCACCGGAGTTAAACAGAAAGGAGGCGAAGCTTTTAACTACTGCAATCTGCTGTCCCTTTTAAAATCCTGTAAAGATGGCAGACACTTATGTTAAACACAGTGGATTGTTGGTAAAGTTAACCGTGTGCATCCAGAAGTGGCAGAATATGGACTAAGGTGCAACCTCAATCTGTGCTGTAATAAAGTAGCTGTTCATCTGTGGTCAGAGATCGTCATGAAAGACCTTGAGTTCCTTCACTTTATTTTGCAGAAAGGCCATCAGACAGCTTTGCATCATCTAACTCTATCAATCAAGGACCTCAACCACTGCTTTCTGCTGAAAGCTTTCCTGTTTGGCTCTGTTTTTCACAGACAGCTCAATAACTTGTCTGTGGAGCTGTGATAAATGTACCGTGTGCTTCTAAACTGTCTCTTTGACACTGAACGGAGTTTCAACTTGTAATGCTTGTGACTAATTGTTTTCATCAGAAACATTTTATTTATTTCCTATTATTATTCCATAGTCCCTGATTATACCTTTTTTTAATTTATTCTCTGGCAGTGGTCACATTTGAAGGCTGCCCTGTGTACAATAGACTGCTAGAAAACTATGGTTTTACTCAGTGAATAAGCTGCATAGTATAAAGAATAAAATTAAAGTGAACCTGTATGAACAAGAAATATAAATTTCTAATACTTTTTTTTTAGCAAAGTACATATTAAGCCTGGTTTTAAATATAAATTTTCTTGCTTCTCATACGTGAGCCAGTCCTAAGTGTTTTTTTCAGTATATATAATACTAGGGCTGGTATCACAGAACCTCATGCTATTTGGGCACAATTGTCTGTTTTTGCTGAGGAGGCCCAAAATAGAGCTATTACGGCAAATGAATAACTTCTCACTCTGAAAGAAGGTGGTTCTTTTAGATCAGGTTGTAGGTCAATGGCAGGGCAGGGTGAGGAAACTCTTATTGCAGCTGTCTGCAAATGAGCTTCACTCCTGATACCAACCTTGAAGTCATTTTTATATTGTAAAGGTTAAAAATTGGATATGGGACAAATATGTAAAATATGGGGAGGCAGAAAACTTTTCATAGTTGCACACAAACTCCACAGGCAATTCTGTAACTCATCCATTTTTAGCACTTAGTCTTACAAAATCCGAAAGAAAAAACTAACATTAAGTGATGTTTAATGATTGAGAAACAATGATGATTTTTGACAAAAAAACCATATAACTTGTGTTGTAGTACAAGTCCTAATAAGGAATGCATATAAAAGCCTTGTGTTTTGAATTGTTAGATATCTTGGAGCTTATGAGCAGAGAAACTATTCCTTAAAATAAAATTTAAAAAAAATGATTGCAGTATGTTTATCACTGATAAAATGCAAGTTCTGGTTAGAAAATCCTCAACTGGTTAGTTCATGTGACTTGCAAAACTGTAGTATGCATTCAGCATCAAAGTTAATCTTTTCAGGGGGGAAATGGCATATGGAAATTACTTTCTAATGGAAAATTAAAGCTGCAGGTGGCAGAATCTGCTCTGGGATATATGAATGTGGCTCCTTTCAAGCATAATTGTGCTAAAAACTGGCAACTAGGACTTCAATATGGCGCAAAGTTAGATAAAACGTACCAAAATGAAGAACTAGTTTTCTACTTTTCTCTGTAGTGGTTTCAGTAGAAGAAGAGTGAGCATAAGGCGTGTTTAATTGCTTTTGGGAATATGCTATTCCAGGGTAAGAAGAGTAAATATTGTACGCTCTGGAAAGTATGTTGATTTTTAGTGGACAGTACTAATTTAGACATTCCTCACTTAGAGCACAGAGGTAATACTAAAAATGGATCCTTTGGTGGGTGTAGTAAAAAATACATATACTGAGACAACTCTCATTGTATGTGTCACTGCATAAATGTGCAGAATGAAGAATGGAATGGAATGGCATTGTTGTACTGCATGAAAAGCAGGACAAGTGGTGGAAAACAGCAGCCCACCAGCTGTCACTACAGTGGTACAGGAGCAGAGTGTACATCAGACCACAGCTAGGAATCTGTTTAACAAATTTAGTGTGTAGGACCTATCTGGGATGATTTTTTAGAAGAGAACTATTTCCTGTTCCTGCAGTGCCAGTTGGGTACACTAACCTTTCTGACTTCTCCTTCCCTTCTCCTTATACCCTTGGAAGGCCATAGTGAGATCCGCTCTGTAGTACACATTTCTTGCTCCTGCTGAGCAAAGCCAAATAGAATTTCTGCTTATAGGTGAAACCCACTAGGCAAATCTCTTGAGGTACTCTTCTGTCTCTGATTAAAGTCTTTTCAGGTGTTAAGAGAGGTATCTTAAAACTGTGAATCTGATTCCAGACTGCACTGTTCTGCTTCACACTGTTTCACCAGTAAACAATTAACAGAAGCCCTGCTGATTTATGTAATGGAAGATTTACTCTGCTAGCCAGAAGCTTCTCCTGGTGCACAGCTTTGTAGGGTCTTGTTGGGGGAAAATGGGTATGAAGCTATTATGAACAACTCTTTGTTGACTTCCGAAATGACTTGTACTCTCGTAGCTATAAAATAGAGCAGCCATAAAATAATGTGGTGGGGTTTTTTTTCCTTTTACGACATTTTCCAAAGATCCCAGATATATTCCTTTTTGAAGAGAGATGTGCCTTAGAATACTAAGGCAGTGTTCAGGAGGGGGGAGCAGGGAAGGGGTTAAATTAGGAGCACAACTATATTAGACACTGGTTGCCCACTATAGAGCTCATGTTGATTGTAAAGCAGTGAATATAATGTTTTTAAGGAAATCTAGCAGAGTTATAAAAATATACATATTATCTAGAGGCAGGAAACGAAACCAAAGCAAGACTAAGTACATTTTACTGGTGCACTGGATGCAGTAAGAAATTCTTTCCCTTGTGGAGGCTACTGCTGTCTTAAATACATGAAGCAAAGCTACAGGCAGATTTTTGAGCAACTTTTATAATCTAATCTATTTATAATCAAATTTTATTTCAATTGCATGCAGGCTGGGAACACAGGAGCTGGTTACTGTTACTGGTTCCCTAAATGAATGCACTAAGATTTAGAAGCTGGATTCACTAAGAATGAGTTTAATTGGTATCTACACACAGTACTGAAGTCCCAAAATTGTATTCTGGGCACACACTTGACTCAGTGAAAAATTGGGATAGATTATGTAGAGACAGTGTGTAATTCCCCTTGCAAAGTCCTCAAGTGCAGAAGGAGGACATGTGGTCAAGACAATCCCTTGCGCTGGCTACCCTAGCTGTTGGCTGCTACAAGGTCTTTAGAGGCAGTGACAAATTTGAGGGTAGTCATCTGACTTGCCTTAATCAGCACCAATTAAAAAGATCTAAATGGCTTCTGGCAGCCCCTGGATCTGAAGGATACAGATGCTCTCTCCCTAGTGGTATGCCAGTCACCACTGTGGAGGTAAATTCCATCTATAAATGTCAGGGGTAACATTTCAGTCAAAAGTTGTACAGGTGTACAGAAGAGCCGATACACTGTGAAGGTATAAGAAGAATGTAAATAACGCTGCAAATATTACAAAGTTATTATGTATGTTGATTGTGGGGCCTTTTGGGGAGGTTGTGTTGTTTTTTGTTGACTCTGAAAAGATAAAGCATAAATAGAGGAGAGCTTAAAGACAGGCAAGAAAAATTAAGACTTCTGGTTAAGCGTAATTTTAAAAGCTGGTTAGTTTAAAGAGGAGGTAAATAGGAAAGAATGTTGTAGAAGTATACAGAATTCCAAATTGCTTGGGAAAAGTAAATCAGCTACTCATTCTTCTTTATGCTTCCTCATAATTCCAGAACATGAACTGAAAGGTTGAAGCTTTAAAGAGCTTAAAAGAAAATGTTTCTTCCTGATACCTGATGCCTCAGATTCCCCTTCAATGAAACAGGGCAGCACTTTTTCCCTTCATCTCCACCAAATACTGAAAGTTTCCAAGTTCTTAAACACCAGTTGCTATGCAGTTAAAATTAGCTTACGCAAAGTGAAACAGAATTGAATAGAGCACAATAACTTTTCTGTAGTTTTTAATGTAGCCTCTAGACTTCAGTGTCTAAAGGACACCCTCCAGGAAAGTGATTATGGTGACTTTAAAAAGAAATAGAAAAGCTCCTTTGTAGTTCCTGTAACTGATTGTATTCATGGTGGAGTATTTAGACATCGGAGAAAACCCAAGCAGTTATCTTTCCTTACAAATCAGATCTCAAAAAACCTCCAACAGTGGTATTTAGAAATTTGGCCTTATATCGCTAATTCATGCAGAACACTAAGCAAACGTGTAGATATATTCCTGCAAATTCATACAAGCAGCTTTAGCATAACTGAGGAATCAGATGGCAGTTTGTAGAGCTCAGACCCAGCACCCAGGATGAAGTCAAAACTCAGGGTTTCCAAGGTCTGGAATGGAGTAGTGGCCCTGGGCCATTTGCACTGTGAAGTCTAACAGTGGGCGAGAGAATGAATTCTAGTGTACTGCCCTCTCTTCTACATGAACCACTTACTTTGTAACTGTTTCTGAGTGGAACGGTTGATGAAGTGATCAGGAGAAAATTGTTCTTGGCCTTGCATGCTCTAGGCTTGTCTTTTACTCACTGAGGAAGGAATACGTTAGCTTGAATTTAAATAAAATAAATTTAAACTTATCTTAAAAGTAATTTTTGCTGACTTGTATTAAATGAGGTGCCAAACAAATGCACTATCAAGGTATATCTCTTCAAAGTACATCCACTGAATGGGAACCATCTAAACATGAAGAGAAAAGACCTTAAGGGAAATGTTAGTCAGGTATTCTATTTTGTGGTTAAAGGCCATCTAGAAGCAGTAAAATAATCGCTGCAGTGAGGATTACAAAGTATGTCATATTACACCTCACTGTAAATATCACTTTAATTTTTTATGGCACAGATTATTTGTAAGTTTATTTTATATACTGCGTAGCACTTAAATGTCACTGGATCTAAAACCCTTATCCAGGAAGCTCATTAGTTGAGCTGTCTGCGTCTGTATATCTGCCATCAGCATCTGGTGAGAGGGCTGCTGCTGACCCTGCCAGACTTGGGTCATGAGGTCAGCAGGTCTCATTTATTATTCAAAATTGCTTTCTGACCTTTTATCAACTAGGTCAAAGAATGCCGTGTTCTCCTTGGTCAAATTTTATAGTGAAATCAGTATCATGCACAGATAATATAATTACCAATTCATGTGAATCTCATCCCTCTCACCAGAAATGTACTCACTTTGAGGTTGATGAAGTTCGAAGAGTTGCCTGTACAAATGCTTCAATGTATGCTTCAAGACCATGTGTATACTTTGTCATCCTTGTGAAATAACACACGTAGCTTTGCATCTAATTCATGCTTCAAATTGTGCATCTACTTTCCACTGTTGTGGTACTGAGACAGCTAAAGGTAGAGCTCCATAGTTAACAGATGACCTCTTGTTTTTACCACTCCTGTTCCTTTGAATAGATCCCTTTTCACTATTTATATATTCAATATATTTTCAGTAGTAACTATATCTCCCCCTTCAGCTGCGTACGTGTATCAGCTGAATACAGGACAACTGTAAAGCAAGAAAAGCCAATAAATATGAAGACGGTTTTCTTGGAGATTATAATGAGTTCTGGAAGGAAAAAGCACTGACAGTCCAAAATATTTTTAAAATATTTCCTGATTAAAGTTGCAGTCTAGATCTAGAAGTTCACTGGCCAGCATGATTTCAGTCCCAAACAGAATCAAGAAGGACTCTGGCAAAATTAACAAAGAACTGATGATTTTGAAATTTTTCTGAATTTATGGTGAATAAATAGGAAGTATAAATGACGTGACAATAAGAAAAATATTTTTGGAATTTTAGAACACTAAACTTTGAAGAGAAAATTAGCCATCGGATTTTAACAAGCCATACTACAGTATGGAAAATTGGAAACCATAAATGGCAGATTGATTCTTACAGGGAGCTGCGCAGTTCAGCATTATTCCTCTGGAATGATTTCATCCTTTTTAAAAGAAAGAGCCAAAGGTCACACTGGTCTTGCCCTTGAAGCAGACAATATGAGATGTCAGCTTGTGCTTTCTGACACTGCATATGATGAATAACCTTGACACAGTAATAAACAAATAACCTATATTAACGTTTATAAGCACAGTGGAGTATTAATGCAATGTATACTTCAACAATATATTGTGAATATACAGCTTTCATAGAAATGGATTTCCTCTAGTAATACTTCAGTAAATTTATGGATTGTTAAATATTGCTGTAAAATACATATTCTTTAAGTTACAGAATGTATAGATATCTGAAATATGGCCAACCACATATACATAAACTACGAGAAGTACTTCAAAGAAGCAGGCACTGAATTAAAATTATGCAAAAAAACCCTGAACATCTGTATTCATAGAGATACACAAATTGTTGCAAATAGTTTATTTTTAGTGTTTCAAATACTTGCACTCAATTGTCTTTGTAAATGCAGCTCTGTCATAAATCAGTATTCAGTAAGGTTATCAGCTATTCCCTTTTGGTACTTCTAGTAGCAGAGAAAAATAATTGTCTACTGGTAAGGTGTCAAGTTATACGTAATGTTTGGTTGCAATGAGGGAAGTAAGTATGGGAAGCTGGGAGTCCAGTTGTTGTGGGGAGGGTTATAAAATGGTGTAGTAGCCTTTTTAACAAATTCCTTAGCTTTAAGAACAATCTTGTACTCTTTATAGCTGTCTTGATGGTACATTAAGGTTTTTTGTGACTGGAGTTTCTTTAACTGAAAAATAAACAAAGCTATTGGATTTTAATGAAATGCAGGCTAACCTTACAGGGTAGCACTTGGCCCTGTGCAGGGTTTGAAGTACAGAGTTTTTCTTGTACATAAGTAGTATCTGTATCTTGCATGTATTCAGTAATTTTATACATAATTTTTGTTTGTTTTTAACTATACAATATGCTCCCAAACACATAATCTCTTTTCTAGTATAGACAAGCTGTGTTGAGATTTCTCAGTATTCTTTCTGAATCTTTTAGAGACATCTCCATATACTGTTACATGTGAGTTAACCCCAGGTCCTACTCCAGCCTTTATTATTACACAAACTCTATTATAAACATGGTACAATAAATATTCTGTGTGACAGTATGAGAAACACCTTCTATCTTAACACTTGCAAAACACCATAGCACATATCCCAATGCACTTTACAAAGTGAAAAAAGGCATTTGTCATTCCTCTTCCTGCATATTATGAATGTTACACGTCCATGAAAGATACTTCGCAGGAGCTGTGTGTACAGAAGAGATCAAGGATATGTTTCATAGTATCATAAAAACGTTTCAAAGGTTTTAAAATTTAGATTGGAGAAATGTGGAGAATGGCATGCTATTGCCATAGATGAAAGAAATCAATACTGCTAGTTAGAAGTCAAAAGCTATTGTACAATAACACTGCAGAGATTAAATGAGAAGAAAAATTTATAGAAAACAGTACTAAGATTATTGAAAAAAGTTTTATCTTCCTCTTTTAACAAACATTTATCTGCTCAGAGATTGACGTGTCTTTACATGTATCCATCGTTATTCCTATTGTTAAGTAGGGTTAAGTGCTAGAACTAAGTGAACAAAGAGAAAGGACAATGCCTCTTTTGTCTTTACATTGAGTGTTAAGTGAAACTTCTTAGGAAGTGAAAAGTAAAGGGAAGAAAATGAATGTACATCCAAAATAGCATGCAGTCCCAAAGAAAGTAATAAAAAAGAAAATAAATCTGCTCTTTAGTGGGTGGCATTGTAAGAATAAAAAATAAGACAACAAGTAAAGTGACCCTGGCTATTAATTTGTCCTCAGTAGCTGTCTTCATGAACTAAAACAAACCAAGTGGTTGGTTCTCCTAAACCACGTTTTCCTGTTCCTTTAGCTCTGAATGACTGAGTGATTCCCTTGGAATGGGGCCTGAAGCGGCAGCTGTGAATGCAACTATAAAAGTGTCAGATAGATACAGATAACGTGTTTTATAATAATACAATATGGTAACACTGCTGTGATCCCAATTTTGTAAATCTGAATTTAACTCTTCACATTGATAGAATTATTTTAGTCTGTTCTTTAGCCTTTCAGTTTTTCCTAGGAACAAAAAGTGTCTTTAAGTGAATTAACAAACCTAGATTCTAACTGCCGTACACAAACAGCAAATCCATTTGCATACTCTTGGAGTCCGATAGGGCATATGCACTGTAGATACTCTTTCATATACTCCCACAAGAATTCTTGCAATTCTGTAGCAATGTAAAAACGTAAAGTGGAGCTCTCTTGGCAAAGGTAGACTATTCCCCTCTGGAAGAAGCATCAGGCTACGGGAGCAGTTTATAGCTAGAAGCTCACCTGCATTTGTCATTTGGCTGTGATAAAGGATGTACAAAGACTAGGATGCCTGTGAGCTTCAGTGGACTTTGTGCATTTAATAATCATTGAAATCAGGTATAATGCGGTGCTACAGCTGTCTAGTCTCAAATCATTAGACTAAGAAGGCTGAGGCTTTATTTTGGAGCTGAGAGTTTATTTGGATTTCTTTGGAAAAGATTAGGCAGATTCCAGAGTACCCGTTACATTCTGGTGAAAGTGAACTTCTGCTCTTTTGAACATAGTTACGGAAAGTCAACTTACTTCTACAATATCTGTTCTAATCTTTTTTACATATCCATTAGAATTTCTACACTGCTTGCTTCATCTTGACCACCTTGGCCAAACTCAGGTTGTGGTAAATCAAGAGCAGCCCTATTGCTTTTTATAAAAGTGCACCTAGTTAACAGAGACATGAACTCAGTGCCCTGAGCAGGGAGTGAGCATTCTGTGATTTATTTTACAAGAATGCTGTGTTCTTTGTTAATTATGCTACAGCCATTGCACTGTGCTTTTGAAACTGCAGTCAAGGTCCTGCTGCACATTTGTACCCTTTTTGTGCGAGAGCCCTTTTGGCATTTCCACTTCACTCAGCTTACAAGCTGGAGTGCAACCTTTAGTGATCTCCTGAACTGGCAGTTTTGTTTCCTGAAATGCTAAATTTGTTTTTATCCTTCCATATGTAGAAGGATATATATGACTGTCCCTAGATTCACCTCTGATTGTGCAGACAAGCTGATAGTTGAAAGCATATAGGAACAGAAACAAATCAAGCAGTAAAAGAGAAGAATACCAGCAATACAATTTGAAGTACCTGCAGCAGACAGGTAGGACACTTCTATATGGAATTTCTTGTTGAGGACTGGATCATTTCCAAATAGTCAGTGTATGCCTACCTTTTCTATGTGTGAATTGGAATATAGATGGCACAAAAAACAACACCCTGGAACAGGTAGATTTCAGAATACCTAAATAAAGATATTCCAGATACTTTTGACTAAGTATATCGCAAAAAGCAATAAAAAACTTTGCTTTCAGAATTAACAAGAAACTAATGATCAGACATCAACAAAAAAATCAAATTCTAACCAGTGACTTGGCAACCACAATAATACAGCCAGTGAATGTAATGTTGTTTCACTAGCATTCATAATTTTATGGCAAATCTTATGGTACCTTGTGTGTTTCTTTTCTGAAAGTCTCAGTTCTTAGAGCAAAGTGATAATATGAAAGCATTAACTTTTTCTAAAAGCTAAAGAAACCCAGAGAAAATGATATCTTCCTGAGGAATAAATGCTCAACACCTAACACTTAAAAAAAAAAAAACCTAAATAAAACATTTTTTTTTAAACTGATACCTGTGAAGACTTGAGTCTTATGCTGAAAGTGGGCAGTACCAAAACTGATGGTGAACTTTTAAGTTAGGCAGCAGTGAGCAGCACGCTTCTGTTACATTTGACCAACCTTATTTAAGCAAAGTGTGATGAATTTGACGTTTTAAAAAATCCTGCCACTTCTCTGTCTAGATTGTTTCTGCCTCACACTCTCATCTAGCACTTGAATGCACCAAAGAGATCATGGAAGAGCTCACACTTGTGTTAATCCTTGTCTCTTCATCCCCCCATGGTGCTTAACTCTGGTAAGAACATAGTCTTGTACCATGTTTCACCTGTCAACAGCACATCATCTGCATCTTTTGGAACCATGCTTTTTAGTTCCTTGCACATGTGGTTTCGCACAGCCTCTGAACCACAAAGGCGCTTCTCAGTCACCTCCTTAGATGCCCATCTTCTTGGAAGTGCCTGTAGTGTTTGTCTTACCTGTTTATTACCCATCTCAAAGTGGAGGATCCAGGCTCTTTTGTCCACTTACAGATACATCTTGCTGATGGCCTGAAGAATAAAGTTGAGCGTAGGTGAATGGAGTGAAGCAGTATTAGACAGGGATCATCTTTTACCCACTAAGTACTTTACAGCTCCTTGCTTATCTGCTCATATGAGGGAGTGCCACATTTGTTTTCTGGAGATACATCCAGTGGTGCTTTCCCAAACCTGTGTCTGGTTTGTGGTAACTGAAACAGATGGTCCACATTCATTACCAGTCTAGTTAGGTATCATCCATCAGTTCAATGATGTACCTTTCTGATACTTATACATATCAACAAATATTGCTTATTAATTCACAAAATAGCAAAGTCCAAATTTTGTTCTCAATTGCATCAGGAAAGTAGCTGCCTTAAAATTAATCTAGATTTATGCTTCTGTGACACAGCCCAGAATCATTGTCCGTATATACAATACAGATTTCCAGCTACAGGAAAAAGGGACAGCAACTCCTAGTAGCTGGTGTTTGGGGAAAAAATACAAAATTATATAAGATTTTCAGATGCTAGTTTGCTGCCCTACACACCAGTTCACTACAAGTCTTAACCATGTAACTGGAAATCATTAATTAAATCCTGTGCAGCCAAGAATCATGCATAATGTAACACAGCTACTGCAAACAGTTCGCTCCTGATCATTTAAATTTCCTTCTTGCTCTTACAGACATGAGGAGCCTGTATTTGAAGTAGTCCCTGATGAGATTTTGCTTTTACATCCTTGGAGAATGTCCTTGTGCATATTTATAGGACAAAGTAGAAGGATTACATATGTGGATTTTTGCTTTTATGGTATTAACTGTAATACTTTAAAAAAATACATACCTTGGCATGATGTGATCCGTGTGCACACCTCAAAAATCTTTTGACTGTACGGAAAACAAGCGGCCTAATGCTGTAAGCCTTTAAGTAATAATGCTATGATTGGGTCCTGTGCATGAGATAGCCACTTTTAAATTGAACCTGAAAAATAGGATTTCCATATCTTCTATTAATTTTTATTAAGATGATTTTAGTAAGCAGCCTACTGTGTAGGGCAGTGTTATTTCTATAGTGCTGTCATGTTAGTCGTGAGAACAGACAGGTTACTACATCGGCACTGCTAATATTCAAAAAGGCAGTTTGCCTAAAGGACGGGGACAGGAGAAGGAGGAATTGGACTTCAGAAATTAAAAACTTCACAGCAGTTTCACTGCAAACCATCTACTAGTCATACAGTACTACCCAATTAATCCATTACTCTTAGAAGAAGAATCCCTGTATATCCAGGTACAATCCTTGCCAAATATCTGGACACAATCGTAGGCTTTTAGGATTACAAGTAACATAATAAAGGATAATGATCAAAAATTAAGCACACCAATACAGAATGGTTGGGTTAACTGGGCCTGCCATGTGCACTATAAAGCAGCAGTCTGTTAGGTTTAAAGTGAGATTAAGGAGTTGTGTAACCTGCAATTATGCTGTTTTTCATTAAAAAAATAAGATGATTGGGCTCAGTAGGGCCCTTCCTTATATTTACCTCTGTTTAATTGGATTGGGAACTGCTTAAACATCTTTGAGTTGGAGCTTATAAGAAGATGATCCCAGCTGTTTTTCGAAGCTTAAGACAGCAGGCAGACAACATGATCATGTCAAGACTCATACTAAAGCCTTAATCCTACTTTTTCATCAACTAGCACTACAGCTGAGTCTTTAACCTCCTAAGTACTAAATGTGCTTTGGATCTCTCACAATACATTTGCTGTCAAATGTTATTGTCTAATAATATTATTTTTGCTTCCTTTCTGAGAAGGACTTTAAAGAGTAGTCTCTGTCTATCTGAATTTGGAGAGCTATAGCGTGAGCCTGTATTTTTAGTCCTTTAAAAACTACAATTTATAAGCTTGCATGTATTGAAGTCTCTTGTTCTCTATGGAGGCGAGGAATTGCATTGACCTGTACCTCACCTTGTTATAACGTAAAACCCAGTATATCGGTAACTTTTTCATTGTACATGCATTACTAGATTGAATATAGTTTTCTTTTCAATAGGAAAGAAATGGCAACAACTTTAGTTTTGTTCAGGTCTTTTTCCTAGGAACTGTTAGTGTGACCAAAAGAAATATTCCAGATCTCTAGCCTCGAAACTTGCTAACCAGAGCATTATTTAGTTTGATAATCCTGGAGTTGCATAAAGATTAAGTGCTGTAATGAGTTTTTCCTGCATCTGTTAATAATATCCATGCAATACAATAATCTCCTCTCCTCAGCTTTTTTCCTTTTTCTTTTTCTTTTTCTTTTTCTTTTTCTTTTTCTTTTTCTTTTTCTTTTTCTTTTTCTTTTTCTTTTTCTTTTTCTTTTTCTTTTTCTTTTTCTTTTTCTTTTTCTTTTTCTTTTTCTTTTTTCTCTGTCGGGTAGTGCTCCGATTTGTTCTAGTGACACAGGGCTGCCAGCAGGAAAGCAAGCGTAGTTAATGCTCAGCTGCTCAAACCAGTCAAGCAAGCTAGCAAGTCCCAGCTGTGCTACTTGATGTTTTTTGATTGCACCTAGTCCTCAATCTGTGAACTGTTTTCTGGACTTAGATTCATCAAGCTCTGCCGCTTTAAAAACTCATGCAGGCAGGCATCCTAGGATATGCCATTATAAGCTGCTGCCAGGGGATCTTCTAGGAGATAAATGGAATCTGTGTGAAGTAAATTAGTGTGAACCAGTCAATCTGTGTGTCAGCCTTGAGCCACATCCATGGGTAACTAGCTTGCTGACTGAAAAGTCCACTGTCTTTTGCCAATCAGAGGTCTCAGCCACCAGGAAGCAGTCCTATACAACATTAGTTTCTTGGAATAATGCCTGTTTGACCAGCTAGTGAAACTCTTCAGTATACAGTACTGTACTGCCCAAGTTTACTTATTGCTTACAATTGAACTGAAAATCTTTTAAAGTCAGATAACATTTTAACAGTAGGGAGCATCACAGAAATGTCTCGGAAATAAGTACTTCCACTTTCATACAGCAGCCATTTAGCAGAGTCATGCTGAGTGGCAGTTGGCTTTACCTCCCTATCAGTAATACATCTTCAAGGCCATAATGCAAAATAATAACAATAATCTGGCCAGAAGAGGTTAGTAAAGAGGCTCTGTGTGTATTTTTTCCCATGGATTAAGCTATTTGGACAGCTTTGATCGAGAGAAGGGAAGGGTATGCGAGCTATAACATTCACATTATGCACAGGGGTATGGCAGTGTCGTAACCGTGCTGCACACTTTGGTTTCATTTTGGTTTTAAAAACAAATTGAGGCAATCTACAGCTACAGTTCCTCTGTGGAAATGGACTGAACCCGAATCCTCTGAAAATTCCCTGATTAATGATTTTAGACTTGAACCAATTACTGTTATGAAAATAATAATGTCAATGCTTTCAATAATGCAATTTTAAAAATAGGAAGTATTTCGTTATTTGTTTGTTGTTTTTGTAGAAGTTACTAATACATTGATAGGCAGTCGTACCTGCAGCACGTACTCTCCCACACCATTGATCTAATGCGCAGAAACCAGGGGGAATTTTGCTATATATTTTTAGAAAATTGGACAGGTGAGGAGACGTTATATATTTTAATTAAAAAAAAGAAACTAATTGTTTAGTAACTACCAGAACTGAAATTTGGCCTTCTTTACGAAGTCCCATAAAAATTGTTTTTCTATTCTCTCCCAGTTACTGGTTGAAAAAAAACAATGAGAGAAGGATAAAGAATGTTGATCAAATGTGATCAAATAGTTCATGTTTGGTCAAAAATGCACTACCACACATTTAGGGAAATTGGAAAAAAGAAATTTGGGCTTTCTAGCCAGAGAGATTGAGAAGAAAAAGCAGTGTATCACTGTATAGAAGAATTAATTAAAGACAGTTTGGGGTTACATTTTCTTTTTTTAAATCCTCCTAAGTTTTACAGAAGTATATGCTTCGGAGCTGTGCAGTAAACGCTGTGTGGGATTTTATGGGAAAGTATTTTATTTCTTGCAGCAGAACCCACTGAGACAAATTTAACTAGTTAGGTGTTTTATTATATATACTACACAGAATACACGGACAGATTCTGGTATAAATCACAACTAAATTCAAGACAACCGCTTTAAAATTGAGTGAATGTTTCATTGCACTAATGAAACAAAAATGGGATGTCCTTTGAGAGCGTAATTTGTTACATGCCATTATATTTTAGTTGAGAGAAGTAGGGAAGTCCCTCTGGGTGAATAAAACTTCAAGGTATATTGGGAAAAGAATCACTGAAAATTTCCGTTTTCCTGTCTGGAGTAATGCTGTCCTCATAGATATGGGGAGGGAGGATAAATGGAGCTTCAGGAGGTTTTTTTAATTCAAAATATATAAAAACTTTAAAAGAAATTTCACACTTACAGAAGGAAAAATGTTCTTTAGTTGCAATTCACTTAGCGAGTGGAATGAGCTTGGTTTGCATGTGACTTCACGGAGTGCAAGAGCAAGCTCAGGCGTCCCCAGGTGCGCGGGTTAGTGTTTCTGCAAAGCGAGCTCTGCAATGTACTATTAGGCCCTACTTCTGCATTCAGCATAATGGATTTAAGTTACTGTAGCTTCTGGTTTGACTTCTCCCATACTGGCTTATTTCAAGGACAGTTCCAACTTCCACATGCTGCAGCATTCACTTTAGAATAATACTGTGTTTTTCCAGGTTAATTTCTTAATCTCTCATTTTAAAATTAAAATATAATGAAAACTGAGCAAGAGTGATATTTAATCATCAGAAGATAACAACCAGCCGTTCTCAATTAAATGACAACTACGTACATCGGTGCAGGATTTTTTTAAATGATGCTAAAAATTATGAAATGACCAGCAACCGATGTCATCTGTCAGTGAGATGAATTAGTGGTTTATATGGCCTGAGAAATGGTCTGGAAAAAAAAAATAGGGTTCAGTTCAATAAGGACAAGAGCAAGGCTCTAGACTGAGGTAGGATTAATCTTTTGCAAAGAGACAGGATAGGGAAGAAATAGCAAGGTAACAGTTTCTCAGAAAAAAATCTGGATCACAAGCTGAGCATGAGTGTTCATGCTGTGGCAACAAAGGCAAACGCCATACCAGGCTCTGTACACAGGAGTATCACCTGTAAAACCTGTGAAGTCATCCTGGTGCTGTACTCGCCGCTGGTGCCATCAAGGGCACGTCCCCAGCCTGTCTGACTCCCTGCCTGCTGGCACACTGCTAGCAGAGAGTGCTGGCACCTTAATGGCAGGCTGGGTGCTCCACGCTGGCTGGTGTACCTTCGTTATCTGCTTTTTCTGTTTCTAGATGATTGTGGTGCGTGCCACTAGTATTTCAGTTGCCATTTCATGACTGTTTTCTGCATTTCTTATAATATTCATGAAATAATTGTATCCTTTTAGGTTGGCATCGAAATATGTGGAAAAAGCCAAGTAGGATAGTAATCCTCAACCTGGAAAAGAGACAGTTGAAAGAGGATAAAACAAAGGACTGTTCAATCACAAGCATCATGCAGAGAGTGTGCAGGGCTCGTACACACACCCGTTCTCATACAAGAATAAGTTTCACATTAAGCTAAAAGGGACGTGCAAACAAACAAAAGGAGATGCCTTCCTATGTGGTAAAACAATAGAGCTTGCTGTGTTAAGGCAAGTTAGCGTGTAGGATGTTAAGGATGTGAAAATTCTACACGTTTAAGGGAAAACGGGAGAAGTTTGTGAAACAGAAATCTACTGTGAGTTATTACATGTTATTAAAAAAAAGTTTTGGAATTCCCCCGAGTTTCGAATTGGAGTTTAGTAGAAATTTCTGGTGAAGTATTACTGTATGGTTATTGGACTCTTACACTGGTGATGTTTGGTCTCAGCAAGTACAGCTGTTCTTATGCTTTTTATGACATCTATGAAATGTGCTCTTTAAAAGAGTACTCAAAGCTTTTCTTGCCCAGCTCTCCATCAAGCTTCTTAGGTGTAATACAGGATCTACAGCCTGTAGATCCCATACATCCCAGAAGTGACATTGCAGCATGATTGTTTTAGCCATTTATGAAAATAAAAATATACCAGCATTTTGTTTTCCTTTACAGCTTTTTTCATGCAGTTTTATTTAGATTCAGGTTGCTTTGTGTTCTGTATTGGACCTTAATTATATTTATCGCCTATAGCCTATCTTGCCTAATATTTTTGATTGAAAAATAGGTTTTATTACCCTATCCGCTTGTTCTGAATGACAAGTAAGTTCTTGTTTTCCCTGCAGACAGACTGTCTTTAAGTTACTAATACACCTTATCAATAACAAAGACATCTTATCAGAAAACACTAACTGGTTTATTCACCTGTGTTATGCAAACTTCTTTCTCCAGTGAGTCTGCCCTCTGAAAATTGGTATGCAGAGCAGATTATTTAGACTTTAGTGTGTGATATTTCCAGAGTGGAACAAGGCTTTTCAGAGTTTAGGCAGAACATCTAGAAATAAATGATAGTGATGAGCTGTTGCTGTAATTAGTGTATATTCACAAAGAACAGCTTATCATTTAACAGTTCATTCACACAAAGGCTGTTCTTTCATAGACTGATCATGGATCAGTCTGTGATCTCTTTTTGGAAATCATTTGTTTTTATTTTGTGGAATTTGAAATATTTTGAAACTATATACATAAATGTTTCATTAAATACTGTGATCTTATGGCATTCTTTTGGTATTCTGAATTCCATACCTATTTTTTTAATGTCTTTTTCTGTTTCAATAATGTAAGAGAATGGGTATCAATTTCAGTAAACAACTCTTAAGAGCTTATTAAGATGTACCAGAAAAAATTACCACAGTTCTCAAGATTGATCCTGTACAATGAAGATTTATGTCATTTTTATATGCTAAGTTCAAGGTCATTTGCCTCAATGAAATCTGTCCTTTTACCATACTTCTGTGCTAACAAAGGTAATTTCTACTGTCTGTGTAATAACTGAAATTACATTGCACTGAATAGAAAGAAAATATCATTGGCATTATTATATCAGAAATTGTTGTTTCTTAACTTTTTCTCTGATTTGGGGCTCGTTTATACTCCAGATATTTACATCACTTTGGCTACACAAATTAGCTTTCAAATGGAAGCAAAAGTAATTTTAAGGTCCATTTAAACCCAAAGTAGGACAAAGTATCCTCAGAATGAATAAAGATCACACTGTTTATGTTTAAATAGCTTAAATTCCATCAGCATCCTAGGTATAAGCAATTCAGAACAGTATTTCCCCTATTGACATTTGAACATAAAATCCTATTCCTTTAAGGAAAGTAGGTGTCAGCATTAAGATTTTTTAAATATTTTTTTCATTATTATGTAATGTTGTTTTTTACTTTCACTCTTTATTTGGGCCAGAGTGTTCTTTCCTTATTTTTAACTTTTCAATTCCCTTTGTTCTTTTATGATATTTTTGAGGAACCTTCCTCTTCAAATTGAGGATATAACATGTGATGTTTTAAAAAAAGAAAGATCTGAAGGTCTCCGCCTACGTCCCTTTCTTTCTCGCTGCGTACACTCATTATGTAACTTTGTAAACTAGGGTATCGTGACGTGTATTTGCCTGAGTTTTGTCCAGGGAGGTGTGTGTACTTCTGAGTAAGTCACAAGGCTAAGATACACAGTCCTCACTTGTGCCAGTGACCTGATCCGAGCCAGTCCCTTCTGTCTCCTGGCTTTCTGAAAAAACTTTCAGAAAAAAAAAAAACAACTTTAACTTTCCTCCCTTCACTCTTTCCTGCTGAACCTCGTTCTCAGACAGCTCCTTTTACACAAGTCGTCTAGAGGTCTGCTTCTCTGTGAAAATCCCATTCCATCCCTGCTTTCCACTCCCTTTAACCTGTTCCTAATGACTCCTTGCTATTAGTGTGAGTGTTCTGTCGTTGGCTTTTGTCATTTGTCAGTCATACCAGCTCTGCCTGTGACCCTTTTTTCTCACTTTTGTCTTTCTTGACTTTCTGTGACTCCATCCTCTTCTGAATCTCCCCGAATCTCTGCAATGTCTACTCAAGCATATCAACTAGAGATCCTCCCGCTTTGTCCAAGGATCTTGCCGGCCTGTCTTGGTTTCTTTCTTGTTCACACCTTCCTTCTGATGCATCTCATCTGTGTGTATGGATCTGCTTCTAGCTGTCTTTTATTCATTATGTTCTGAGTTACTTTTCAGCTGAATCTGGTACCTTCCCTAAAAACACTGCTCAGCTCTGCTTTGTTGTAAAATCAAGAAAGTTAGTTTAAATGGTACAATTTATGCTGACATGGTCTGGAACAGAGGGAGAGCACTTGAACAGGTTTGTCCTAGTCCTGTTGAAGAACAATTACAGCGCAGATTTCCAGCAAGGGAAGTGCCTGCCATCTCCTAACTGGGACTGGTGCTTGGGTCTGTGAGCGCATCTCCCCTCCTTGGTTCACTATGAGAGTTCTTTACTGGGTGAAAATACACTGTTCGTTTTGAAAGGCTGATCCTGAATTTTTGGTCACGGCTATGTTTTTGAGAGAGGACAGCTCTTGTGATTTTCCTCTTTCTCTGCAGAGGCATAGCTGTACTTTCTATTTTCTCCTTTTTATCACAGTATACTCTGTTGGAAATTTTCCTAGTGCTCTTCTTCAGAGGAGTTCTGACTTTTAAATTCACGCAGCTGTAATGACTCAATCTATCACTCAGCACAGTGGAGCTGACTGCTTAAAGGGAAGACTGTTTCAGAAAGAATGTTCTAATAAATTTGGCACAAAACACTTTTTTTGAAAATATAATATGCACACTTGTATTTTCTAATTTTTTCTTTTTTGAAGTGGGAATCTTGGCCTTCAGTGTATTTGAAAATTAGGTGAATGTTGTAAAAATCAGAGAAAAGCCCAGATATCTTTGAAGACATTTCTTCCTGCACATGTCATAGCGTTTTCATGTGTGAAGAACATTTGTTATTTATTGTAAGTTGTTCTTCAGTGTCAGGTCACCTCATGCAGATTATCATATCAACAGTTCTATGGCAGAGACAAGAACTGAAACTCCTCTTCATGTGGATAAGTTGACCATTGATACAAGGCTTTTTGTAAGCTTAGAAATTGAAACAGTGTTCCTGCACTAACTGGACAGGTTTTCATATACTGGTTAGTTGTCATCCAAGGCAGATTTTTTAAGCAAAATTTACTGGCTGTTTTTTTCAGGTGAAATGTGTGGTGTCACTATCATAGATTTTATTATTTACTATGTTTTAGTATTGCATTTTCAAGTATCTAGTTCCACAATTGTATTGAAACCCTGATTGCTTCAATCGGACTCTGTGTAGATGCAGGAGTTGAGAATGATGGAACCTTTTGGCGACCTGGGATCAATAGCTGCAAACCGATGGAAAGCGCAGAGCACTGAAGAGGAATATGTGTCTTTTGAGCTCTTCCTGTCTGAATAATGCCCTGAGGCCTTGTTGATTCACTCATAAGTTTGGAAAATTTAAATGGGTGTTTAAATGAAGTAATCTTTCAGCAAATATTCTTTTGGTAAAAAAATAAAAACCTAATCAAAAGTTATAAGGGAACAAATTTCTTGTTTTGAAAACAGGACAAAGCTACACTGAAATTGTGTATAGCCATTGGTATCCCCATCCACATGGAAGTATGGAACCTTGCTTAGTTTCCTAGATATTAGAAAAAAATCAAGTATTTTCTAGTCACCGCTATTTTCCTAAGAAGTGGGATGAGCTAAGAGTTTTAATGGGACTGAAAAATTGAGATCTAGTCTTTACTGTGCTATTCTGTAATATATTGTTTAATAATTGTACTTCCAGCTGTATTTGTGGCTCCATAGGGAGATATGGAGCAGAAGAGAGGGAAATGGACATTGACAAGGGAAATACCTCTCTTCTGTTCAGGAAAACTTACGTGGGATTTGTTCAAGAGCCAAGTGAATTAAAAAGTCATATACAGACAAGCAATTGTGTCCATGAAAATATTTTCCTGCTCTGAAATGAAAATGTTTTTAGCAATTAAGTAAAAGAAGAAATCAAATTCAGTAATCTCTAAACTGCAGCTCAGTCTGGTTTTTACTGCACTTTGGAATTATCGCTAATTTTATTACACATTCTAGCTTGTTAAATACAACATATTTTCATCTTGAAACGAACACCATTTCTCTCCCTGGCGAATGACTCTAGTAATTACAAAACCACCTAATTGATCTTTTATATTGTTTACTGGCTTCTTTGGTGAAACAGACAAGCACTTTTTATGGCTTCTAAATTATTTTATTATTTTAGGATTCTATAAGAAAAAACTGTATTTTTACTTCAAAGGGATCACATTTAAGCCGATGCCTCAAACTTCTCCCTGGATGAATTCTTGTCTATAGATTTTTCAACTGTGCTATGGTTGCATATAAGTACTTTGAGTTTCTGTTTTATTTCAATGTAATATTTGTGTTTACAAATTATGTCTTCAGCATTGAAGGCTCTGCAGAAAATCAGGAACTGTTTGTTTCTGAATACATTACATTTCTCCCTCCTTCTGTTTTTATTCTTTATTGCTCCAGTCAGTGCGCTGAAGCATGACAAGAGCTCAAACTCGGCAAACTTCCAAGATGTGGAGGATACGCCTGAGAGATGTGTCTTGGAAGAGTCTGAGAGTCCAGGTGAGAGGCATTTAAAGACAGTCACCAAGTATCAAGTGATAAACCTGACGCAGCTTTTGCGTCTGTAAAAAAAGCACATTGTAATGCTGTTTCCTTTTTAGCAGCTGCAATGTCAAATTAATGGTCACCTCCAGGGGTCACAGTGTGGAGCTGTTGTCCTTTCCTCTTTCATCAAGAATTCAGGTCTTAGAAAGGATAAAGGCTTTATGACCAAAAAGAAAGCTGACACTACTAGTTCATTATAATTAGTTTTGGACTACACTGCTTACTTAATATATGTACAATGTCTGACCCTTTGAAGGTAGCATGAGATTATGAAAAATTAGAAAGACTGTATATACCGCAGTTGAATGTAGCAGCAGAGATTCAAACACTGTATCTCTGGAGGAGAGCAAATTGGTAGCATTAAATAGCTTGATTCTTTTCTTTAAACCAGCTCACAATCATTATTTCATTTTAATGGCTCTTAACATTGATTCAGCTAAATACAGGAACATCCATAAAGTGCATTCTTTTTGGTGACTAAAAGATTTATCTTCATGTAGTTTCATTATCTTTCTCGTTATGGAACATCTACGAAATTTATTAAATGAATCCCAAAGGGAAACAGTTAAATATAAAGTGTATTGAGTCACAGCTGATTAAAAACATTCTGTGCGACTAAATACGAAGATCTTTTAAGCAAACTATGAGCTTGACCCAGATATACCATAATACGTAACCTGCATGTAGTCCTCATTAGTGAAAGAGTTAAACATCTTTCTTCACTTGATATTTTCTTTCCCAGCTTTATCTGGTTTCTGTGTACCCTCTTGCATCTTTGTGTGCTGATCCGTGTATCATATTTTTGATTCATCGTCTCTGCGGCCTGTCAGCTTAGTTAAGAGATTTCCAAATCTTGCAGCCTGTGCTGACAGGGGGCAGCTGCCAACAGTCCCCTGATCCTTCCCCAAGGAACACTGCTGAGATTTAATTTTCAGTCAAAGGGTGCAGTCTGAAATCCATGTCAGGTCCCCTAAGTCATCTCAGAACCCAGATAGGACCCATGTCTGGGGGATTATATTTCAGCACACTCCAGTCCTCCAAGATTCCTTGGGAGTTCAGCTGCTGTCATATACCTGATTTGAACTACATTCCCTTTTCATCTTTTCCACAGAAATGAACACCAGTATATGTTAGAATAATTGAAACCAATGAATTGTAAATTCGTATTCATTTTAAGGCCACATAGGCTCGGACTCAATGCTGTACAGCAGAAACCAGCATGAGGTTTAGAAAGAAATAGATAATCTACTCTGGAAGGAGCCAAGTTTAATTCCTTACCACACCTACAATCTATGGTGCATGGCACCTCCTTCAGAAACTGTCTATAGTCCCTTCAGCAGTGATTATTGCAATGTGGATTGTCCAAGTTCTGATCAGTTCTGAAGTGAGAAAGAATTAAAACAAGGTGGCACTGAAGTGTTCGGGTGAGAATTAATGTACTTTAAAGATAACATTAATTTTAACCTTAGATTAATTCTGTCTGGCAAAGTGTACACGTTTGGACGGGAGCTGGAATATCCAATTCTGCACTCTGCATATCTATATGAAGTAATGGAAAGAGTAAGCCTGTCAGGAGGTGACTATTGACTGGCAAAAATACATGTTGATAAAGCATCTAAACTTAAAAACTGAGTTCCATTCGGTCCATCTGACATCATTAAACTAGTAATAAACAATGAATTACTCTGGCTTTTGTTTCTGTCCATTCCTGCATTTTAAGACATCTTGTCTTATAGGTCTGAAAACCTCAGGAGATTTCACTACTGGTCTCACTGCTTTCCACTGAGAATTTGTGGCTTGGTTGTCATGGAGACATCGTATTTCTCTAAGAATTGCTCATATTGATCCGTGGACAGGCGTAAATGGCCAGGCGAATGTGAGGAGTAAAGGGGGTTGGGCAGTACTATAAAATGACCAGAGGTTATGGGTCGGAAATAAGCTCATAGCAAACACTTAGGTAAAGAGAAAGAAACAGTTTCATTTTGTTTCAGGATTTCGTTTTTGCACTTTATGCCATTGTCTTCTTTCACTATAGACTGAAAGAACTTGTTAGTCACTTGTCATGTCAGATCTTTGGTGCTTGTCCTGACACAGCTGTCAGCCTTCCAGCTCTGTGCAGTTCAGGGACACACAACAAAGAGCTAGGAACATGAATTATTTATTGCTCCTTGTGCGGATGAAATTCTGTGATAAGAAATTAAGATACTTCTGACAGAAGTGCTTGTTTGAAAGGAAAGATTTGGTAACACAATACATTTACTTAAAACTTACCACTTACTTCTAGCAGCAAACATTGAAACAATAATATGACATTCACTTGGCTATGATTTTCTCTAGTATTTCTCAGGTGCTTTAACTTTGAATCATATCTTGGAATTTGTGAGTGTCTGGGAGGTCAGCATTTGGTTTGGTGAAACGTGTGACTTTGGAATCTCCCTCACACATATTCAAAGTCTGGGCAAACTTACAAACTTCATTTATAAGTTTTTATTAAAAAGTCTGTATATGTGTTTTGCAGAGTCTCTTGCGCTTCACTTGCATACAACATGTTGTCATATGTGCAAAAGTGATGTTAAAAAATATATTGATTTTATTATCTCTTCTGATGAGGAAAAGGTGAAAATATGACAACAGACCTGCAAGGAATTCCAGCTATTCCTCGAAGGGGTTCTTTATTACAACTTCTGCCAGAATTGGGGAGGCTACAGAGCAGCTGTTAACAGACATATCTGTGCGTTGTGGTTTCTGATGGTGAAAGGTGCAGTCTCTAACCTTGACAGTAGACCGAGAGTTATTTTCAAAGCAATCTTAATTTTCTAAAATCACATAAAGCTTACTCTGCTTATTTTACTTTCACATTTTCCATGTGTCTGCACATGTTCTCACTGCTGTGGATGGGGGCCTCCAGCAATTGCAGAAAAAGGCATATACTCAGATGAATAGCAGGAATCCATTTGACTACCGAAGACACCAATCTGAGATTTACCTGCGATTTCTTGTGTTCAATGGGTGATCTGAACTACTCTCAGATACGTAATGAAACCCCTCAACCTGCACTTTTCTCTTGGATAATTCACAGCAAACACTTTTCACATGTGATGGATGCAAGTAAATATCAGACTGCAGTTTCTTGTCTAAGTGAAATGGATTTTAGTTGCTCCCTTCATGTGCCTACAAGCTGCCATTATCTGTGATAGTGGCTTGTGTCTATTTTAGCCCACACAGAGAGGAGATGCTGGGCTTCTCTCCCAGATGCCTAATAGTAGGTTTATCACTGCCATTTTCCCCACATGCTGAGGACTACTTCAGTTTGACATGCAAAGCGTTGGCTTTTCAAACTTGTCTCTGCTCTGGCCTTGAACACAATAATCAGATCAGAATTGTAACAGCTTCTTGTAGAACTTGACTTTTAATCTTATCAACCCCCTGTAAAGAATTCACTATCCCTTAGAGTGCTTCTTTAATATAAATAAATATTCCCAGCAGTGTTTTCCATTTTATCAGACAAATTTTCCACATTTAGAGAAACTGAGAAAAAGGCTGAAATCTCATGAACATGGATGTATAAGTTAAACTTCTCGGTCTGAGCTATTCGACCAAGTTTTCTTGTCCAAACAATGGTGGAAAATTCACACCTCCAGAGGGCAGATCATCTTGTCTAAAGGGAGTTGCTTGAGATGGGTTTTAAGGGGATTGAAAATGCTCTGAATTCTCTCATCAAAATCTAAGAGGAATGTAGCAGCTTGAAGTGTCTTAGCTTCCACATGTGGTGCAGTCCCACTAAGGAGGGTTCTGCAAGTATAGCTCTTATGACAAAAAGGAATAGATTTGGGCTGAAGTCACAAGAAACAATGTACGCACAGTTGCCCCTTGCCTCTTATTTCCCCCAACAGAGATATTGCGGTAGACTAGGCAATCGACTATTACTTCACTTGGTAATAGAGGGAAATTGAGCCTCCCTAATGGAAGATTGAGATGGAAGCTGTAGACAGAAATTACAGAGTGTTTTCTGTCTTTTGGATGAAAACCGTATAAATGGTCAGAATCCTAAATGCTTATGGCCTTCAGTAGCCAGACAGTCTGTGCCTGAGTCAACTGGTCCCTTCTGCAGCTCATGATCTCTCCCATCCCTTCATTCTAAAAACATTGCCCATATTCAATTTTTCCCTCTTCATTTTTTGGCTTTTCAGGACAGAATGTAATTCTGGGTATATAACAGGTAATAGTGAAAATCCGAACAGTTTTCAAAGTGTTGCTTAGGTGCTTGTGCTAGACAGGCCTTGGCACAGAGCTGGGAAAGGTCTCTGACTGTCCCTGACGTACAGTCTGAGAGAGACAGAACTGCAGCAAATAGAAATGGGAATGAGGACATATATCAAGAACAACAGATTCTGATTAGCCACAATGTGCTTAAAAATACAGCACTAAAATTGAGACTCTCTTGTTATGAGGCACGTTATAATTACTCTGTCAAATATTCACTTACCAGCACCAAGTTCCATCCATTGGAGAGTGTGTTATTTAAATCAGCACTGTGTCACCTATATGCCTGTTGATCAGCACACAGGCAGAATGTAAAAGTAAATAGTCAGTGAATTTCCAAGTAAGAAGCACCCTAGAAAAGCATGATTTTCTTTTTCTGTGTTTGCATCATCATGAAAAGTAGGTAGTGGTAAATGAGGACCGATTCAGGAACGGAGTGCTGGAGGTTGTTGATGATGATGATGCATGAAGCAGGGAGAGGGTGGACCACAGGGGCAGCCCACTGATCGCAGGCACTGATAGCCCATACTGCTCCGAAACCTGCCTATAAAATGTTAGTACCTAGGAATTATTCCAGAAAGAATTTCTGGATTTCCAGTGTGGGCACAGATGAATCCATAAGAATTTCAGTGCAGTAGCTGTAGTGTCACATCCTGTCACCATTCTGGGTTACTAGTATCATGACTCATATGTTTGGTTTGTTTTTTTTAAAAACAAACTGTAAAACCAGAAGACCACATAATGGACATCAAGAAAATGTGTATCTCTCTGTGTCTGTGACACAGATAGACAAAAAGGTGACAGATAATATGATAAATACGTAAGATATCCATTAGACTGGGAAAGAATAGTGTGTGCTTCTTTCGCGATGTTCATGTACTCATGAAAGGTGTTATGTCTGTTTAAGCAGCGTTTCTAATACAAGTAATACTTAAAATTCAGGTTGTAAATATTACCATACATAAAATAAGAAGAAATCACAAAGCTAAAACCTGATGATTCAGAGTGCTTTTCTGTGGAATTCTAATAAGCCATGACAGAACTAAAATATAATGCCTTATTAGTATCACTTCCTATTACTTCTGTTTACAGCTATGGTAGGATTATTTCTGCTGAAAGAAAATATATATAATTTGAAAAGTGTATTTGCAAAGGGAACATGAACAGTCTATTAATATAAAACAGAAATTATCTTTCTGCTGATCCACTGGAATGTTTTCCTTTAAAACAACAAAGAAGGAAGAAGGAGAAGGCTGTTCAGGAAAAAAGTTTTGAGGAACACCATACATTCTCTCGAGCTATTTTGGGTTCCATATTGCTTCTTGTAGTGCAGCAATTCTAACATAAACAGTCTTCTGGAGGTACATTTGTGATATTTTTTAACACTAGCGTGTTGGTGTTGAAAATTTTCATTCCATTACATTCCACAAAAATGATAGGGTTTGTAAAATAACTTATTTTTTAAAAACAGAATCTTGCCTATTACCTCGAACTGTAGAGTCATTAAGCCAGATGAATACGTTTCTTTTCCAGATGACATGAAGCCACATCCCTGGATATCTAAGGTGTGCTCCTGTAAGGTGTGTTAGAAAACCCTGCTTAGCTGAAAGAATTAGAAGATGCACAAGAACAGCCAAGAAATAGGACATACGTGGTGTGGACGTGAAATGACTTGTATTTATTATTGTATACTGCTAATAATTCATTTTTGGAAGAAATACCTTCCATAAGATCAGCTTCTTTTTGCTGATTTATTGGCTTCAATTCACACTTCCATCACTAAGAGATTTACATTTATTCAATTAAATTTAGATAGTTTTAACATAGGAAATATCAACTCTTTATTTTTAGATTTTTTCACTAGTTTATGTAGTGATCCCAAATCTTACAACTTTGTTTGACCATAAAACATTTGCATCAATTTTAATATTCTTTTACATACATAGAATTTAAATTTTTCTCTCTCCTTGCTTCTGACTTTTATTACAAGTAGCATTTTAACACTGAGCAAAACCAAATGCATTTGAAATAGAAAATTTGTTTGCATTTAAAGGAACAATGCACATTTTGAATTAAACATGCAGTATTTAGAAACAACTAAAATATATAAAATGTTCTATACACAGGAGAGCATGGGAAATTGATTATAAGTCTGGTCATGTCTATGATCTAAATTTTCCTTTTCTATAAATGCCGCCATCACCATCACCTGTGGAAATGTAGTACCAATAGGAAGCTGGAGAAGCCCATTGGAGTCCTCTTCTGAAATAATACACTTCATTGAATTTCTGTTTGTGCTCATTGGGAAAAGCAGCAGTACATTTTTGTCTTTTTTAGAAAAATATATCATTATGTTTGGAGAACATTTGCAGCTTATTATGGTCTGATGTTATCCTTCCTAATTGTCACAATAGCCATAAGCTGCCTTAACTAGGAGGGTGAAGATTTCTTCCATGTAGAAAGAGTCTCTGACAATGAATCTCTCTTACTTGTAGGGAAATGTCATGGCTGCAGGAGTGACAAAACCAGGTTTCTGTTGCCATACTATGGCTTGAACTTGGTTAAACATGAAACAGACATGAAACCTTCGTTCTTCTGCTTTTTTAGATCCCTTGAGTTCATATCTCTAAGTGCAGCGTATGGCAGCAAGGTCTTCAGAAACATTGAGTGGAAGGGCCTTCTGAGAAGCAGTGTTTCAGTTTTTATTCAGCTAAAGAATATGTCATTAAAATAGGCTGCAATCCAGAGAAGATTGTTTAATGCTACTTTTCTGTAATTGAAAGATGTCATTTTTCTGTCATGCAGAAAAACGACATCTTTCAACAGAAAAGTCACTGATTTTTACACATTTGGTATTTTTCAGAAACAGCTTTCCTTATTCTTAGAAGGCATTTTCCTATGTAAAATTTATCTTTTGTTTCTATAAGCTTGTATTTGAATTACAGTGATTAAACAATCTGGATGTTGAGTGTTACGGCTTCATTCTTTCACTTACTGTGTCTGGAATAATTTCATTGACTTTTATACTTGTACAACACAAGCGAGTGCAGAACATGTCTTCAGCTCACATATATCCTCTTCTTTTATGGTTAAATCAGAGTTGCAAACATCAAGAAGGTAACAATAAAACTGCAAACTACAGGAACTTAGTAACGCTACAGGCAGCTTGCAGACAGTAAACCAAACGGCAAATAAAGGATGGGCCGCGCTGTCTCCTTTTCCACACATCCTTGTCAACAGTCGCCTCTGGTTTGCTGCAGCAGTCTTCCATTGGCATGGAAAAGTCCATTTCCCTTCACAGCAAACATTACTGCTTTGCATCAGCAGCTCCTCACTTGGGCTGGCTCCGTTCTTAGTGCCAGGGTAACAGACCTCCTTAAAACTATTTCTGGTAGATATTTTGCAAACTGATGTGTTCAAAGAGGTCTCATAGCTCAAGGAATTGGCATTGTCCGTAACACCCAGTACTGCTGTAGTAGCACTTACATTTGTGCAACACAATATTTGATTGCTTTTCTTTAATTCTGCAAAGCGGTGCACATCAGCAGCCTGCCAATACAGCCAGCCCTTTGGAATGGTTTGTGCAGTGATGATTGGTGTTTGGCACATGCTTATGCGTGCTTTGTGCTAATTATAATTACAGTATCAGTAAGGTAAGGCAGGAACTTTTTTTATTAGGTACATTTATTTCCCAGTAAAGCAAATATATTTCTCCCGTGGTCTGGATGTCTTTCAAACAACCAACTTTACAGTATATGCTCAAGATGAACTCTCGCTTAGAACAATCTTGTTGCATCTATGTCACAATTTTAGAGCTATATACAAAAATACATATTAAGCTCCTGCAGTTGTTTCTGAAGAACTGAAGAAACATTTCTATACTAATGCAGTCTGATGTACCACTGTGTTCATGCTTATGGAGACTGATTTTACAGTGAAGTTGCAAGGTAATTAAGAATATATTTTTCTATTGTGTTACACTGAAGGAATCCTGCCAAAAGGAGTAATATGCTAATATTTTAGAGTAGTTGTCTAAATTTTAGATATGGGGTAAAAAATTTAAGAATAACTAAACTGCTTAAGGAGAAAGGTCTCTCTCTTTTTTTTTTTTTTTTTTTTTTTTTTTTCATCCAGAAGTCACAGGGTCCAGTAAACTGTATGGCTCAAGTTGTGGTTTCATAGCCAGGGCAATTTCTCAATTTCTCCCCACTCCAGCCATGTCTTCTATGTCTGCGAACTTCTGTTCGCACTAGTGCCTGTATGGCCAGGCCGCGTCCAGAGAAGCACTGGGCTCGGTGCAAAGAGCAGAGGAGGAACAAGCAAGCCAGGGCAGGAAGAAGGCAGAGATACCATGTGAGCGTGGGACAACCCACACGTACATCAGCATTATCTCAGCACAAAACTGGAGATTTAGGGTACTATATGCAGTGGTCTTTCTTGAAAATAGATTTTCAGCTTTCAAATCCTATAGGCATTTTTTACATTATTTGCATAATTCATAATATTGCTAAAAAATTTTAAAAAGGAAGTTACTGGTCCTTTGGTATAAACCCAAACCAAAACTCGTTGACGTCTCTTTGATTTGAGGGATTTTTACTTTTCCAAATGATTCATACTTGCTAAATGGTCACTGACCTAGATTCCTGCCTGGAAACATCCCTAAACTTGGAACTGTTCATTTATGGCTCTGAATCCAAACATTATATTTTGAAATCTCTTGTGCTATTTACATATTTTAAACTTGATCGTTGAAATCAACTGCTTCCATTTTTGGGTTGTATTTCGTTGAGCAATGCTCTTCCCAATCCAGTGAAATATGTTCTGAAAGCAAATTGGCATGAAACTTGAAATATATATATGAGATTCAGTGTTTCTTTAAAAAGAGAGATACTTTAACAAAACCACTATGTAACAGGGCTACAAGCTCCAGATGACACCAGAAATCTAGCAAGGGAAATTATTTTGCAAGTCTGACTGAGCTGAAGCGTTGAAAATTCAGAAAAGAATGGGACGGGTGCAATAAGCAACGTTACCTCTCCAGGTTTTTACTCCTGTTGAAAGAGCGTGTTCTCTGAAGGCAGACTAGGGCAGTCGGCTCCAGCACGAATCTCAGAGTCATTGTGCCAATGCTGAACAGCTAGCAAGCATGCAAGAAGACGCAGTCCTGCTTCTCGCAATGGGTATTTCTGCTGAATTTTGCAGGCCATTATTCTTGCAGGAGAAGAGGATGGAGAGGAATTTCAAGGGCTGGGCTTCCCCTTTTTCCATCCTTATAGGATATGCAGTCTGAACTGCTAGGCAAAGCTCTTAGAATTATTACTGGAGTTTGAGTTGGGTTATAATTTGCATTCATAGATCCCCAAAGTGAAAATTCATCAATCTTATTTTTGAAGAATACTAAACTTGGATGCAACATAAAATTCACACAATAACGCAGGATTGTCTTATTGGGGACAACGGGAAGTTTGTTTCTTGAATGACACCTGCTGGAAAGTCTAAAGTGTGTCCAAGAGCTGTGCTGCAGGACAGAGGCACGTCATGTAAAGACTACCTTCCTCGTCTTCTGATGAATTGGAGTGTCCTGGATATGGTGTGATGGGTAAGTACAAATATAGCTTGTCAAGGTGAAGCAGTGCAAGTTGCTGAACCATATTAAACATTATGAAACTTAACAAACATCTGCAGTCTTTTGGAGTGGAGTGTGCATTTGATAAAATTCTTAACACAGTACAAATTTAATTGCATTTATCATTTTCTTTCATGTATTTCTAGAAGCCTTAGCTTGAGAAGATAGAGTTGTGTAGCCTGAATTTACATTGTGTTTTGCAAACATAGGGATAGAAGCTGTTTTTCTTCCTCTGGCAATACTCTCAATAGCTGTGAAAAATAGCATCACTGGAGTAAGTACTAGATGTTGTTTCATTAAGTACATGACTCCCTCTGGTTTTATAGCAACTGGGAGATTTTCTTTTTTTTTTCCCCCCAGCATTTGAAAGCTTAATACTCAGCAGAAAAATATTAACAATATCCAGCAGTAGTAAAATAATAATATTTTCCTTATTTATTCTCAAATTTTATCTAAATAATGTGTAAACTTCTTGGTAATAAGGACCTGGGAAGTTGTACTCTAAATCATTATGAATTTTCCACACAGAAACTCGGAGTAATAAAAGATTCAGTTCAGTTTCAGAACTTTGTTTTCTGTAATCACACCTGGCAAACAGACTTAGAGCTCTGCCCAGTAAATGCAACATACATATTTTTGTTGTTTGGTTTGCTTTATAGTCTTCCTGCCATGTAGATGGCAGCAGCACTCAAGCCTTGAAATTCACTTCAGCTTTCTTTTGAGTTTATTCTGAAACACCATGTCTAAGAATATTCTTGTCAAGAATGAACTGAAAGCATGATTACTTTAAGATGGATATCAGCTTAGTTATATATACCTTTAAAGAAGCCTGTAACTTCATAATATTGGTGTTTAAAAGGCAATGTGTCATATCTGTCTGTATGAATATAGATGCTACTATTTGGTTTTTTCTACATTATGACATTTTCTTTCTGTGAATTAAACTGCTAGTATTTTTTCTACTGTGCTAGGTTTCAGGACACACAGGGTGTTTCTTAAAGTTCAAAAATGTTAAGATTTACTAGGATAGTCTCCACATTTATTTCCTTGTAGAATGAGAAGCAGCTAGCAGGTGCTTGGGCAGGAAAGCTGTTGACTGTGGGCATCCTTGTCGATGATACAGAGAGGAAGGACAGAGAAACGTAGTGGGATACAGAGTGTAAGGTTTTCTGCTATGGGCTGTACTAATCATAGTGCTTTATAAAAAAAATCATGAATTATCCTGGAAAAAAACATTTTGAAGGCCCAAATATCTTAGCTTGGCATAGCATGGAATTGTCTGCACTCTTACATTTACTTTGGCTAAGAAGTAGAGAGAGGTTTTGAAAGAAAAGCAACAAAACTTGAGACCCAGAATCAAAGCTGTCTGGCAGTCTCAGTCTCTGCAGCATCAACTGAAACCTCAGGGAGGTTTTGTGGGACCATCTCCAGACCCTGGGAGATAAAAGCAGGTGTTACACACGTGACTCTGCACAGAGGAAAAATCTAGCACAAAAAAAGCATAATGATGGCAGTTCCTTGAACTAGGAAACCCTGTTTAAATGCTGGAGGCAAATGGGAGTGTTTTAGTAAGCTGTCATATGAAGTAGATTGGCACCAGCTCCCTCAATGCTTCTTAACCAGTAGCAGCTGAAGTAACAGGGAGATTAAATATCCAATGGACAGCATTTCTCATTCCGTAGGGTCCTGCCTGGGGATGCAGGTGGAGGTTTAATCCACGCTGAGCATGGAATCGGCTAAGATAACTGGGAAAGTGGGCAACCTGTGGCACTTAACCATCCTCATCCAACTGCCACAGCTGCAGATTTGGACAGGTCTGTTCAGCCTTGTGTAGAAGCTGGGAGAGAAACAGGAACCAATATCCCTCTGATGCCCTTGTTACATGGTGTGAAGGAGAAACCCTTGGCCTAGTGTATCAGCCAGCCATTTGTAGTCAGGCAGACAATCTTCAGAGGACAGAATTCCACACTGGAGGGTCCATTACAGTTCCAAGCTGCACTGAATGGATGATCGGTGACCAGACAGGCTCCTAATGCCTAATGGGGCTATTGCCAAAAAGCCTTTACAGATGTTGTGATACATGTCCTGGAGTGATAGCATTCCTCCTGCTTAACTAGTGCTTCAGGTAAAGGACTAGCAAAGGGAAAGTATGAATTTGTGGCTGATAAAATTTGTGACAATGGTAGAAATAGAATTAATGATGGTGAGAAAAGAGCAGCAACAGGATACACGTCCCACCAAAACACTGGGATAGCCAGCTTTTGTCTCTCCTGCATACCATTGAGTACCATGCTACAGCTGCTACCTCAGACAGTGCTAATGGGAAAAGCACTTCCCTTCTTAAACATCTTCCAGATAAATACATGCCTAGAGCAAATATATTTTAACTGCTGACAGGGTATGTTTTGGAGATTTGGTGGCTTTTACTCTCCACTTCATAGCATCCATTAAATCAATCTTAGATTCCATTCCACTGAGCAGATGTTTGTCAGAAAGCTGCTTCAAGATCTCCCAAATCCACATGGGGTTTTTTTGATATTTTCAAAATGATGCCACTGCTTAAGTAGTAAAAATACCTTTTCACCTTTCCTCTATCACACTGGTAGTACACTCAATGTAGTTATGGGAGAGTTCTGTGCCTTGCAACCAAAAATGCATTTAAATTCAAATGGAGGTCATATTAGTCCTGATTGTTCATGACCTATAAAGAATACATATTTAAAAAGCTCTTGGAAACTTAAAATAACTCTCTGTGTGTTAGTATTTTGTCTGTGGAATGGAAATACTTGCAAGACCCTACCGCGGAGAAGTTTTGTAAGGACGCAGTAAGGGCTGTGTGGGTGGTCTCAGCATTTTGTAAGTAAAATACACAACCAAAATTACGTAATAAAAAGCTTGATGGATTTTCGTTATCCCTGCCCAAACTTGTTAGGTTGAATCAACAAAACTACCTGAGCAATATGATATGGAAACTCAGAATTACCAAACATGGTTTTCCTTAGAGATATTTTTGCAGAATCACCTTGGAGTAGAACTGTCCTTAGGAACTCAAGATTTGCAGCAATAAGATTTCAAGCTTTTAAAGAAGTTGATGAACAATTTTGATGGATTGGATACTGAGAAAAACATCAGAGAAGACATCACAAGCGAAGACTCATTCCAGGCGCTGTTTCTTATATTTGTTGCTATAGTTATATGGAGTGACAGCCCAATGAATCACTGGGTGGTCTTTTGGTCTGACAATTTGGATATTGTCCGAGCAATTAACAGGCAGTCAGCCAGTCGCAGTGGCTCGTGATTAAATTACAGAGGTTCTTTGGTGGTTTTCATAAAGAAATCTCTGGGAAGAGTTAGGTGGATCCACCATCTATCATATGATGAACATGTGTCTTTTTATGTTTACATGTTTATTCAACTGAATACTTGAGAATATTGTGTCACTTGAGAAGAGTTGATATTTGAAAGACATTTCATGCTTTTGGTTTCTGTTGTGCTAACCGTGTGCATGAGGAGGATTTATGATACTGTTGGGGTAAACCTTTACCTTTAAATTTTTTTAAGAGATTTCAGAAATGTCTTTCCTCATGTCTTAAGTCACATTTCTGACTAACTGCATGAGTACTTCACTGGTTTCATTCTAGACTTTTTATTAAAAATTGCCTTCTCTGTTATTTAAGTCCTTTAAGCAGATATTATTGGTGTTCCCTTTTTGCTTAGCCCACAAAACAAGTAGCACCCTGTGTTACTCCACTTTTTTACAATGCCTAAACCTATAGATGCTCATCTGTGTTTCTGCTGTTTGGCTGTTTCTTTTCTTCCTCTTGTGTGGGCAAATCTATCACACCTTTCCCAGAATTTTGAGGTTTTTCTTCCTCCCATGATAGCCAGTGGTTAAACTTCCACAGGGAGAGAACAAGGTAAAAGCAGCTATAAAGAAAAGTAGAAAGAAGTAAACTCTATTAGCCAGAGTAAATACACTAGCATGGACAAATTATGATCACACTGACCTCCAAGCTGCACGCTGATCTTTTATGGTAATTCTGAACAGAGCTGCTGAAGGTAAATCTAAATGTCAATACTCTAGGAAGACTGGGAATTTCTGGGAATTTGCATAGGATACATATAGCCATAGCCACAGTCCTGCAGGTGTTGGGTACAGTACCCACTGCACAGAGCTCACATGTGGCATTCTTAAAAGGGGGATGGGACTATAAAATGAATCTCAGCAACATCACATTTTCTTAAGCATTTAGCCTCTTTTCCTGGGGGTAATCTTTCTGGACTAGCCAGGAAAGCGCTCTTGCTGCCTAGCAGGGAGGGAAGGAGGTAGTTCTGTACATTTTAATACTTTTACAGCTTCTGTACTAAAAGACACTGGGAATAAGAGGGAAGCTTGCACGGCTTGCTTAGAGATAGATTCAGCTCCCTTGTGCACTCCTATTTTCTTGTCCAGAATTCAGTCCAGGACCACAGCCTCCAGCAGCTTTTATTCAGCCAAAGCTGCTTCCAGAAGGGCTCAGGGGCATCACTTGGTCAGCAGCAATCAGTGGGTTAATACAGCCTGGCTTCTGTCTCTCTCAGATGTTCAGGAGAAGATAATGAGGCAGGGATAGAGCCTGCAGGTTAATGAGATACCCCAACTGGAAGGCAGAAATCTGAGAGGGCAGACTTGGGAAGCAGAAGGGGGAATGTGAGGGTCTTTATATTCAGGTGTTACTCAATTGAGAGAATTGTTGGGGCAGGATTGTTTTCCAGTATTATAAAGACCATTTGATTCATTACAGCATACCTGAAATTACTCATCTACCTGGCAAAAACAGTCTGCCTTTTACACTCCTATTAAAATCAATACTGGACTACATTCAGAATTCTGTTACACTGAAAAAAAAGTGTCCCTCCCCCCCACAGCCCCCAAACAAAAACTCCAAAATCCAAAGGCACTCATGTTAGGATAAACAGTGGAATCTCTCTAACAAATTCTAACTGGTGCTTGGGTGAGCATTGTTAGAAACATCCGTCAGGCATTTGAATAAAATCTATTAATAAAATGAGTAAGTAGAACTTAGACAAATATAGAGAGGTAATACAGTAAAACAAGTGGCCCTACTACAGGGAGCTGTTGTACTATGCTGTTTTGAATATCATCATGAAAGCAGCTTACCTTTTTGCTGAATCTTGTCAATAATCCTGGGCTGTAAATGATGCAGCCATGTAAATAACTCTGACAGTTGAACTTTGACCATATAATATGAAAAATAGCTAGTTCTCCATAATTGCATTGTCAAAAAAATCCTCCTTCTTATCAGTATGCGACCTCCTGTTACAGACAAGCAGAATACAGAACAATCTATGCAGTCTGCAGCGTTCAAGATACTATTCTGACTGTTATTATCAGCAATGACGATTATCTCTAAATGTTCAACAGTAAATCCAAAGGAATAAATGGAAACGTTTCTCCTAAGTGGTGTATAACAATACCTGACATTTATATAGCACCTTTCATCTGTAAGAATCCCAAAGTGCTTTACAAAGTCTGCTGGGATCACTTCACCCACCACTGAAATGTCGCTACTCTATGGTGAAATTCAACTTCTATTCCACACAAATGCCATTGCACAACAGTGCTTTTGAAAAAAGTGAAAACTAAGTGAAATGCATTGAACTGTTCTTGTGAAAGCTATCATAGGGTCCCCAGTGACAGCCAGTGGTTAAAGCTTTGGTTTGGCATCTAGAGACAAAACCATCAGATACTTCATCCTCCTCTGCCCTCATACACTTCCTTCCCAGCAAACACACTCCTCTTCTCTTTCTGTTCTTCTCAGAGCACTGTGCCCATGGTGAGAACAGCAGCTGCAAATACACTGACAGTGCGCAGGCTTGACTTCGCTTATCTTACCTTTTACCAGCAATGACTATCAGTTGAAACACTACTAATGAATGAAGTTCTACTAAAGAAATCACACTAGTAAGCCTGGGTGCCTGGAGTTATCCTTAGAAAGTGAGTAATAATGAAAGTAGAATGCTTAAAAGTTTATAGGAAAAAAAAAGCCATCACTAATCTACAACTGTGCTTCTCTGACAAGCTTGGTCTCTTTGAGCCCAATTCTGTGAAATTAAGTACTAATCTGTTTTTCCATATGGGGTATTCATATTCTTTTTCACGGTCTTAGTACTATATCTATGTATTTGTATGAGCAGGTAGGCCTGGGCCCTCACTGTAAGGTGACTGTAGAAACAGATGCTGTATCTGTACTGGTAAATTAGAGTAGGCGAACATTCTCAGGTATGGGAATTCATATATACTGATAAAATGATGGAACAATCTCCATGTTCTTGATCTACAACTAATACACTCCTGATGACCATACCTGCTAGGAATTGTTTGAACGTGTCCGTGCTTTTCTGGAAGGTAAGGGTGTTTTTCACTCAAACTTTCTTTCAGGTCTTCCTCTGGCAGTTGGCTTTATTGCCAGAAAACAGTCCTAGGCATATTTAATTTGCTATTACAGACACATATACAAAGGGTATGTACAGAATAATAGAGTGTAATTTAAGTGTAGTATTTGTGTGTTCCTGGATGTGCTAAAAGTTAGTATAAAAGTGCATTGAATCCTCTTCAAGAGAAACACGTATGCAGCATGAGTCATCTTGAAAGTGCTCTACCAATCAAGTCATGGAGCTGAAAATACGTGTTCTTGCTGGAGTTTCCTGTTACATTTTCATCTCACAGAAGGATGGGAGCAAGCCCAGGCAGGAGAGCTGAATCCTGCTGAAATTTGGAGAGCTTAGCTCTTGCTGCTGATACAGATTTGATCCCTCCAACTCAGGTTTATGTCTGTAAAGTGTCACTTCAAAAAAATCAAGGTCCCGTATGGGTTCATTCCACTGCGGTGTTACTACTTTATCTTGTATTTCATGTCCTCTATGGTCTTGGCTGTTCTTTGGCAGAATGCGAGTTCCTTTTCTTTTAATCCCAGAGAAAGTTTGGACATATGTCACCGCTGAGCTACAAAGTCTGCAGGGAAATTAGCTAAGCAGACAGAACCATTTCACCCCTGAGAATATAGTGGTACCAGCTACAGACAAGGAAGAGAATCAAAAGTGTTGTTTCAGAAGAAGTTACTGACCTTTCTAAACCAAGCTGTCATATTTCTTTAGTAGAATAAATGCAGGTAAACTGATTCATATAAGTTCTCATTCTGTACATAAATGTAGACAAAATATAAGTGCTGTATTTGATAGGACATGCTGCATAACTCGATACAGGTAGCTTTTATTCCTGATACTGCAATGTAAATAACAGATGAGAAAGTTATGCATGCTTCATTACAGCTTTTACTTGGTAGCTATATAGCAATAAAAGGGACAAAACTGAAGTAAATGTAATATACTGTAGCAAGTCACTTGAAATGTAACCCGAGCATAAGAACCGCTTATAAAGGCATGTTGTTCTTCCGAACTACTACTATAGTAGGGGGGAGCTAGGTAAGTATGTAGATAAATAAGATATCAGCGTTAGAAGCTATCAACCACTTATTACTGTAAAAGTAAGAGAAACATAATATTAAGTGCTTAAATGTAATTTTTCTTCTCTCAGGAAGCTTCATTGTACTTTTAAAATAGAGATGAACTGTAGAGTAAACTGCCTAAAGTAACAGCATTAACTCTGAATCAACCATGAGATATTCTGAGTGGCGTCTTAAGAAAGCACGGCGTGAATGCAATATCAGAGTTTATCTTGCACATAAATCCAAAAAATTCTACTGCCAGAGAGACAAAATTAAATAAGCTTATGATAAATGTTTGGTTTCTGAAACATATAAGTTAGGATGTACAATATCTCCTAAATTAAAGTGTTTAATAGGTTTTAAAATGCATTAAAATTTAAGATTGTAAATTTATATTAAAAACATCACATTTATTTGCTGTGACCTCGCTGAAACAGGCTCACTGATTCTAAAGCATTTTAAGTTATCGTGTATGTGTGTGTATATATGTGTGTGTGTATATATATGTGTGTGTATGTATATGTATTTATTTATATCCACTATTGTATATTCCCTATTGAGTCCTGTTTTAAAAGTGAATGTGAAGATTGCAGTTACCTTATGAAATGTCAGCGACAGGACTGCAGAAGGAATAGATGTGGCAATGCTTAACTCTTCCCACTGCACGTATGTATTGCACACCAATCTTTATGTCTATTAGTCCATGTCCTTTCATAATCAATAACACTGCCTCATCAAACTCTTCTGTGCTTTTATATAAACATATGTTTAGCACTCTTAAAGATATTTTAAAGATAAATGGGTCTAATTTTGGTTCTGACAATCAGACCAGAACAATATAATTGATAGATTTGGCTCCAGATTTGAAATGTTAACCCGTTACAAGGCAGGTCTTAGCAAACGTGCCAACAAACAAGAAATAGGAGAATCTTACCATTTATTTTCCCTGTCTTCAAAGACTTCAGCTTTGAGGCAGAAATTCATAATTCTGCTTTTTATATTTAATTATCATTTGACTACCACATCTTCAGTAAAAGCCATATCCTCCTTAAATTTTCCAAGTTTTTTCCCCGATAGTTGACAGACAGTTGCTAATCACATGTATAATACCCTGAGCAAATTTCAGGCCATATGGGGATAGAATAGCTTCCTGCATATTTTACCCCCTTCCATCCTTATTTTTTCCACGTTATATGACAGACTGGTTTGCATTTGTGCTTGAATGCTACGGTGTGTATTGTCTGTGATAAGAAGAGGGATCGTGTGAACGTTAAGCCTTTAAACATAGATAGTGAAGTTTAACAGAGGCTTTCAAATTCACACATGCAAAGACAACATTTACTGCTCTCTCTGCCTGCTTTGAAGCACTCTGCAAAGAATCTCCCAAGTACACACAATAAAACATTCTTTATACCAATCCTGGACAAATGTTTTGCAGTTTGCCTGGCAGAGAGGACAGTGTGGCACGCTGTCCTCTGAACGCTGCACTGGGCTTTGCTGGTGAAGACTCTGCTGCTGTGAGCACAGGGGTATCAGAGTCTTTAGCCAATATGTAGCAATGACATGAGAGCTCCAGAGAGATTCTTTTGAGAAGAATCACCCACTTTTGAGGTTGGATTCAGTGTTTTGAAGATTGGCATATGGATTTTGATCTCTGAGTTGCCCTAACAAAAAGTGAATACCATAACTTCCTCTGCAAGGTCTGTTTGACTTTGCTGGAGGAAGAACGCTTGTTCAAAGCTAGCCCAGCAATCATCATTCATCACACTGTCAGTCACACTCAGATACCAAGATACCTTCAACAAACATTTTGTATTGTAACCTCTTGGTTGGTTATTAAAGTAGTGTTTCCCACAAAGTTCCAGTAGTCATAGGACATTTTGTGAACTTTATGGGATTTATATTAACTCATAGCAATCTTTACAAGGTTGCCAGAAGGTGTAAAGAAACTAATGATTAGCTAGATTCTTCTTAGTAATTTAGAAATATTGATGAGTGCTAGTTCACGTTGCTGTTACCAGCAGAGTATACCTGCAATGCTTGACTCCTGCTAAGAAGGAAGTCTTCTACACTCAACACAATCTTACTTTCCCTTATTTCATATTTCTTAATGTGCAAAACACTGTTGTTATTATATATCTCTGTCAAAATTCATTTTCAGCAGCTGCTGAAATCCTCAAGTCCTGCCAAAGACAGTCATCAACTGTAAAGTGAGTCCTGAGCCTAAAGCAGATGCAGTATTCTCCTCAAATGTTAATGTAAGTAAAAATAGTTACAGTAATTATCACTAATATTGAAAAAGTCTTTTTCTTTTAATCTAGTTTCATATGAACAAATTTCAGAAGCAGTTAATATGACCTCCTAACATGTATGTAGGTTATTTTAAACTATAGATTTAGCATTACTTTAGCATATGAAGAAAAGTTGAAAAACATTTAGACTGTGTTCAAACACTATCTTGTGTACAGTTCAGGAAAATGTACATATCTGATAACATAATGACAGTACCACATGCACCTGTTCCCAGAGAAGGCTGTTTACTTAAGGCCTGAAGCAAGGTTCAATTTTGAAGAAAACTTGACAAGGAAAATTTCTTACTTACCTTTACTAGCTGACAAAGCACAATAATAATGATGGGTAGTTGCATTCCGAGCTTTCACTCACCTGAAACACTACAGAGCAATATATATGTGTTTGTTCTTTGCTTTCACCATAGTATTACACAGCTAGGTGAAATTTCCAAAGAAGCCCAAGAAATAAAGCATTCAGCTCTCAGAAGGAGTTACTGAACTGCATGAAGCTATGCTTATTCATCCACAGCAATGCTGAGTTTTTCTGAGACCCTGTGCTTAGGAGTGGGAAGACCACGCTCCTGGCACTTCCTTGCATCACTCCTCTCTCTATAATATTGCCACATGCATCAGGCACTTTCTGGAGCTATACATGGATTTCCTTTATCTCCTTACCTAGAAAGGCTCAGCCAGTCCTCTAGAGCAGTTTCACTCTTTAATCCATCCCATTCCTCCTCTTTTCCCAAGATCTAAATGCTCATCTCTTTCTGCTTTATGCTGCATTCACTTAGCTGTGGATGTCTGAGGGATACGAGAGGTGCTTTCCCCTCTGCTGTCTGAGAGGTACCAACAGAGAACTGCTCCCTTGAAACCTCATCACTGGCAAGAGAGTGATGTTTCCTCTGATACCTGGCCCTGATCTGTATATGGTATTGGGAACAAACGCTTCATCCTTCCCCACGCACTCTCTCTGTGCCAAATTAGTTCTGAGCTACAAATACAAGACATTGAAGTTTCCTGGTCAGCCTTTTCATGGATATTCAAAATACGTAACAAATAAAAGGGACATTTATTTAGCTCTAGAAGATCTGTTCATAGGCATTTTGGGTTGAAGCAAAGTATTTTTTACTTGCTTGTAGAGCTCTCTAACCAGGATCACATACTAGTCCAAAACACTGAAGTAACATCATTGCAAGATCTGACATTTCTGCATTCTTGCCCCATAACCTTCTACAGAAGACAGTTCTGTGTTGTAAGTTTAGACCCTTATCCTTTAGCTGGACAAACAGCCCTGGAGAGCAGTTGGGTGCTTTTGTGAAGAAATACAGACTGTCTGAGCTCCCTAACTCACCTCTTGCCACATTCAGGCAGTAAGGTGCAGGATTTTAATGTACTTTCCCACACTTTTCAGTATGTGTTTTTGTGGTTTCCCACATCAGATGCTAAAATCTTTCTGTGGATTGAACATTTTTGTATGGCAAGCTTGTGTGCTCGTCTGACTCACCCTCTGGTTTTGAGCTGTAGATCAGTTTTTCCATGATGTCTTTTGAAAGACCGAGGTATCAGTTGAGCAAACCAGAGCAGGCAGTTTCCTGTAATCATCTATGCCATCATCTGTGCCGGATCATGGCAGCAGCTGATCAATAGAGGAGTATTTAAATATGTTAGAGCCTGAATCTGATATTCTACATGTTTAACTGCATAAACAGATCAATGGGACAGGATTGATCTCCATTGATATTTGGCAGTTTTCAAATACAATTAAACCACATTTGGAGTACTGAAAGCACTTGAAATAAACAACTGGGCACTATTTATAATTTAAAGAGCTACTCAAAAAATTTAATAGATCAAGTGGTTGTTTCAACAATGCCAGTGTCAAGGGAAAAGTTGAAATCCATATGCTGTATATAAATAGCAAACTGAAATTAATGGCAAACTGAAATTCAATGTGTTCTTTAGCACATATTATTATATACAAATATTTCAATATTTATGATGATAAGGATATGCAATTAAATTGTCATTAATTGATATATGTGAACAATTATGCCTGAGCAGAATCTGGGATTGGAATTATTTGTACAGTAGCAGCACAGATTCTTCAAAAGTATAAATGGTGCCCTTAATAGTTGTCTTAAAGTGAGTAAGTTGCCAGTTTATAAATGAGATGCTGTTCATAAAATGGCAACTCTAGCTTTCTTACATCCATAAAACAGAGGAATGTGAGAGTTACCCAGCTGGTTTTTAGTTTCACTGATCCCTGTTGGCTGTATTCCCACTATGTCTGACAGGGCTCCAGCAATTCCCTGTACTCCAGAGCACCTCCGCGTGCTGATACCTGGCATCTCTGTTGTTCCTTCAGAGAGCCTGGCACAAGCATGTGTTTAGGCTACCATCAAAACCTATTTGCTTAACTGGTGACTATCTAGGAACGTCCTTGGGTTGCCTTTGAGGGTAATGTCATTGTCACCACAAAGGCACATCAGATAGCCAAAGGCTACTCAGAGTGTTTGACTTATTGACATGCCAAGTAGATAGATACTGGAGGTCATAAAAAGGACCAGTGCCCAGAAGTTTTCTCCCTGGACAATTCAACTGAGTTACACCAAAGTTGCCCAGAAGAATATGCATTTGGGGACATAAGATTTATTGGCCATTCTGGTCTCCCTCTGGGCAGTTTTACACAGCAACACAGATGCAGTCACAATGAAACCCTGCGTGAGAGCTGAGGAGCTGATCCAGAACATACTAGGTGACTAGGAGGTTTACTTTTTAAAGAATTATTTGCAAAGAAAGGCTTATGGTTTAAAGCAATTTGAAATACATAAAGGAAACATGGATCTGTAAGACTACTCTCTGCTATAAACCCAGAGCATACTGCTGTAAACCTCGATTTCTGTAAAGACATAGACTTGATTCATTATAAGGACACAGAATGTCAGCTCAGCACTACATTTACCAGCCAACTTCAGTGAGAGGACTAGGAGATGTATATTTGCGCTTTATGCTGACAATCTTCTGAAACATATCTAAACAGTATCAATGTGTTTTCCTTTCCCAGACACTTTGGAAATAATCCCGTATGTTTGTGCTAAGGTCCATATCTTGAAAAGCTGGGAAAGTGATTTCTGTGTGTACCATTTGCTTAATACAATGCCAATGTAAAAAAATAAGGCTTTTCTTGTAATATGGATTGACAAGAGGAAAATATAGCAAGGTCCTTTTGCCCAGGAAGAGGAACTGGTTAAGCAGCATAGAGACAGTAGGGCTTCCCAGCATATATTTATCAGAGTTGGGACACTGCAATCCTTGACTCTTCAAACCTTCCCAAACTCCTCCTATCTTCTGAAGGGTTCAGAACATGCATATGAGTGTGCACCCTTCTACTGAAAGTACATACATATCATTCCCAAGGGAACTGCTTTTTCAGTTAATGATATCAGAAATACTTTTACCTAAGAGGCTATTAGAGGGTAAGATTATGAGGATGTGTTCAGTATGAAACTCTGCGCTGTTCCGATGGCCATGAGTACATCCCACAACCAATCTGTGTTGCACAGAGCAGCACAGCAAAAACTGTACAACAGAAATACTTTGGCATTTTACCTGAAGAGACATGGTGATGACTTATAGTACACCCTGAATAATATTTCTTCTCTGTGCTTTATCTGGACCAATAAATGCTTATGCTTCTGGATGCAGGAAGAGCTGTTTGTTCTCCTCAGCTGACAAGCCCTTAAAAAGAAAATAAAGTAAACAGATCAGAATTAGTCCCCTAAAGCTTCCATCAAGCCTTCTGCCATGAGCACTTTGCTGTTGTTTTTGTTTTTTTCCTTTGCCAGCTTTTGGCACTCAGAGGCAATCTATCTTCTGGAGAGAGAATAGCATCACTTGTCTTCCCTGGGATGTAAGATCCAAGGACTAAAAATGGAGGCTATCCAGAACAATATCAGAGGGCTGCATAACAAATAAGTAGCCAAAATTTTTGAAGAAATCTTCTTCAGGTGGTAAGCAGTACAATATACTTTAAAAAAAATACCAAACCTTGCAGTGAGCAATTATGGGATAACTAATAAAAAGAAGTTATTTCCTTACCTCACCCAGTAGTGGTCAGTTTAAATCCTGAACCTGGGGCAGTTTTCCCAGGATAACTCTGAGGAACTATCTGACTTTTGATTATATCTCCTAAAAATAACATTCCAGTGTTACTGTTCATCATCAGAAGGTAAACAAAGAAAGAAATATCACCTGCAGAAAAAAAAAAAAAACCCAACACACGAGGCAGTGTTTCATCTGAATTTTTCTGTAATGACTGTCAAGCAATGGGCTTTAGGACCTACTGGAAATGCAAACCCTCTACCAGCTTTCAGGCAAGCCCTTCTTTTCAGCTGATCATTACTAGTTCTGACCTTTTAAATCCTCTGCTGCTAAGGGAGAATCTGGTCTTTACAGAAAAGCTGTTCTGTATTCCATTCATAGACAATGGAGAACTTAACTATATTTACTGGTATTTAACATACGGAGCATATTTGCCTGGAAGGTAGATGAAATCTCCTGCATTTAAGATCAAATCAATTTGAATTTAAGGTCACATTTGCAGAAGTCAATGTTCCGTAAAATCAAAGAAGAGCTTAATTCTACTATTTTTTTTCTCCACCAATCAACTGTGTAGTTTCACACAGCACAGTTCTGCGAGCCTTCCTCCCTGAAGGAATCCTTGCACGCACAAACATTCAGATGGGAGGCAGCGCCATGACTTGGATCTTACTCACCTAAGTGGAGCTACGAGTGTTTAGGTCCAAGACAAACATGAACTGCATTCTGCAAACTTCGTATTCTTAATTCTCACTCTCACAAGTAGTCTCAGTGATATTGCTGAGATTACTCACACAAGTACCTTGCCTGCTTAAAGTGAGGCTCTCAGGATCAAAACTCTTTTTGTAAGATGAGATGTATCCAATTTGGAACACCTAATTCATGTGCTTCCAGGACTAAATAGAGAAAATAGGTTCATGTGATTTCAAGGTGAAAGTGTGTGTATCTTCATTCATAAGCAAGTGCTGCTACTTCAAAGGAGAGGAGATTTGCAGGAATCAATGATCTGCAATATCTTTTTGCTTAAGGTGTAATTGCCATCTAACAGCACTTAGGGACTTTGCTATTGCAGAGATCTGGGAAACACAAGCCCAAAATACAACTTTCTGGTTGGGAGATTTCTAATATTGGAACATTGTCTTTGCATGCTGCTAACCCACAGCCTTTTCCCCTGGAAGTCTATACAGGAGAGGAGAGAATTGGAGCTGCCGTTGATTTCCCCTTCAACTTTCCCTGTGAAAGTGCAATACAGCAGGTCTGAAAATTACATTTATGTTGTTAATAATAATATTTTTGTCTTTATTTTAAAATGAAAATATTGATTACTTAGCCTTGATGAAATAATGAAAATATATAGTCAATGTGCAGTGGCAAAAAGAAAATGCGGTATTAATTGCTCCCCCCTATGGTCTAAAAGAAGAAGGATTTATTTTTTTTTTTAACACAATGGAAACAAGAACAGAGAAAAAGTGCAGAAATGTGGGGAGAGTTCACGAATTCTTATTTAATGGATTTTTAAGCGACATTATTCATACTGCCTATGGGATAGCCTATTGAAATGTGTCTAGCAGCATTTTCTGTTCTGATGAAAATTTGTCAGCTGCTTGACCAAATGATTTTGAAAGATAAAATAGAACAGGACAAAACACCATTATCACCAGCACATTACTAACAAGTTCCAGAAAAAGTTAACAGGAGCATCTTACTGGCTGCTACTATTTAGAATTTAGGTAAACACATAGCAAACTGTAAAATTCTCTTTATATTTCATGTTGTTTAGTTGTTGGGATTTTTACTAGATGAAATAACTTTTTATTTGAAGAAAACAACTGTTCAAGCATATTTTGGTAAGATGTCTTGATAAGCATTTTTGAAAACCAGTGATGTCTTCAAATAATATTTGGAGGATATAAGCAAAGAAATGAGAACTTTTGAAAGGAAAGGGGGAAGGATTTTTTTTTTTTTTTCTGTATGAAATGCCATATATTTGTAAACACATTTCCAAGCCAAGCCTTCTTAATTTCTGGGTGTGCCATATCTTTGAGGAAAATAGGAATTCCACTTTTATTCCCAATAGCCCTTCCTAACGTAGCATTCATAAGAAACCTTCTCTCATATTGCCCAGTTGACAAACCACTCTTAACTCATTCCTGGCTGCTGGGATTTGAATCTGTGTTTCCATGCAGTCTTGTGGGGCAAATTCACCGCTGATGTAAATGAGCACAGTTCCATTGAAGTCAGTGGAGTTGCTTTCTCTTGCACCAAGGCTTAATTTGATCTAGATGTTTAGATCACTAAGCTATCCCCTCTGGCTTAGCAATTCTCCAGTTGAAAGATTACTTTCTGACTGTGAATGCCAACAGCCTTTTTACTCTGGTAGCTGAAGAAGTAATAAGTGCATATAAGGGTTTCATGAAGTGCTTCACAGGTGAAGGCAGACAGCCCATTGCATTCTGGAAGTGTCTCTTACCCTTCAAATGAAGAAGAGGAAGTCTGAGTGAATGAAAGGTTAGTGTATTTTTGTGACTTCTACATCAAAATCAAAAGAGTTTGGGCCTTTAGAGACAAGGGCGACCACTGTAACTCATTTCCTTACAGCACTCCTTTGGCTCTGAATCAACAGGGCTTGTAAGCCTCTGACATATAGATCAACCTGAGGGGGAAGAGGAAAAGAAGGATGTAATTGTGCCAATTAATCTGGAAAGGCATCTGAGAGAACAATGTCTTTAAAGAAAGCCTGATTCTGATCTTGGTTAGACTAGAGTAAATCTAGACCACTGTCATTGAAATCAAAAGATCATCCTGTACTTGTTGGTTATAACCTGGATCAGAATTTGGCCTGGAATTGGTTATTCGTCCTGAACTAGCCTTGGTAATTCTAATCACAGCTCTATAAGGAGAACAGCAATGGTTGTAATTAAGATCAAATATTACATAAAATAGCAAATATTTTCAAGTGCATAATTAAAAACGCCAATGAATTAACAATGCTGTTTTGCTATTTTTGCATTTTGCTAAAAAACCCACAACATATTTTGAGAAGGAATTTATGTAGCGCTTATCAAGAGGGGAATCAGAATCAGTAATTTGTACAGACCTGATTAGTAGGTTTATTCTAAGACCTGTTATATTCTGCAAAGGAGTCAGGACATCAGAAAGCAAAGTAACATAATCGCCAAAGCAGAATGAAGACAATGAGCTATCCATCATTTTGATCTATTTTACATTAAGAGATTAGCAAGTCTGGGAAAGAAGAAAAATGCAGAACAGAAGTACATTCTCCTTCCTGAGAAATGGAGGCATTTGTGCATCCTAGGGAACTCTACAGATAGAAGTAAGAGGAGCTCTCGTATGCTGCTCCCTCTGTCCGTGCCTCCTGTCCCATTGATACAGAAGCAAAGCCCGGCTATCTGTTCACTCCTCCCATAAGAGGGGCTACAAACCAAGGAGAGAGGTGCAGAATCCAGTCTGTGGGCTTCGTTTGTACCTACTACACAGAGGAATGTGAGCAGGCGCCTCTCATCCTTCCAGTCCCATTTCCTGATGCAGGATTTACTGGATTTAAATGGAAGACATACTGACAGCAAAGCCATAGCTAACACATAATTTAAATAATCCCTGATTAACTAGTGAAACGATAATTTTAGGAAATATTGAGTGAATTGGAAAGTGTGGAGTCCCACTGAAACATAATATTGATTTGATGCCTTTTAATTTGTTAGAGATTGTAACTAGCAATTCTATTCACCTATTTACTCTTCCCAAGTTACTTATTATTGACCAGAAATAGGTCTGCATGAGAGCTGTTAATACAGAAGTGCCAGATACTGCCTAGATCTGAATGGGGGAATGAGTGGTTGAAGGTGAACCTAAGACAGATCTGGGTTGTAGTCGAGGCTGTTTGGTTCCATGTTTTCCACACCTCTCCATTTTCTAACTTGCACATTGTGGTTTCTTCGCATAGTCTCCACATATGTATAATTGTCCAAGTGTAAATCAGAACACAATGCCTTAGCCCCAAGCCACGTCTAACACCCTGGCAGTAATGACAGCCATTGCTGGAAATGTTAGAAAGAGAAGACAGAACTAGTTGCTCTGCCTTCTCATATTTTGAAACGATAGTAAGCTTTTCAATCGGAGGTTATGCTGTTTGGTGTAGAGGAAAGGTTTGGGAATCCTAGCTTCTTGGCTGCCTTTAGGATGATCACTTGTATGGGTTCACTTGCTTCATGGGCAAAGGATCTAACATAAAGTGCTATATGCAAAATTTTCCACTCACTGCATTGGGGATTAGTCCCAGTTGATCAAATTGAAGCCTGCTGGAGTGGTATGAGTCTTTGAGACTCATACCATGTGTCTCAAACAAAATGGCTGCTGCCATTGTTTCTCTGACGTTGCCAGACACAATGAGACATTCGGTCTGGATTTTAATCCACCTCTTTTCTTAGGAAAGATGAAGTTGGGAGATTTAAGATCTGATCCTGTAAATTCTGTTTCACATGAGCAATCTCACTGCAGATTAAAGACTAATCATAGAAGGATTTGGAGGATTGGGCCCTTTGATTTCTCTTCGTGTTAAGGCTCTCTTTTATCTGGATCATCCCGTTGATTATCCTTCTCCATCTTTTGCATAGAGCTTTAGGAATAATTAGAAGGAAATAAGATTTTCTGACTTTAACTTAATCAGTAACATGTGTACTTTGAAAAGTTACATTTTTACATGACAAAGAATGCATCATCCAAAAGCAAATATCTCCAAGGTATTTAGACTTGCTTCTAACTGACAGCTCGGACGTTATCACAACTGTGTGGCTGTTCTTTGTTCTGACTCACAGCCACTGTGAATGTTTGATAAATGTTACCTTTTTAATTCTTGATAACATTATGAAAATGTTAAGAAATGTTACAGCAGATAACCTTTCTAGACCAAACAGCCGCATTAACCATGTGAAGTTAATAACTGACTACAGGACATTTACTTAATTTAGCTTCAAAAAAAGTTTTGCTCACACTACTCAAACTTTCCCTTCATTTTTATCTCCTTTTCTCCAAGGCCACAGATAAGATTTTCCTCTTACTTACTTGCAGGTCAGCTTTCCATGACACTCAGATCTGCCTACAACGAAAACCAAATATTTATGGGTATGTGGGTATGAAACACCATAATGATAAATGCATGATAATACACCAGAATGAAAGATTTCAAGACAACAGTGTTTGCTGTCTGAGCTGGACATTTACTTAGTCTCTGTAGCCAGGAGCAGGTACTTTGATATAAATCAGATGAAGTGGTTTTGAATGAATAAGTCTATACTCTGAAGTATGACTTCAGGGATCAGGACGTATGGGTGCACAGGTGTCATTTTGCAAGGAAAGCTGCTAATGCTTTCTGTGCATGTCTAAAAACACTTTGTTTCAAGGTTGTGCTTCTGAGGATATAGCTCTGCAGGTTTCTTTTAAAGAATGAAGTGCTAAATAATGGATTAAAGGCTAAAAAAGGATTTGAAAGGTCTTCGCTGTATTTTTAGCACATTTCAGTGATACCTTTTACTCTTTAGAAGCACACTTCCAGACTGTATTTAAATTTGAAGCATGTCATGGCATTGCGTATGAGATAGGCTTGGAAAATGTAATGTTTAACCTTCATCAATTATTACACAGAGCTCCTCATCTAATAAAGCAGACGCTTGATTATAAGCATGTTAGTGGCCACACTAGTTTTATTCTTAAACACTTTGACTAACTGAGGACATAGTGGACTTTCATGAAATTCACAGTAAGTCCCACAAAAAATATAAACATAGTCTTTGTTTTATGCAGATTAGTAATGAATGTGACTACCAGAGTGTTTAAATTAGATGCTTTTGCTGCCTGACAGCCTCAGTAGAAAGTGTCTTCCTCACTTTTGTCATTATTAAAAACACAAATCAGGTCCTTTCACTACCTCTCACAGGAATTCTTATGGGAATCTGACAGTCAAAGCACAAGTTTCACTTGTGTTGAGTGTTTGTGAATGGGAAACCTCCAGTATACTCCAGTGTATATATACTCCAGTATACTCCAGTATATATTACAGAAGCTCAAAGACGTAAAATGCCTGTCACCTCATGGAGTTGGTTTTCTGGAAGCTTGGGGTTTTTAATTATAAAACATAGAAAAGAATGACTTTGGTAATGTAGTACTTGGAGTTACAATGATGGCATTATTCCCCAGGCCTGCAGATTGTTGTTTATTTTTGGACAGTAGTATTCCATTTGCAGAAACAATGGAGGCTTCTCCAAAAGCAATTATAGACACAGACATGTCAGGAAAAGCTATACTTTAAAGTGACCACAATCTGGTGCTGTCATTTCGTTTTCATATCCTGTTATACAATCATGCCAGTTTACATCACCTTACATAATCATGCCACTTGGGACATATTTGGAGGGGGTAGTCTGAGGGTATGGGCCAAGCACAACCAAGGAAAATCTTCTCTCCTTATTATTCATCTGTGTGCTATACGAAACACTGCTTAACTGGTTCTAAAAACCTAGCCTTGAAAATCTGGGGCCAGTTTGATGACATCTTCCTTCAAAGAGTCTAACTCATTTGATGATCTGATACCACTGATTTTGCTCTTGGATCCCACCTAAGCTCGTAGGAATGCACAACCTACTAGATTTGCAAAGGTAAAACCAGTTATTTCCAGGTGTGGGTGTTATGGCAACTGGTGAATAAGAATGATCTTTCAGGATTTAGCAGTTAGGAACAGTAGCAAAGCCCAAAAGCATCAGCAAAAACTATGGGACATTGAGCAGCCCTAGCTTTCTTTTTTGTCTCCTCTCTGTCTTAATACAACACTTATTATACTAATTTCTCAGCTTGTTCTGTAAGGCCACTGCCATTGTTGCCTCATGATATGAATGACACCATCTCCTCTTTACATTTTTGTGAAGTCCAAACAGAGATAGAAGAGCTGGAGAACACAATAATTTTATTTCCTAGAAACTATTTACTATCAGTTACCACCAGGGCTTGGAGGATTCTACCCCATTTAGATTTCTTTAATTAATTAAAATTAGTGTTGGTATCTGTTCTCATTTCCAGTGTTGCAGTCCTTAGCCTTCTGAACTGCAGTTTCTTGATTTTTACTTGGCACCATTTAAATTTTAACCTGAAAAACTAAACTATTTCCTTTTGTTTAACAGAGTTCTGATTTACCTTGTACATACTACTATGGCATCACTGGAGATACGGTTAACCGTGGTGACATATTACATCTGTTGAAGTGAACATCAAAAGACCATTTAATCACTTTTAATGTTTTCTCCTTGTCTGGGCCAGGGTTTTGTAAGGGTAGAGTTCTGCTAATGCACACTTCTGCCGGGAAGCTTCCCAAGGTGGGGCACAAGAGATGCTAAGTGGCAGAAGGAGGATGAGTAGAAGCCATTAACATTTCCCCAGCAAGGTCAGATTTGATGTTTCCTTTGTTTGTAGTATCCAAATTAAGAAGATGCTTCTGTGCTCTGAGTGTTGCCTCTACATAAACATACTCCTGGGTAATCTCAGGCTGGTCACATCTCCGTACTATTAGCCACCCATTAACAAGCTGATTGAAAAGGACCCAGCACAGCTTACACAAAGCGCTGACTATTTTCCAGGAAGACCAAATTTCTCATCAGCTTCATCAACACTTCAGACTATCAATATACAAAATAAAATACTCTTGTTCTGAAAGGCTATGATCACCAGTGAAACCTTTGCATTCTTTCTTCTTTTTTTATTGCAAACATGTTTGGGGAAGAAAAAGGTGTTATCTTGCGCTTTTTGGGGGTTTGGTTTTTTTTTTCCTGAAGCCAGTATTACCAGCCATTTTACTTGTACTTTACTATTATTATCTAGGTGATGGCTGTGACATGTTGATCATATATGGCAGTGAGAAAATTGATTTCCCTCAACAGAAATGCTTCCAATTTTCCCTGGGCCATAATTTTATGTCCACAACAAAATAAAAGGGTCATTTTCCTTAAGATGAGGGAATTGAAATCTTTGATAAAAGCCATAGTAAATGTTGTACTTTTGATTGCGGAAACTGCAGTTTTCACAAACATCTCTCCTGTCTGTTCTCTGCGTATGTGTGTTTCTGGGGAGTACGTGGGGGTGAGAAAAGGAGAGAGAGAAAGAGAGGAGAAAGGAGGTAAAAATCAGCTTTTGGAAAGACTGAAGTTGCTTTAAGAAGTTCTCCAAATCTACAGATTGTTCCTGGACACAAATGTTTGTTTTCTGAGGGAAAATTTAGGACTCTATTGGTAGCTTTCAGTCAAGCTTCTACTTTTCAAAAATGACTCCAGTTAAAGCCATACTTCTCAATCATCTGGTTTTAGGTATGATTGCCTAACTTTCTGGTATGATTTTAAACAATCATTTCAGAAAATTTTTATATAAATAAAATTGTAAAAAAATATCTTTCTTAAGAGACTATAATCACAGTACACCAGTAAAAAAGAAAATTAAATAAACAAAATATTACTTTGGGTTTTTTTCTGAAGGAGGATCTCTTCTATCCTTAAACAATTCTGTAGCTATATTTATTAAATTACTATTTCTGGGAAAATAAAGGAGCTATTGGCTGATGAGACTAAAAGATAATTTAAGACTGATTCTTCTGATAAAACAATCTTTAAAAATATAATAGACATTCTTTTAAATGTTTGTTTCTTCTTTGACTGTCTACATTGGCAAGTACAGAAGGTCTGGGAAGTTGCCTAGGCAGTCCGCAAGCAGGGTTTTTTTCATTTAAATTGGATTTGTTCAACAGTCTGAACAAAATATATGCTGGACACCGTCCTGTGCAACCTGCTTTAGGTGTCCCTGCTCTGGCAGGGGGGTTGGACTAGAGGATCTCCTGAGGTCCCTTCCAACCCCTGTGATTCTGTGATTCTGTGAATCCTTGAATATTCAGGAAATCCTGAAAACTGACCTTTTGGTACTCTTCTACATCGATCTTTTATGTCCATAGTCCCATGTGTGAGTGTAACACGTGATAATGTCTCACTAGAAGTTTTTGCCTCTATAAAACTACACTCTGTGAAACCTCACTTCTACAAGAGGAAAGATTCCCATAATTGGCCTCATCTCAGTTTGTTTTGTGGAGTGCCAAGGGAATTGTGCCCAATCAAAGTTGTGTTTCCAGAATTTACAGTGAAGGAGTGTTTGAACAAGAGACAAAGCATGAACAATCCTTTCCCTATGAGTCTGGTCTACGATTAGTATCTAGAGCCAGATATGATATGATATGATATGATATGATATGATATGATATGATATGATATGATATAATATAATATAATATAATATAATATAATATAATATAATATAAAGAATAGACATTACTTTGACTGAAACACAGTATCAGGTAAATATGAAGTTTTCTCAGTTTAATGGCTTGATGGTTTTTACTTGGCTACATTTCTTCATACATTTATGATACTTCACATTTTCAAAAGCTGGTGGAAACTGAAGTAGTTGATATCCTTTAAATCAGATTTTTTTTCAGAATTTCCTCATTATAGATAGGGACAATATATGCAAGAATCCAGCATATAAGGAACATGGGAGTGCAAAGGTTAATTAAGATGCTGAGGTGCTGCTAACATCTAAAGAGAATAGCAATTTGAAAGTCTGGTCTATGCTTGCATGTTACATATGTATTGTTCACAACACCCAGAAGATACATATTTAACAGAAGAGTTAATCTTGTGATCTCTTTGCTTATTTCATCTGTACTCAGAGGGGAGAGAGGTGGAGGTCAGTTCAGATGGGTAGGTTGTGATCGTTTCACCAGGGACATAACCAGGAGGCAGGAAGTCATGAAACCAGGGTAATGTTGGAAAAAAAATCACAAGAGCTTTTTTGACACATTAATTTTCACAGAGCCAAGAAAAGTAATTCTTCTTTCTTTTTGACTTGGAAGGTAGTTTTTGATTAACATCATATTAATAGAATCATATTTCTCATAATTTTCTTTAACATCAGTGGATTAGATTGTAGCAAGAACTGAAAAAGAAAGGCCACAGCTTTTACATATCTAGTGTGGGGAGGGCTTAGTTATAAGAGGACTTCTGCATTTTGTGTTCTCTGTGTGGTATATGAGAGAATAGATCAGACCAGTGGTCTGAGTTGCTGCTGATTTTTGCTTTTTTATTGAGGTACAGCACACAAGTTCCCCTGTGCATGATTTTCACATGCTGAACTAGTGGAGAATATACAGTCAAGGGAAGTACATCTTAAGGACAAAAGGAATTCTGCACCATGTTGGGAAAGAGTCACCAATAAAAATGGAAAGAGCACGTGCAATCAAAAGCAAGAACCACCTTCTGGTGGAGTCAGCAAAAGAGAGGTAGACAGGTTTAATATGACATTATGTCTCATCAGATAGAGGAAGCCCTGTACCATAAAAAGAAGGCATTTGAGAGACAGAAACAGATGCTAGAATGAGGCTTTTCCTTTTCTTCCTAGAATAGACACACTCTTGAGCTCTCCTCTTAACTATTACTTCAGAAAATAGTACAAGAAAGAAGAAGTTTGGCTCTGAGGTGCAACTGATACCAGCAGTGACAATATTGGTGGCTTTTGCTGTCCCCCCTTGGAGAAAGGAAGGACTCAGACACACTGAAATGTTCCTGGATAGCCAATAGCAGCCTAATTTGATCTTGGAGACTGACAAATGTGTTTTACATGGACTGTATTTTGCCATTCTTTGTTAACTGTTTGGAAATGTGAATTGGAGTTTATGGTACACTGGGAGCAATCATCCGTTACAGCTGAGGGCGGATGATGGGAAACGAGATGGCAAAAGGGAGCAGACAGTGTCTGCTGGGATGCTGAAATCAGCCAGAAAAAAGAGTACACAGGAGCCAGGGATGCTTGGAAATCTTAGGGTTACATGGTTATGCATAGTCCACACTCCCTATCCTCCTATTCCCCAAATTCTTTAAGGGAGACTCCTGCCTCATCTTTTCTAGTTGTGCAAATGCAAAACCATTTTGGGATAGCATATAGCATTGTGAAATGGTTTTCAGTACTGAGTACCATCAGTTGTATCTGAGCAAATCTGTTCACTTCAGCAAGCTCACACACATGTAACTGAAAATGGAACCTGGACTGCCTCATGTATGGAAATCGATAAACATATTTGTGATCCAACTGGACTCTGGCTCTTTAACAGATCAGTTCTACATGAAACAATTTCCTGGGGATTTTTCCAAAAGACAGGAAATGTAGTTGCCAAAGTGCAAATCTTTAGGATTCCTTGGAGCACTGGAGACTACCCAGTTTCACCCAGCAGGCAGACTTTTTTTTACAAAAAAAAGCTGATTAATATGCACCTTATTAAATAATAGTAAGGTTATTGGTTATTCCTAATTCAGCTCAAATTTACCACCTTAAGTCACCTAGATCCCAGATATGTCTGGCCAAATTCCAACAGCCCTTACAGGAGCAAAATTTCAACTAGAAAATGTTTCATAAAAGGCATTGTTTCTTAAAATATAACTGTGATATATATAGCTGGTATTCATAGTCAAAATAGGACAAATGCATTGAAAAAGCTCTCAGTTGAAATGGTAAGAAACTGACATTCTGGAAAGGTAAAAAACCATTTTGCTACATACTCATGCAAAAAATATTTGTGAAAGTGCTGCTTTCCAATGCTTCAATTCACATCCTACGCTATCTCCATGAAGGAAACAAAAAATATTTGCCATTGTCATCCTTAACATTTGCCTGTTACTTTCCTCAGAGAATTTGCATTGTTAAATCCTGGATCATTTCTACTAGTCTAAGGTTATTTGTCCTTCCTTTTCTTTTCCTTTCCTCTGTATTTCCCTAGATCCCTACAGATTTAGAATTTGGTAGATCTTACTTTCTCTCTCAGACATTTTTCCATCATCAAAATAAAAAATGCTATTTATTAAGGATCAAATCCACACCTACAGGGTGATAATTTGAGAATCCCATGAGCAGACACAGCTGATACTGCCTTACTAACATCTGCAGAGATTTTCAACTTTTCAAGAATAGCAGCAAATGACAGATCTTAACTGTTTTTTCACTAAAAACCTAGCTAGACAGCACCCCAAATAGAAACAATTCTATTTGGGATGCAAGTAATTCTTGAGCCCTTGCAGTTGTCCATACAGAAGTGGATTTTACCCACAAAGTTATGATAAGTGAGAGTTAATCACAACCAAATAGATTAGTGAAAAACAGCCTTTTATCATATAAATTTGATAACATTTCCAGATATGTAACTGTGGCTGTTGCCAAGGCACTCTCTCCTTTTGGAAATTAAGTCCTGAAAATCAAACACAGCATATGAAAAGTAAGCCACACTCATCAGTCTTGCTTCGAAAGTTGGTGTCTGACCAAAACATAGATCATCCAAGCCAGAATCAAGGAACAGAACTTCCTAGTTCCTTGTTTTATGCTCAGGTCTTCCAGATACCTTTCTTGGTGGGCAGTTTGCCAGCATGGGATAATGTTACCAGAAAATATAATTTCTCTTAGTAGCCAAGTGAATCACTGAAACAAAATACTTTAGCAAATGAGAAACAAACCGTCAGGTAACACAACAGCTACCCTGAACAATGGCGGGGAAGTGGCTGGCACAGCCAATGTAAGAATCATGCAAAATACATCAGAAAATATTCGAAAGACTAGGGCAAAGCTTTTTCCAGCTCTCTTGTGGGGCGTACTTTACTGCAGTAGAGTACTCCATCTGTGACACAGGTCCCTTCCCTCTCATCCTTCTGTTGGAAGTTGTGAAACACCATGGGACTATATAGTAAGTGTGGACCAATGCAGTAGACTGCATTGCACATCAATGTAAATTATTTCCTTTGTATATCAGCTAATCATATCTATTAGGTTACTAAGCCCTTTCTGCTGATGGAGCAGTGTAAATGAGACATACTGGAAGAGAAAATTTAACCCCATAGCAGTAATAATGTTATACCTATGTCTCTGTATCCTGCTATAGTACTACAGACTGTATACTATTTCTTGTTTATCTGGTTTAAACAGTTCAGAATTTGGTATCTTTTATAAGAATAAGGCTTTATTTCTTTCATGATTTTTAACTGATTCCTCTCTGTTTCTCCTCAGACATCTCATCCAGCCATATCTCATAATTCTGTAGCATCAGATTTGGTGAAATTTTTCCTACAGATTGCAGATAGAGATGGTGTATTTGGGGCAAGCAAAATGTCAAATTATTGCTTAAGGAGCTTAGAGTGGTGGTCGTACCATGTAGGTACAAATTTTTATACAAGAGAGGAGTCTAATTGCTTAGTCCTCACTGTATAGAAGAGAAATACCTAAGTTCAAAGCTGGAGGTTGGAACCGAAAGGACAATTCCAAAGCTAAAGCAAAGTCCTCTACCTTTCCTTTTTTATTGGTAACAGGGCTCAGTGACTATTATTAGAAGTGATTTGGCACCTCAACATGCAATAGGCATAGAGTGAGATTTTTCAAAACCACTACACATCTAATTTACATTGACTGAAGATCCCATGAGACACCTAAATACCTCTGGACAACCTTACTGTGTCAATTCATAAAACTCGCTTATCTTTCTCTTTCTCACATTGTGCAAACTCCTGATTTTTACCAGGTGAAACACTACAAATTCCTGTTCCCTTGATTAGTAGGCCAATTTTACATGTAAACTATTTTCAGCTATTATGGGAAACCTTTGTAAGCAATGCTTTCTTTATATTTTAATATTCATTGCAGTTCTCTGCAGCCATCCCACTGCTGAGCATGCAGATCAGATTCAGATCAAGACAGTGTGATGCAACAAGCTAAATTTCTTAACTGACCTTCAGCTCTCTCCCTCCATTGCAATATACAGCTTTCTGTTCTGCTAAGTGAAAGTCAGAAACAGAGGCCAAGTGAAAAGTCATTTTTTTTCACTCTTTTCCAGAAAAAAAACAACAAAAAGGTTGCTTCTTTATGTGAGAAATTCTTTTGCTCATCTCTACTGGAGACCAAATTGTTTATTGTATTGACTGCAGATCATTGTGGGCTGGGTTTTAACAGATATGACAATTTATCTGTATCAAGGACTGGGGGGGGGCCTGTTTTGGTACATTAAATACCTTTGCAATAATTTTTTTTCCTTTCTTTCTTTCTTTTTTTTTTTTTTTTAAGCACTAAATCTCAGCATGACTGTATCCTGCAGTGGAAAATTACTACCCATTCAGAAATGTGCCTTGTTGCATTACGGTTGTATATTTGAGGACTCAAAGCTCTATCTGCAGCACAAAGGCAGGCTCGACAAATGACTTAGCATCTTTGTTCCTTTATCGCAACACTTTATGGCAGCATTTTCTACTTGTTATAATCAAGGTATACTTGTGAAATGAATATTTTTTGCTCTTTAGCTTATATAACAATTACGCAACTTCATTAAAATAGGATATTGCAGTTAATGTCTATCTAAAATTGTTTCTAGTAGTGCCTGAATTACTCTATGAATGAATGAATGAATGAATGAATGTTTTCACAGCGCCAGATGCCAAAATTTACCATGTCCTACCTCTTTATCAAAAAGGTTGCCTGGGACAATGTTTAAAATAAGTTATTTTTTTAGACCAAATGCAGAGAGGCACATTCCTTGTCAGCTCTGTATGTAAGATGCAAAAGGTAAGAGGATCCAGCTACACCTACCCTTTTGGGGGGTTGATTGTTAAGAATTTCTCTCTCAATATGCACTTGGATCCACATTAGAAGCAGTCGGAGGCTTTTAAGGGGAGAAAATCTCAGGACAGTGTACAAAATCAGAGCCAGGGTCGTGACCTTGACTATTGATCCAGCCTCTCTTATTTCCACAGCTTGCTGAGGCTTGTTCTTCCAACCTGCTGGTGTACATTAGAGCAGAAATCCATAACATGGCCATGTTCATCCAAGCACAGGAAGAAACTAAATTAAATGTTAAAAAACAATCTGAGGCTAGAGTTGGAGACAATTCATCATGATCCTAGACGTCAGGCAGGTAGGATGACCAAGAGTTCCTCAGCCAATAGACCCCAAACAGAATATGGAGGGACCTCACTGCCTCATTTGTCAGGTACAGAGCACATAGTCGGAAAAACACTGAGGAAAAAAAAGTCTACTGAAGGTCAGCATTTTAATTCCCAACCATGCACAAATATTCATCTTTTGGAATGCAACCTGTAATTGAGGTTTAGGGGAGAAAGGGAGGGAGATAAAAAATTAGCTGACATTAATACATTAGCAGTCAAAATTAGGAGAAAATAAAACTTTGCATGGAAGAAGTGTACTAAAAATTGAGTCCAAGTGAGTTCTTACAACTCTGGAACCCAAGTTTAGGTGAGAGAATTTGACTATGACTCGAGTAACCTATTAAAAACAGCAGTCAGTCTCTTTTTCACTTTCAAAAGTTATCTCAGTGGAGTGCTAACCTTTCTTCTTGATGAAGGGGGTTTAAAGTTATATAATCTGTGTTGCATAGAATGAACTCAGCATGTTTAATAAGAGACAGATTCTGTAGGCTGGTTGAACTGTTTAGAAACTGCCCTTTGCTGCTTCTCAAGCTGATGTTATTTGTACTGGACACAGAACACGTGTCCCTTATATACTCATCCAAAACATGTAACCTAAAAAATACTCCTTAAATGGCAGGGTTTTTTTTTCTGGGAACTACAAAACACACATACCTTGAAAGTAATGTGCAAATATTATGGTGATTGAAATCAGTCACAAACCCCACTGCAGCCGCACAGCTGCTGTTCTAGTTTAGCTAGCTGGTGAAAAGAAGAACTTGCCAGTTTTGTGAACATGAATTACATTTCCTGTTGTGGTTGAATTGTGTTCTTTCTCAAAACATTGATAAGCAGGTATCTGAGCTGAAAATAGTCCGCTGCCCTTTAATTATATTCCTAAGTTATGTTACACTATTTGTGCGTTATCAGCATGCGCTGTTAAACCTCATCATGCTGAATGCCAATCTGATGAAACATAATAAGACATAACACAGTTTGACAGCTAATATTTAAAGAAGAAATCTTATCTCTAGCTATCTAAATAGCAAAGGGCTCCCATTCAGACACTTACAGATTCTTACTGGATATCTTGAGAGAACAGTTAACCTGAGCTTTCTTGGAATGGTTCCTCAGTATAGACAGCAGCTTTGTATGTGTGCAAGCTTAAAACAAAAAGCACTCTTACAGATTGTTAAATTCACACTGAACAATTTCCGAACTGCCTTTTTAATTTGTAGTACTCTAAGCAAATCATGTAGAAAATATGAGTGAACTGATGGAATTTTGTTCCCTAGACCTCTTTTACCAAATACTCTGCAATATCCAAATCAGAGAATGTATTTTAACAAGCCAATAAAAACTGAGGTAATTTTCAGTTAACAAAAGTGGGAAAGATTTGACATATCTTAGGTATAAGAGTTTGCTGAACATAACTTCCTGGATGCTGTGCATCACAATTTGTTCTGCTTTCTTGCCTGGCTTTTTCCAGCAAACCCAGGGTAATTATAATTCCATTTTCCTGCATTATTATTACTTGCCATTCAAACAGGCTGAACAAAGTACTTGTCGGTCTACATGTTGATAGAAGATCTGTATACTACTGTTAAAGGTTTACGCTTTGCTATATTTTTCAAAATTGACTCAGTTTTTGGATTCTTACTTTCATCCATCATTAGCCTGATTTTTACCACCAAAAAATAACTTACAGTTAATGCTGTTAACTTACAGTAATTTCAAAGTAAAGGAAAATTATGGATACTTATGGATAAGTATCAGGGCAAAAATACCTTATGTTGAGCACTTGATATAGACGCATCTCAGAACTTCTTTGGGAAGTTTGACTTGAATATATCAGAGTTTCATGATTAACTTTTTAAATTGTAAAACCTTTTGAAAGTGGTCAAGTTGAGGAACTTCAATATTAGTGAAAAGATCCATCTGCTTCCCAGAGTGTTTTTTTCTTTTCTGAAAATATAGGATCAACTTTATAACTGGTGCAATCAAGCATGTTGTGTCACATATATAGCTACTGTCACTGAATTCCAGAAATACCCCTTATCCAGACTGAATAAATAACTTGCATGTCAAGACTGTGTGATAATCTCTGTCCAGATAAGTTGTAGCAAGGGCAGTGCCCATCCAGAACACCACTCTGAGAGCAGCGATGTCAGCACACCACCTCCTTGCAATGCCTACTGCCCTCACCTCTGCTCACACCTGTCCTAGCCAGCATGCATGCACAAGTACCCAGCATCAGATAAACTGGAACCTTTTGAAAGAGCAGAAACAAAAAGCAAAGCCAGTCTCAGTTCAGTCAGGTAGAATCTGTTCTTGTGATGGCTACAACATGCTATAGGAAAGGGGTGCTTCTCACTTGTGGTAATAATGCTCCATGGCTGTTCCCTGCAAGCCTTTACTCATGACAACATTTAACTTTCTAGTTTTCTAACAATACAATAACACCAGCAGGGTCTGGGATATTCTCTCAGAGAAATTCAGGCAAATTTGGACAAATTCAGCAACCCTTTGAAATATTAATTTGCCATAGTACATTAGCAGCTTGAATCTATGTAGGTGTTTGTGTTGTGTTAATGACAATTTTTATTTTTATTATTATTATTACTGTATTTTACTAAGAAACAAGATGCAGAATGAAGCAAAAATCTGTCAGGAATTGTGACCCTGAGAAACCACTGAATAGCATAAGCTAATAAACTAATATTTTTATTTAAAAAAACAACAGAAACAGATAAGTGTTTCTGAGAAACTTGACGGTATATGCCAGCCCTAGACATAGGTTAGAGGGATAAAAACACCAATGGCACACAGCTGGCCATTTTACACTGATTTTGCAGTTACTGTTAAACCACATAAATCTACATTTTAATAATTTTAATCTAGTGTTTATAACCATTTAATCCAAAAGATTTTGCAAAGTTATCTACACAGTCTTAGGGTACCTCCAGCTGTGCTTGATTTCTGTAGGCTGAATGTGATCCTACAGGTTGTTTCACCCAGTCCTGAAATAAGAAAATAATATGTGAATGACACAGGCATTGGCTAGCTAAATGTAAGATGAAATCTCAAAACGAGACTGTATCTTTTACTGCATCATATAAACACTCTTGTACATTGTTATTTGATCATATAGATTTCTGAAATACCATTAAAAACATTTTCCCATTGCATTTGGAATTGGTATTCTTAACTTTTATACCCTGTTAACATCTAAAAAAATAGATCTGAAAATAGTTTTGTGGTCCAGTAGTTAGAATGAAAGTCCCCAAGGACATGTTATTTTAATTGTTTGCTTAATTTAGCTGTGAAATTTGACTCACTTTTTTATCACACCTGAGCCTACACTTCCTCTTCCAAATACAGGAGTGCAGTTCCCTACTGCTTAGATAACAGGAAAGAGTGTATCTGATGATTTACTTCCTTGGGGTCCAAGTATTTTATTTCTTGCATGAAGGAAAGTGGCATCAGTATTTAGGTGTGCTGCATTAGAAGCAGAACAGGGTCTAAAAGTAAGACTTTAATTCATTGTGGTCTCTTTATGGATTACAATCCAGTAGAACTCAATAATATTTTGCAGTGAAAAAAAATAACATCAAAAGTAATGTTTGAATCTTTTTTTTATAGTATGGCACTCTTTGGATTATCTTTTTTAAGACAACACAGAGGACTTAAAGGACCGTGACAGATAAATGCAGTCTTTAAAGCTACTCATGCATTCTTAATGGACAGCCTGTTAATTTGAGGTCTAGGTCATGAATTTGAATGCCATTCACTAAACACCTCTTTGTCAACAAAAGCTAGTTTTCCCTTAGGGTAAATTGTAACTCATTAATTGTAATTAAATTAAACATATGCGACAACTAGAAAACCCAGGGTGCATTCTGTGAGGAACATCGGTCTAGCAGTTCATGGCTGAGTTCTGGGGTGTTCAGGGGTTTTGCAAGTGAGAGGAAAATATAAGTCTATAGTTTTAATAGCAGGTTGAATAAAGAGGGCACCTAGTAAATATCTTGCCCATTTAATATTTTTTTAATTAATTTTCCACTGGATAGTAAATATAACAAAAATTTTAACATTTAATGTCAATTGGGTTTTTTTGCAAGTTTAAGCCAGTAGTCATGATATTCGAGATATTTTGCGTCCTGTATATCAACCCTAAAAAGATACAACCAATTTTAAGCCTGCATTTATGTTTATAGTAGTGATTAAACTGTGTTAACAGCAGATGCCTTTGTATTTGGAAGCTCTGTATAATCCGTCCTCAGGTCCTAAGTTAAATCACTTTGGTTGTCAAAGATGAGTCCCTAATGGGCAATGGTCCACATCACAAAGCCATCATGTAATTGCCACTATTTGGCATATTTGGCAGTTCCTATTAGGAGAGGCCCAGGACTGAGCTAGTACACTGAAGCGTTACCTCATTGCAGATTGGAGAGAACAAAACAAGAATTGGGATGAAAAAGATACACTGGTTTGGACATTTTTTTCAGTGAAAATGTGGAAGCACTTTTTTATTCAGGAGATTTGCAGGCTTTTGCCACTTTTCTGAACGCTGAAGATTTCTTTTTTGATCTAAACTGAAGTATTTGGCTTTCAGGCTTTTTAACATTTTCATTTTTTAAAAAACTATTTTTTTCCTTTCCAATTAATTTGCTGAAATTGTTATAAATTCATGAAATGCTTCAAACATTTTTGGGGGAAATAATGTTTTTATTAGAATGTTTAGGTTGCTTTTGTGTGGAAAGATATAGTTAGCTGAGTATCAGTGTGCTGAAGTCTGATACACATGAGGAGATAGCTATGGTGCATACAGATGCTGCAACTGCATTTATGATCAGAACAGTAAGTGGTTAACTTGAAGACTGAGAACATTCAGAAACAGTAGATAACTGACCTTGTATTTTTTGTTCAGCTGAGATATGTGCTTATAAAAATTCAGTTGACATGCTCTCTGCAGTTTCCTAGCTGCAACTCTGTTGGGAGCACGTCTCTATTTAAAACACGTGTGTTGTTTAGCATCGCTATTTGTATCAAAATCCCCACTGTGAGTAGTCAAGTGACAAATATTAAAGTGGGGAAGCATGTATAAACAGGAGTGCTAGGCCCCTTTGAATGTGTTTGGAGAATGTTAAATGGAGTGTAGGGGGAAGATACACCTCATGGAGGTGAAGATATACCTCATCTCTCCCCAATGGTATTTTCCTCAGGAGAAACCTAATAATGTATGTTTATTAATGAACACCCCAGTATCGCAGATGCATGAGCTCTACACGAAAACTATTCCATGAACTCCTGCATCTAAGGTTTCTTTCACATTACTAACTTTACAATCCAAGGATCTCTCTCACCTTCATCGTTGACCTAGTCGTGAGGAGAAGAGCATCTCATCAACAACAGACATACCATTTCCAAAAGTTCTGACTCAAAAAGCCAGTTTGACTAACAGACTGCCAACACTGTAGAAAGAGTTTGAATCTCTCCCTGCTGTGCAAAATGCAAGCTACTGTGCAAGTGATATGAGTACATGGGAAATGCAAACTCCCAAAGAAGGCTGCAAGGCAGAGGGAAACAGGAAGATAAGTATCAGGTTTGCTTCCTTCACTGGCATTAGAAACATAATCTTGAGAAAAAGCCTAGGAGCTAAGCCAGCCTTGATGCGAATGCTGGCTCTGTCACAACTTACTCCTGAGGTCTTAGACTTAATAAACCTACCTACCACAGGGAGTTACTTTTTCCTGCTTCAAGTTGCAATGTAGCAATGCTTAGATAATATAAGAATAATGGCCACAAAGTAGGAATAATTCTTGTAGTTGACAAAGCTTTGTCCAGCTTTCATTCAGCTCCTGTAATGGAGCTTGGCATGAACCCCTTTTTCTTCCTATCTTATTCTGTTTTCTGCTTAATTTCTTTGGAGAGCTTTTCATATCAAAAACTTCCAAGAAACAGCTGTTTAAGCTCTGGAAACCTCTAGTTTACTAATAGATAAATGGAAGCTGAATGGGATTACATACACGCCAGTCTCAAAAACAACCTGTAAAATTCTTTGCTGTGCCCTCCCTGCGGTAGGCTCATCTTTGCCTTTCTCTGTCAGTGATCAACGTCCTGTTGGCTCAAGTCTGTCACCTGTCTTACCCACTGTATTTGTGTGACCAAATGATGATCAGGAGGTGGCATGCTTGTTTTGCTTTCCAAGGTGTTATGGGCTCCTCTTCATAATACGTGTTCTTGCTGTGGAGTACTCTGCTGCTTGCTTTGTTTTCTGGTGGGTTTTTTTCCTCTGGTTTACTACATACGAAGAAAAATTGCTTTCTGAGTCCTGATATTCATATACCCAGTAACCTTCTCTCATACTACCAAAACCCAAGAGAGAAGGCCCACTCCATTGGACTTCTTGTATTCTCTAACTAAATCCACAGTTTGGAAACAGTGTTTAGGAATTTGTTAAGTGCTAATGCAATAAAGAGTGTGAGGCTTTGCTATGATGCTTGGCCTTGTCTGGAAGGCAGATAAATGTAGAAAATGCTTCCCATAGTTTACCAGGTCCCACTCACAGAATCACACCTCTGTAGGCTGGTTGAACTGAGAGCTTTATAGCATATTCTGACCTTGGGTGGACACAGCCTCGAAGGTGCCCATCCCTTTTCCCAAACCTCAAGGCCTCAAGTTTTACCTTAATATTTAGTTCTGTGGTAACGGCCCTTGACCACAGCTCCTTATCTACCCGGGTGGCCACAGGCCGCTCAATCACATTGGCCTTTGTTACTGAAAATGACCTTTACTCATTAAAACATGCCATTCAATTGGGACGCATTACAAATTTTAGCTTTTGAGTCCCATTGGCTCTGTTTTTATTGATGTTGCAGAGAAAGAAAAAATACCTGACTGGTTTTAGCCTATCTGGTCATCTCAAGAAAACCCTTTCTTTACCTCTGCAAATACTAGACATCCCATAGCATGTATCATGCCATTTGTAATTACACCATGATGACAGTGATCATGGCTTTATCACTGTGGTCACAAGAAAATAATGGAGGTTCGGTAAGTGCAAACAAAATACCCCTTGCTGGTACCCTTGAGGGGCTGCTTGTGACCAGAATCTAAAGTCAGGAAAGACTGCAGTGGACTGATGAAGCAGTGGTCACAACCTCCTCCCATCACCCCAGCCTAGTCAATACCTCCCTTTCCTCCCAGACTGAGCGTGGGGAGGGGACAGCAATGCCACTGCTTCTGATATCATTTAATATTCTGTAAAATTTTCCACAGATGTGAAGAACAGGAAATCATGGTTAGAGCTAGCAAAAGAAAATGGTTCACACTGAGAGAAAGCACTGATATAAGTAATACATCTTACTCGCAGGTTGGTGTTAGGTTGCTTGGGGGTGCCGACTTTCTGGCTGTCTGGCTGTATGATTGCCATTGTTAAGACCTGTCAACTATTTGTGATTTGATGAATTATGTGAGTGCTCTACTCCTCCATAAAACGAAGTTTTATGCAGATACATTAGTGCCATGGGAGATCATTGCTAGGCTGTTCCTCTGGTGCAAGCATCTCCTGTCCTAAACACCAGGTCAGACAGTGAAAACACATTTCAACTGGAAAAAAAAAATCTAGTAGGTGACTTCTATGTCTGTAATAAGGCTAAGAAGCTATCTGTAACCAACAGTATTAATATTTCCTTTCCTGTGTCAAGAATCGATGACATTTTTCTATGGGGAGTGTGTGTGCGTGTGTATGTGTGTGAGTGTGTGTGTGTATGCATCTCTATTAGACTACTTCTCATGTCAAGAACCTGCCTTTCTTGGCAATTTCAGGCAAAACTAATGTTCTTTTCTACTTGCTTAGTTTACTATTGAGTGATCCCAAATAAGAGACAATAGTCTATGGACATGGAAATTATTTCTGAATGTGCAAAGAGGATATTAGCAGCCATCTTCAGCAATTTTTATAATGGTTTTGCAACAGCTGCTCATATTGTCCTATAATGATGACAAACGGTGCCTTAAAAAAATGCACACTCTCAAGGAAGGTGGAACAGAAAATTTTGTATCGTGAAAGCAGTGTACAGGATAAAGTAGTCCTTGCTGAGACAGCCAGCGGTTGCTAAGTGCTGATCAGCCTCACCTGTAGGAGGAGCTGGAGCCCCCCATTAGCACACTTCTACGTTTCAAATATTTTGCAAAGACTCATTTCTTAAAAGCAACACTAAAAAAAAAAAGGCATTTATGAAAGTTAGCTAAATGTGTTGTCACTATTACAAATATGAAAATGTGTCCCTGGTGAATGAACTGTGTTAATTTGATGAAACCTCTGCTTCACCTAAGACAGAGCTTATGTGTTGTATCGGTACATGATACAACGTGCTGCTACAACAGCTTACCGGGGGGACACAACCAAGGCCCATGCTCACCCCGAGGCACACGTCTACCCCGAACACGCCATGGGGCCCTGTGGGAGGCCTAGGGGCTGGGGTTTGGGCACGGCAGTGTCAGGGCACTATCAGGCCTCGGTGGCACCAACCAGCCCCAGCTGAGGCCTCCCCACACCCTGACCTGCAGCTCCACATTGGCCTGGCCCTGCATCGGCCCTGCAGGCCTCCCGCCCGGCCCCAGCCTGCCAACCCCGGGCCTGCCTTCCCCCCTCAGCCTCCGTCTGCCTCCTCCCCGCAGCCTTGCCTGAGGGGCACAGCGTTTTCAACCTCCTGCTGTAAAGGCTGTAGATCTGGAGCCTGCCTGGCATGCGCGTGGCACAGGCTGCAAATCACCTCAGATGTGGAGCACGGAGAAAAGGTACTCAAAATCTAAACACCAGGGCCAGGCAGGATTGCTCTGGCCATTGATTGTAAGAAATGTAATGTAAGCACAGCATCAAATCCTGCGACAGAAACCCCCAAACATTCTCAGTGCCAGGAACCTCTTCTTTCCCTCAGGTGGCGCTGGGGTGGTACACTGCTTCTGCAGAAGTTGTTAGGAAGTGCAAACGAGCTAACGGGCCTTGTCAGGCCTGGGGAGGCTACAAGGAGGAGCCCTGTCAGGGGGCTGAGGAGAGCTGTGTGCCCCTGAGGTTGCCAAAACCCAGGAGGGTGGAGGTGCTGCTGGAGAATGGCTAACGGTGGCCTCAGGGAGCTGGTTCGTGCCATGGAAAAATGACTTGTGTGCATAGCACACAGCAGCCTCGTGCTGCAGGGCTGCTGCTGGAAGGGTGTGGATCCTGCCTGGGTGGTTTCCCAGAGCGAGGGGTGGCTGTTGCGCCCTTATGTGAGTAAGCTAAAAGGCTTGCTCTGGAGGGCTGTGCAAACCCAGCTTCTCCGGCTTGCTCCTGGCAGGCTGTGGGGCCCCACAATGGCCCAGGCTATTCATCTCCCTGTGAGGCCATCGTGACTGAAGTGAGCAGCAGCCTCTTGTCTCCTCCATCCTGCAGTCAGAGCTCTCTCTGTGTAACTTATGAGCTTGCAATAGTGGCCATAATGACTCTGGGACAGAAAAAGAAATACTTCAAGGAGTTGCACTGACAAAAGAGGACAGATAAAAGGCATCTTATGCCTTTCCATGGCAGACTGCATAAGGACACTTGAAAGCCCGAGTGGTGTGCGGTACCTGCTGGGCTGTCTGAGGACAGTGGTTGAGACACAGGTAAGAGACCTGTTGGGTGCTGTGGGTGCTCACCTCTGCTTTGGTTCATATAATCGAACCCCCCTGGACTGAAGGAGTGTGAAACTCCATGATGAAAAGCTATAAGCAGTGAGGCAACTGATGACAGAAAATGTTTAAGAATAGAGGGAATGCAGTGGAAATATAGGGAGTGGGACTTTGTTACCGCATCTCTAGCTCCCGTACCATGCTCATGCTTTGGTTTCTTCATTTTGCTTTGTTGGATGTTTGTTTATGAAAAGCAAAGGCTAGGAAATTCAGAAGCAATAAGATATAATTAAAATAAGGCATTTCACCTGTTGCTAGAGTTCTTGTTCGCTGTAAAGTCGGGAGACAAATATTAAAAAAACCCTTATCTTCTTAAGGGTTGATGCTATAGTACAGATTAAGGGTTAAGATATTAAACAGCAGAGATATTAACTGTTTTGCATTTGGTTTTACAAATGAAGATGGTGGAGATTTACTTAAACTGCATCAGATGTTTAAGGATAACAGACAAAGAATTAGGAAGTGTGCAGATTAACACGAGTGATGATTAAGAAAAGCTTACAGGCTCTAAACCCTATTAATGTTTCTGACAAATGACAAGTGATACAAGAAGGATATGCACAAATGTGGCTTGAAGGGGCATGGAAACAGGCAGAGCAAGGACTGTTTCGTTCGATTTTGGGCCCTGAATATCATTGCAAGGATAAAATTAACTTTGACAACTCCTAGCTCTGTAGATGTCCTTCATCTATCCTCTTCTCTTCCCGTGACCTATTAGCTCTGAATTTGTTCATTATATGTCTACTGCTGGTTGCACAGTATTGAGAAGCACTCTGTGGCCTGCAGGGTATTACCTGCTTGCCTAAGACTGCATAAAGTCAGACTTGAAGGGGAAACCTGGGTCGTCTGGTTTCTAAATAACAAATAGATCCTGTCCTGGCACTCCATTCTTACTTCAGCTGCAATAAAAAGGATTTATAATGTGGACATAATGTGTTTTTGAAGAAACCATTGTTGTTAGTGTAAAATATAAAAGTATGGCAGAAGTTTTACAGAACTAACAGAAATGTAAGGATTTCTGTGTTTGAAAATTGAACTTCTACCTATTGAGCTAGAAGCATCTTAGCATCTGAGAACTCTTACAACTAATATTTGGTAACAGTCATCCCACCTTTTTTCTGGGACTTTCTCTATCACTTCTGGAGAAAGCAAAAGGAAGAGGCTCAACCATAAGGATGGCCTCAGGGGGTAGGGGGGGATGCTGAGAGGAGCTTGTTTGAAATTCGACAAAAAAATAGAAGGGACTGTAAGAAAAAAAGAGTTTCTGAAGTTTTAGGGGAGCGAGATGGGCAAGCACATGTGCTTGGAGATAAAAAGCCTGAAATAAAGGAGAGAGATATAAGGTATGTGGCAAGAGGAATTTCATCTACTACCCACCAAGCCTGGAGATGAAAACTGTAAAGGTAAGAGAAAAAAGCAGCTCTAAGTAGTGAGCTGGTAACTGTTGTGAGGAAAGTGGGAAGGAGTTGGTGCCAGTGTAGTGCTGGCACTGGTCTGGTAATCTTGCTGAGAAGAGGGAAAGGGGGGAAACCCCACGGCAGGGTTGGGGATGCAGTAAATTCTAGGCTATTGTGTGAAAAATAGTGACATCTGATGGAGAGGGATATTTTGGTGAGAGAATAAACAATGCCAAGGCAGGGTGAAATGCTGAGGTAGGATGAAATGGGGTGTGTGTGGTGTGTGTTACCCTGCCCTATCCTCATGGGATGGAAAGGGGAGTAAAACGGCAAACACGGTTTTCCTGATGCTTTCTTTTCCTCTCCTCCTTTCCAAGGCTGGATAGTCTGCCCTATTTAATAAAGGCCCAAGGGTTGCACTGGCTTCTTTCCATCCTTTCTCTAGTCATAAGCTTGTTGCTTCTGACTCCTTTACTTTTGCTCAGTGCCCCACTTCACCCCTCCACCCCCATGCCTGAAGAGTCCTTTTGTGTCTGTGAAAATGCAAGATGAATGAAACTTGTGTGAGCAGTCAAGGTGGTTGTCCTCTTGTAGCTTTCATGTGGAAACTTCTGCTTTCTTTTTCCTTTTTGCACTCAAAATACTACTACAGGGATATAGTATACTGTAAAAATGTTATACAGACTTATGTGCCCCTTGATTGTAACAAATAAAATTTGAAAACCAGGGTGATTGTCACAACTGAATTCACAAACCTTTTTAAGGCAATGTTTAAAAAGTACTGCAGTTATCAATGTATTCTAACAGTTATAGCCTGAAAAATAAAGGGCTGGTTTCTCCCCTGGTGTAATCTAACTTGAGCAGGGCCCCAGCAGTGACAGTCAGGGAGTCCTGGCTCACAGTACCGATCAGAGGGTCTTTTCTTCTGAGACACCGTTGGAAATGTTGCTTCATCTTTGTAGACTGTTAGTCATGAGCCAGAAGTAAAGTAACACTTTCCTTTTTGTCTCCTGAAATTGTATTTTTGGTTCTGTTAATCCAGCTTCGTCAGATATTACCTTCTTTTCGTGCTCGTGTGACACATTAGCTGAGAAAGAGAATTATTATAAATGAGGTTCTTATACAGTCTTCAGCTACATACCCTGCAAAGTGACTCTGATGCTTTTGTTAATTTGCAGAGATAATGGTTTCAAGGGAACTTTTTGCTGAAATTGTGACTGAATTCTTTGTTGATACAAAGAGTTGGACTCGTATTTTAGGTCTGATTTGAGAGCTAATACTCTGTGTTTTGCCTAGGTGTAGATGACACTTTGGCTTGCTGTGTTATACTCAAGTTACTAAATCTCATTGAATGTTTTAAAAGTAATTACTATTTTATCAGAAAATGTGGTTTACCAGAAAACTACATAACAGTGAAGGGTTTTCACCCTAGGCCATATGTGCATATGCAGGCCATATGTGTATCCAGTGACTGAGCACAGGCTCTCAGTATTGCCTTTCATACTTTGGTAACATTCGCATTCACATTATTGACCACGCTAAGGACTTTTTTGCCAAATAAGCAATATTTTGCCAAATATGCAGTGTGAAAGAGGACTGGGGAAATGGAGTCCTGCTTCCTCTGTGCTGGATGCTGGTTTAGCTGGATAAATGTGGGAGCTTGTGGGAAGCTGTGTCCCTATCTATAAGGGGGACTACTTACTGATCCCTCCTGTTCTGGGGCCTAGAGGAGGGCAGACGGCGGCTTCCAGGCTGAATGGCAGGAGGATAAGGCATCCCACAGAGCATAGGGCTTCACTTTTTAGCCTGGGGTTGGTGCAGAATCTCTCTGCCTGCTGTTCAGAGTTACCACATAGAGATCCTGGCAGCTCATAGAGCGTGGAGATGGTCTGCGAACATGAATCTAAGGTTGTTCCTATGGGAAAGTGAATGTTGCCTCATGGCAATGAACCGCTAACTTGGACTATGGTCTGCTTTAAGGTTAAATGATTTTCAGTCTCGGAGAGGCAACGGGACATTCAGCTGCTGGGCCCTGTTTTCAGCGTACAGCAGGAGGCATGCGGTTTGCAGTAAAAATCTTCCAAGAAAGAAGGCTTTAAACTAAAATTTTTCCACAAAAGTTGATTTGAAGGGGGGAAGGGAAGTTTAAAGAGAAAACGTAAATAAGTTTGACTATTCTGTGGCTCAGATTTGTTCCTTTAGACTGGTGGGGTAGTTGGAATATGTTAAAAAGCTGAGGCGAAAATTGTGCTCCTCTGAAAAGGTCAATTAAAACTGAAAAGCAAATTACAATGCAAGTAAGTTGTTGTTTGGTTGGTTTTTTTTCTTTTAAGTTAACTACAATAAATCAGTACAGATACAACTCACCAACAGGTTTTAAATATATTTGAGCAGAAAACACTTACAGGAGCACCCCTGTTTTAATTTGAAGTTGCGTTCCCTTCTTGGTGTGGTGGTGATCGTAGCGTCGCCAAAGACTAGTGACCAGTAATGAATGTGTCGCGCTCAAAGATCCCTCCAGGGTTCTGATTCAATCTTTTGAGTTATAGGATCAGGACAAAATGAACTATTTTTCAGGCTTGTAAATATGTGACAAATGACAGTGCAGGAACTATTGATTCCAATCACACTGATACAATGTTTCATAGTCAGGACAGACCCGCTTTACAAATTACTTGCAAGTTGAACAGCAAAGCCATACATAACATGCTTCAAACCGTATCAATCTTCTAGGGTGTTTCTGTCACTAGTTGCCTTCAGATTTGAATAAATTGCTCAAAATTGAAATGTGCGTTTTAAATATTTTTTCTGGATTAAGTCATTGCAGCAGTGCTTTGACTTGAAGCCAAGTCAGACAGTGGGACTTGGGCCCCTTATGTAGGGTTGGGGCTGTTGTACAGCAGTGATCACACACTGTCCTTTATCTGATGTTGGCAATGTTTAAGTAGCCTGTAGATGTCAATAATGGATTCTCTTCCCTGTAGAGATTGTTACTGCAATTATTGCAGTACAAGAAACACCTAAAGATGAAGCTAGGACACCTCAGCTGACTCTGAGGAGCCAGTTAAATTTTGGGGGGAATTTCTTTAAAACAGTGGGCATGATTGGAAAATGTGGTTGAGTTTTCTATGTGTTTCTAAAGCTGAGATTTTAATGTAATGCAATCTTGATAAAACACTTTACTATGAATATTTTAGACTGCAGGCTAATAGAAAATTGTTACCCTCTTGGAAAAGAGAGACAATAACGAACAAAGAAAAAATCACTTTGCATAAACACACTAAATATAAAATTTTCTTCTGGGACATGCTCAGAGGAGCCAACTGCATGTGGCAAGTTAGTAGTGTCACTTAACATGTTAATGAAAACTGCCTAGATGCTATGGTAATGAAGGCAATATAGTAACCTGTACAAAGTGGAATAAACATCTCTAGTCCAGTGTCTGTTGTATAAAAATAGGTTTTCTTGGTGGTAGCTATGTGTTATAGCTAGGGACTGACAGTATTGATAATGCTTGAAATCTCCCTCTGCTGTATAGTGAAGTAAAATGAAACTGAAAATAGAAAACTTGGGGGTTTTAGTTACAGATAAAATTACAGGAGGTTTAGAAAAACTCCTTTGATTAACAGATAGTAAATGGCCTACAGTGCTTTTCAGTGGGATATGAATAAATAGCTTCACCTGAGGACAGCTCTTGGTCATTAGTAGTCAACTTCAAAGTTAGTTGCAGCAGGAAAACAATAAAAAGAAATATCCATGTTCCTAATGAATTATTATAGTGCATTTTCAGTTAGAGAAAGGGATGCAATAATTTGAGCTATGTAACTATTATTTCTGTTTCCCAGCTTGCTACAATTATCCAGAATTCACCCTTAGTTCACCATACTTATCACATACTCACCTTAAAGGAGCCCTGTGTGATGATTTATTATAGACCTTTTTCCCTGCTGCTTGAAGGAACGAGCCATCTGTGTACCATAAAGGTATGATAAAATGCTTTACAGTATTGTCTGCAAGGCAGATCTAGACAGTTATTACAAAGAGCAGCTCTTGTTTTAGAAGGTACTTCTAGCACTGTGAGCCATCCTTTGCTTCGCACCCTTACACTCCTTCCTTCTCATCTATTATTCTTCTCCATTCAAGTGTGATAAACCAAAAGGCAAGAGAGGTTAGGGAAATAGTAATGCTATAACCAACCTCTCATTAGAAAGTCAAGTTCCTGGCAAGGCTGTAATTAAGTAGGGTTTTGTTTGACCACATAACTATATCAAACCATGTCATTGGCTCAGCCTACTCAAGCCAGGTCAAGCTTCATCTACTGACCTCACTAAGTGGAATCTTGGTCTGGAAGCTATTTTAACTGCAGCATGCTGCTAAATCTAGGCTGTAATTGCCTGGATTTTATTTGGCTGTGCAGGCTGCAGTTATAACCCAGTCAAAGCGCAAAGAATTCAGCTTTGCCAAGCCAGGCTTGCAGCTTCCCAAGTGAATTTTTTCCTCAAGCTGGAATCCGTTTTTTACTGCTTCACTTGATTGATCAGTGGGTCCCATTCAATGATAATATTGACTTAGAAAACTAGCTCAGAATGTCAGATGAAGTTCACACCGCTCCAGTCTACAGGAGGCAATGGTAATTATCAGCACTTTATAGCAGAGCAACAGTAGCAAATGAGGAGAGAGTTTTAATCCTTTCCCGAATCTACAGGAAGATGTTGTTTCACTCCTTTATTATGGGTTTAGGGAAGCACTTAATTGCCACTTCTCACTAGCTTCTGTTACTCCCTGGACCCCTGTGCTTGCTGTTCTGTAAGTAGCTGGGCTCACAATTTCTAACCCAATATTCATGGAGAAATCTGTCTGGTGTTGTATGCGGCAACTGATTTTTAATCTGTTGCAGTGCAACGTTTTACGTTGGCATCCATACTTCGAAAGGGGAGGTTCACTTATGCCTTTTTGTTTCAAACAGCAAATGAGAATACAGTAGCACGTTCCAAATACTCTTTACAAAACACCTGTAAGTGTTAGAGCAAACCTCAGGAAAACACAAGCTTAAGTGTCACAGTCAATTCAGATCCAAATTTGGCCTTGTTATGGTACTCTTTATTTGATGTTAGCTAGTAAAAAAACCTGAAGGATGAGAATAACTTATATTCTTCCCTTTCCTTTGAGTTGTCCACAGAAGTTTGACATTCCTGAGGTTTTTTTGCCTTTGAATGGTACAGTACACAGGGTGATTCATACTGATGCAAAAGTGTAAGAAAACAAAACTTCTTCTTACTCCCTTACCATCATCAACAGTGTTACTGCCGGTGGAAAAAAACCCACTGCTGTGGCAGCTCCATGAGCAAAGGGACAGACTTGGCTCCACCTTTCCACACTGCACTAGTCACTTCAGCTGATGTACTGGCAGAGTCCACACCATGTATAAACCTGGCAAAAAAACATTTCCAGTAAGTCTGTGAGAAATCTATGGGAAGGGAAAATAGAGCAAAGTTCTTATATTCTCAGAAATACATACTGACTGCAGCTGAGAGCTTTCGGGAAAAACACAATTTAACCTTTTTCTACTTCTAGCCTACAGAGCGTGTATGACCTGCTTGCTATGTGTACTCAGGTTGGAAATGTTGCTATCAAAAAGCTCTGGGAGGTTGCATGGGTAAATTTTCAATGCCTCATTGAAAAAGCAATTTCTGAATCTGCCATCCAGTGTGTAAGATTCAGTTCCTGAGAACTGAATTCCTGGTGAATATAAACTTCAAGCTTGCTTAACAATTTGATATATTACTCTTGGAATCATAGAATGGTTGAGGTTGGAAGGGACCTCTGGAGGTCATCTTGTCCAAGCCACCTGCTCAAGCAGGGCCCACCTAGAGCCCTGGACATTGTCCAGATGGCTTTTGAATATCTTCAAGAATAGTAACTCCATAACCTTCCTGGGCAACCTGTGCCAGTGCTCAGTCGCCCTCACAGTAAAAAGAAGTATTTCCTGATGTTCACACAGAACCTCCTGTGTTTCCATTTATGCCCATTGCCTCTTGTCCTGTCTCTGGGCACCACTGGAAAGAGCCTGGCTCAGTCCTGTTTGCACCCTCCCTTCAGGTATTTATATACATTGATAAGGTCCCCCCCAAGCCTTCTCTTCTCTGGGTTAAACAATCCCAGCTCTCTCAGCCTTTCCTCATAGGAGAGATGCTTTAATCCCTCAGTCATCTTTGTGGCCCTTCATTGAACTATCTCCAATATCTCTATGTTTGTCCACAGTGTTAACTTGTCGATTCCTGGACCCTTGGCCAAGATCTGTGCCTGTACAGCATGTTTGGGCTTCTAGCCTGCCACCTACTTTCCTTGTAGCAACCCATAAAACTGTAGGAAACCAGGTACATGTGTCTCCTGTAACATTCCATTCCCAGCTGTCACGCTAGGTGCTAGGCACTCAGCCATGGGGACACTTACTTGCTAAATTTAAGCATATAATAAGAACCTTTAATCTGTTAGCTTACCTTTAAACTCATGGCATTAAAAAGAAAATGGAATTTATTCTGTCTTTTAAATGTGAGATTACAGGCTGGATGCAGCCACGCTAGTGAACACTAGGGGTTCACAGCAGTTGCACCCAGAGTCCCGCTGCTTCTTGAGCCCATGCTGCTGGTGAGAAGGGATTATGTCCTGGCAGGGTTTTTTCACAGCCCTGGGAAGGGTATCTTCTGCCTCTTGAGCTGGCACAGAGGGTGATACAATTGCAAGGCTGCTCCGTCTGCATGCAGACCTCAGGAGAAGCAGATGGCTGGCTGCTGTTATTAAACTGTGCATCTTTCCTTGAAGAATTAAGGTTGTCCGAGTGTAATAACCTTTCCTTTTTATCTCAGGATTGCTCTCAAACAACAGTTAAAAGGGGGAAACTGCTGATAAAACATTATCCCTGCATCTTGGCTACTGTATTTAGATCTCTTGTGATTTTTGTATGACAAAGAAAAGTTTAAATATTTACTTGACACCAAAACTGGAGAAAAAGCAAAGAAGAAAATCTGTTCAGTTCAAATGGAGATCAAGTGAACTGCATGAATAAAGCTCTGGTGTATAGCCTTTCTACAATTATTAAGAAAGAGGGGAACATGTATTACTTAGTATCACTTTGGTGCTGCTGGGATTGTATAACATCACTGAATGATCCCTCCGTAACCTCTGGCTCCTTAGCATTTTTCCCCACTTGGGGGAATGTTCTTTATTATCTATGAAAACATAAAAAATTATTTCACTTAAAATTAGATATGTACGTCCTCAGGTGTCTGCTGTATTTCATTAATAGTGAGTAATGTCATCCATCTAACTGATGAAATGCATCTCTAATACAGCAATATTTTTTGAAAGATATCATAAAGTGGCCTTTGAAGTGTCCAGTACTTGTAAATTCATCAGACATTATTTTGATTTTAATGGCATGAAGTCCAGTAATGCTCCATCGCTCATTTACTCAAGACTTTTCTACTGAGAGAAAAATAATTTAGCATAATGCATATTCTCAAAATTCAAATCTGTTTTTCAATTTAGTGTTTCCAGAGTCTTGTAATATGTGTATATATTGCTATTTTATTCAGTGCTTAAGGCAAGCTTGTGTGCATGATTTTGCACAAATAGGTAATGTGCCGTTACTAATAGCCTACTTTTTAAACCATATCAAGCAACTTCTCCCAGCGTGAAACAAATTAACTATTGAGGATCTAAACCAGAAATCATTGATAGATCATAGTCAGGTCTTCAGGGTTAGCTTGAATCATAGTGCTAGGGGTGAAAGGTCAGAACTTCAAATACTTCCCAATTCGTTATTTCCTTTCTTAATAACATTCGCTTAGTTACAGCTGTTACTACTTCCAGGCCCAAATGTGTGGCCTTGTTTGATAAAGATGAGATTTCATTCAGGAAAACCTATGTGCAGTTTCTCCTTAACTTTGAACTGAACGATCAAACCAATAGCCAGGTCACTTGCATGCAACACGCGTGCACAGCCATCCAGTGCACCATTGCATATGTTAAATCTGAATAGGGCAGGGCAGAATAGGAAAAACTCCCTTTGCCCTTTGGTAATGACCTATATTGAGTCTATTGAACTAAAATTAGCTGAAAATTGAAGGACTTGGGATGGATCCTTGGTTGAAGTGAATTTTTTCATCCCACTTGTGGGGGCATCCTATTCCTGTGGAAACACAAGTTCATGGAGTGCAGGCTGTATTGGTACCCAAGCCCTTGTAGAGGTCTGCTCTTTAAAGGCATGCCAGGGAGTAGAATGGACAATAGCAAAGTCCAATAATCCTTTCCTGGCAGAATGTGTCCCCAAGGGGCCAATCCAGTTGGCATATATTAGAGCAATCCTCTGGCTCATCTTGGGTTTTATGAGGTTGCGGAGCCCAGTGCTGCAAGTGAACTGGCTGGGGTGGTCTAGCCTGCTCTGCAGAGAAACGAAGTCTTAAAGGGCTACTTTTCTGAACACCTTGTCTTGGAGTATAGACCTTATGTGTGACTTCTTGCCTTGGAGTAACTTGCACAGTTTGTCAGAAGCGGTATGTTGGAACACTTTTATAATGGCAGCGAGTGGCATTTGTAGGGTGTTTTCCCAAAAGAATATAGTGCTACTGGTTGCCTTCAGGAAGCAAGGTTGGTTTTGTAACTAGTAGTCTCTTAAAGTAGTATTTTGTCATTTGCCTGTGTGTCAATGTTTTCAGAACCTTAATTTAATCACTAGTTTACAAATGGCTGGAATTGAATGTCAAGTGAAATTTCAAAATCTGGATAAATGCATTAACTTTAAAGAGAAGCTCTCCTTTCCTATTTCAGGTAAGCAATTAGTGTTTGGCCTTCTCTAATTTTGTTTATCTTTCAAGTGTTTTTATTCCCCCCCTAAAATATTCTGTTGCTCTTCTGACTGACGGGAAATATGTCAAAGAAAAGCGTGGTATTTTGGTGAACTTTTATTTCATTTTGCTCATTTCTCTCTTAATCCACCAGTCCCTAAGCTAGTAAGACCCATGGTGCAGTGCACTCCCTGAGTGCAATGGCTATTGCTTCCTGCTAGTGAAACTTCAAGTGTTAGCTCTGCTTACGTAATAGGTGAAAGCACACCTGGGTCCTGGCTGCAGCTTCCACCTGGAAATTCATTAGATGCCAACAAAACACTGTGTTCGCCAGAGATAACAATTTATTTACTTTCCCCAAAAGGACTTGTAATTCTGTCACTGGCTAACTGCTGCCATAATATAATTTGTCTACTAAACAAATACTGTTTGCTGTTAAAATCTCGGCCGCCTCTTGCTGTTTCTATTTAAAGTCCAGATGTCTTTAATCCGTTAGAGAACTGTGTTAGTAATCGGTTTAATGAGCTGCACATATTCCTTCTCATTCTTTAACACACTGAAAGAATAAGATATGTACCCAAGTAAAAAGAACTACTAGCATACATTGGAAGTGAATTTTTGGAGACACGTTATACATTTTTTTTCTCCCTAACAGACTTTGTTCATTAAATATTTTTTTTGTCAGATATACTTTTATGTGATAATCTGAATGGATAATTCCATGTCTGCTGCTACTTCTGAATTTGTTTTGCCTAGCATGGCACCCAGAATACTGCAGTTTTACAGCCCAACTTTAATTCCAGGGAGTAGATAACATTGTTGTCTTGTCATGCTGCTATACTTCTTCCATTGTTTTTCCTCTTGTTTAGTACATTGACTCTAGAGACACAGTGAATGAAATTTGCTTCTAGCTTTTCTAAGCAGAAACTTATGAAGTGCCATTGTTCAGTGGTAGTAGTAGATATGTTCACAGCTTCATAACTAAAAGTTGCATAGTTTGAAAGAGAACAGAAGGCTATTGACACAGATGGTAGGTCATTCTGATCGACCTTACAAGCATCCAGAGTGATTTTGGGGCCAAACATTAATCGATAAATACAGTTTCTCTCTAGAATAAATTTATTTCTGTCATTGTCAGGAGGTAATCTGTGTGCATCTGAATTCCTATCAGTGCTTCCAGGTTTGAAATTTTGGATGCACATTGTGCTCTCAAGCTGAAACTTCCGATGTGACATTGCATTGCACACAACCAGAGTTGAGGCCAATAGACAAACAGAGCAAAGCTTATGTGCACATGATCAGTGTAAATTGAAACACCAACATGCTTAATTTATGTATAAACTATTCATACTTTCGCTATGAGAAAAATACTGATCAGAGTATTAAAATTAATGTTAATATAAGGAAAGCCAAAATATTCAAGATTAACAACCAGTGAATGTTATAGGATAAGTCTCTTCAATTCTGATCTCTGCAGTATTCAGTATTCTGATTCATTTAACTTCAGAGGGAGAATCAGATAGAACAACAGTAGGAATCAAGTCCTATTTGAGTAAAGTAGAAATCATGAAAGGAAACAATTAGCTTTAAAATTATTTAAAATTGAGGTTAAGCAAATCTATAGGTTGTAAGTGCTGTTGCCACAAATACTGCTTGTGCAGAACAGCTAATGCTCTGAAATACTGAGGAAGCAATATCTGGTTTGAGAAGTTAAACTTGAAAACAAATTAATGGAGAAGTTAAAGATACATAATATTTCCATAAATTCTAATTTGTCTGTAAATACACACTAGTGCAAAGACTTTAAAGGGGTCTTCCTATTCATTCACTTATAATGGGATTATTCTAGTGTACACTATAGAAGGGATTTTCCATGCATCAGCTGCTATTGTATGACCATAGATAATTGGGTCTAAGTGCTTACATCAGCTGCCTATTATGTGAAATTAATTTTTGGAACATATGCTGTTGTATTTATACCATTGTTGTTTCATGCTAGATTAATTCTTCAAGGGTTATAATCACATGACACTTATCACTTTAATTATGCCTCTTTAGTTGCAACATATGACAGCTTTTGACTTCTCACCCTCTCCTTCTGCATGTGTGACAGATAAAATTATTAATAAATGCCTGTTTATTATGTAGTTATGCTGTACATGTCCACAGGGTGTAGGTTGGCCTCATGTATTTTACCCAGAGTACAGTGTCATCGTAGCCTTTGTGGTTTGCTAATGAGCTAAATCCCGCTAACACCACACACACTAAACTGCCAAAAGCCCTTTACACATTCAAAGACATACAAAGACTCAGCTGGGTCCTTTGTATAAAAGATTAACTCTTTATTCCAATTAAAGATGAGCTGGCCTGGCGTGGTCCAAGCAATTAAGAACTGGAAGTAATGAACAAAATGATGGGCAAGGTGATTTTACAGCAACATTCAACCTTGTGATAATAAACAGGTATTTCTGCAGATTTTGGACCTAATAGTGAGGAAAAAAGTTAGGTTCCCGAGAACCCTTTTGGTCATGCTGGTCTCTGAGATAAGATCTGTCAGACATCCTGGTTTTGGCAAGTCTCATTTCTAGCAAGAAGCTAGTTTTGGCTGTAAGCAGGTAAAAAGGGAAAGGTTCTGGCATAGCTTAGTGCACTTAAACCCTGCTATTCTCTGCACCATCGCTTCCTACTGAGGTCTGAGTTGCACACTACTTGAGTTTACATCTTCAGTTAAAGGAAACTTCTATTAGTGATTTCAAAACATTTTGGCTTTAAACAAAAGGTTTGAAACTGTTGGCTTCAGAGCCTGCTCGCCTAGTTTTCTTGTGTTATTCTTCCCTTTTCCTTTCACTTTCTTTCTATTGTTACTCTGAAACTAGCAAGTACATATTTTGTTGAACTGTTGTCTTGGTTAAAACTGAGTCATGGTCAAGGGCAGTTGAACATATGCAGTGGAAACGAGGAGCATGCAAATGGTGCTGCTTAATATGTGAAGAAACTAAAATGCCTTCTGCAATCCTTTTCAGCAATAGTAATATTGGAGTGGCTGATGACAATAGGCAATACCTTTCCAGGCAAAAGTATGATTTGACTGTTTTTAAGCATAAGTAGATAAGTGACATTGCTTTCAAATCGTCTCTTACCCTGTGCCCAGTGCCCCAGGACCCTTCTAAACTCTTGAGCCTGAACTTCATTGCAAGCAACAGGTAGTTGTATGCCATGGATTCCAGGTACAAATTCATAGTCTAAAACAGATTTTTCTGGTCTATTTAGATAGTCTTGATCTGTGTAGGCAGAGGGATATCCTGTCCCTGCTTGCTTTCAGCTCATCAGAGCCATCAGTCCTGAGTGTCTACCTGCCTTCCAGCTGGGCACCCTGTGGCTCATGTGGGGTGGCATTCTGGCTCTCCCGTTCCCTTATGGCCTGCTGTTAAGGGAACAGCTTATTAAGGTTTTAATAGCTGGTACAAAGTAGGAAAACCTTACAATTTTTTTTTTAATAAGTAAATAGCTGAACAAACAGAAGCAGCTACTTGACTGAGAGAGTGTTTCTTGTTAAAGCAACTTTTAAATCATTTGTCTGTCATATATGTGCATTAATACACTTCTTGGCATGGACTGAACAAAATATTCTCATGTGCATTGCATACTCTTTTAAAAAGCATAAAACGTATTAACAGAAAGTTCTATACAATAACATGTGATTTGGCAACCTTAGGAAAAAAGGTACCTTGTGAATTAAACACAACTTTCAGTAAGACACTTGTTATCTCAAAAGATAAAGGAAGGTTTATTTGTTCTTTCCCAAGACCTAAAATGACTACTATTCCAGTTAAATTTGAATTAGTAGGATAAAGGAAAGTAAAACTTGTCCTAGTGTGATACCATTTCAATGAATGGAGTTACCTGATCTGAAGGAAAGTAGGAGTTCATCTGTCCTGCTAGTATTTGAAACTGATTCTACTATTTTCCTTAAATGTAGCCATAAAGGCAGAAAAATCTCCAATCTGAGACAGGTCTGCAAAGTTACTTAAATGCCGAGAATGGCGATGAGATGACAGCGGGCTTTTCAAAACTCTGTCGCTAATGGGAATTAGATGTCTACGGTCTTTTAAAAATCCCACTGGGCACAATCTACAATGTTAAATGTTTGAATACCTTTCTAAAAAAAAAAAAAAATCTGGCCTTCTTTAGGTTATGATCAGTGGAAAAATCCTGTGAAATTTAAGATGTCTTAATACTTTCAGGGCTGGACATAAATCTCCATTAACTTGTAATGAAACTGAGGTTTTTTCAAAACTATTTTTTGTAATGTTTGTATGTCTTGTTTGTCTTATTTTAGAATCACATAATCCAGTAGATTTCATTGTCCCTTTGAAGGGTGGCACAGAATAACCTTTCCAATGCATCAGTTAAAGCATGTCACTGGCAGCTGGGGGGAGGGCTGGTTTTCTTGTTCGTGCTCTGCTTTTTTTACGTGTTCTGTTTTTTCACCTCCATAACCTTGTCTGATGGGCATCCCTCACATTTACAATGCCTGATGTGCTTCCTGACATCTGTTCAATTTGATTTTCTATAATTTCCATTGATGCCCCTGTTTTCCTGCCATTAAACTAGTATATTGCCCAGCTGTATTCTGGGTCAAGAATGGGCAATCTTTTAAATCTAGTATAAGGTGAAATATGACTGTGGAATGGGAAAGGGAGGAGGGGGAAGACAAGGATTATAAAACTGACTGAAGGGCTGTCTGTCCTGGGAAGGGAAGGTGTGTGTTTTATCTGGGAGAGTGGGAAGGAGTGAGGGTGCATGTATATTTAAGGGAAGAGTATAATATATTTGCCACCACTGGAAGGCTGTGCATCACCAGCAGCTGAAATTCATGTCTGTAGTTGAGATGAATACAAGACAATATCAGCCTTTCTACCCCACAGTGACTAGCCATTGACCTTAACCCTGAAGGAAAGGGGCACTCTCACTAGGGGAATTGCATGCTTACTCAGCCCTAAGCCACATCTGAGCCAGAGCTGCCAATTTTGCCAAATTATGTGTGATGCTTTTGAAATGAGGACTATTGTCCACCAGGGACTAAGCTGAAATGACTGAATTCATTTCACTTAGGTTTTCAATGGCAATAACATTATTTAAAAAAAAAATACCAACTATAAAACATTTATCATTCTGATTTTATTCATCTTTGTCATTTACTTATGTTTCATGGTAGTTTGTAAAAGGCAGTGAAGTTAATGTCCCATTATTTCAAACCCCCAAGGTTAGATTTTCAGGCTTAAATTGAATTTAAAAACCACATGTATAGTTAATTTGTACATTAACAAAATTTCTATCAATCACAAGAGCCTTGAGCTCTTGCAGATTTTTTCATGTTTTACTGAAATCATTACTTGCTGAAAAAGAGCCTAGAGATACCAGGATAGGTACTCTGAAATTCCTCTGAGCAACAGACACAGAAATGCTTCCTTAGGTGAATCTCTAGCATTCCTCTGCTATGCAGAATAGCAAAGACAAACTTAGGAGCTAATGTACCTTTAGGTCATTAGTGCCAGTACCATCAGACCATCCTCTAACGGTGTTGCTAGCAAGTGTACTGACATAGCATTTTGTTGGTAGTATTTATTTCGTTTTTAGAAAACTAAGCTGCAGAGCTTTTAACTGAACACTTTGAGGGACTTCGCTAAATCAACTGGGAAATTTTAAAATAATTGCTTTGTCAGGAAATCTATCTTTTTTTTTTTTTTCTTCATTGAGAAATTTTTAGAACTGACTCTGTGATGTTTTCCTGGAGACAATGAAAATCAGTCGCAGAACTCACTGGTCTTGGAGACAGACTGATAATGTGTTTTGTATTAGCAATTTAAAAAAGTAAGATTTTCTTTTTCAAAGGAATGAGGTTTTAGGGAAATCCTGCTGTTTATTCAGTTTTGAAAAGAAGTAGAAAATGTCCAGACAAAAAAAGCTGTGCCACAAACTGTGTCCAATACATGTGGAGAATGAAAGTACTAAGTTCTTCAAGGCCTCAACTATGAGTCCCCACACGCTTGGCTGCTTGCAGAGCCATACATTTGTAAATGCCCATAAAGCTGCTTCTCATCTTGACTTGAGCTGCAGAATTAGGGACAGCCTTAAACTGTCTTGCTTCAGTACTCTCTAAACCTGTTTGAGGCCACACAAGCTTTGAGAAATCAATTATTTGATAGCCTGTTCCTGACCACAGCCTGTGGTCAATTGTTTGCAGCATAAAACTAACTTTTGGCAGAGCTGAGAATGAACAGATATAGAGGCAGCGAGCCCAAATATGTTCCTTTTGGATGAGGAATGGAATATGGGAACTACCCTGAAATAACCAAGGGACCCAAGATGATCTCCGCTTTAACCAAAAATAAATAAATAAATAAATAAAAATTTGGTCTTCTCCCCAAAACTTCCATATGTTTTTTCCCCTCATACAAAAGGCCACACTGTTGTCATACTCTAGTTTTTCTGAAGACCTCACTTTGCTCTGAAGCAAAAAGCTGATAATGACCTGCCTGACAACCAGGCAGTTGTAGCTGTTGTTTGCACAATTAGTAACGGAAACGCTCACACCTTCACTGACATATTGCATGTATTCATATTTCCAGGAAATTGTACCTGAGTAAACTTTTTTCTGTAACATCTTGCCTGTTTCCTCTTACCAGCTACATCCATTTCTTGCACTTGTTTTTATTGTGTTTTTTAGAATCTAACTTTCAAGGAGAAAGGTATATGGCTCCTTATGGTAATCAGTTTCTAGTAGTGAGAACACTGCCCGGGAAAAAGGCCACCCAGGCCACCACTCCAGCAAAGCAGTAAAAGCCACTAATTGTGGCATGGACTTTCTGAGAACTGATGGGTCATCCCCTGCTGTATGTTATGGTCTGTGCTGCATCTCTTTTCTTTTCATATGAGGAGAAAAAGGATAGAATTTGTGGTTTTCAGATCTATGGAAATAAAATTTTCTGATTTGTATGTATAATTATTTTGGGCTTTGGAAGAGAATTGGAAATAAATTACCTGCCAAGTATTTTCACCTCAGTTCATTTCAAAGCTAACTTCTTCTGTAGCTTGGTAATGGTTAGAATAAAATGATTTTGGCCTCTTGCTGATAATCGTGTTTCTCCCTTGCATTACTTAACATTGTGGTAGGACTGAAAATTAATCTCTATCTGCAGTTTTAAATCACCTTGACAATAAATATGTAGCTGGCCTTTGAGTCAGCTGTGCCTTGGGAAAGCAAGTGCAATGGTGGTGTTAGGGTGCTTATTCAGATGACTACTTGCTAACATGAAGCATGTGCTGAGCTGTTCTGATAATGCTCATCCTGGTCTGTCACTTGCTAGGGCACACCAAGATTCACCAGACCTTGAACAGAAGCAGAGCAGGCAGCAGCCAACACATGCTCTTCTCTGAAAAGTCCCTGAGTTTCATTGTGTGTGCTTCTACTCTTTGTGCACTGGGCAATGGTGGTAAATAGGACCTCGGGTATGTTAAGAGAGTTGTGTGAAACTCCAGGTGATGGAACACAACACCCTTTCAGAAAACGTATTTTAGTAAAGCTTGGAGAGGAATCTTCCTGTGTTATTGAGTGCCGCAAGTCTTACTGTTCAGATGGTCAATTTTTTCTGCTTGATACTACCCTAAATTGTAATATAATCCTTATCTATAGCTTAAAAAAAGAAGCTACAGAGATGCAGTAGAAGGAGCAGGAGAATGATATGAAGGAAATGTAATTTCATACCCATCATTTTTCATCATTGAATTATGCTGGCTGAAAAGCTATCTATCCCCATCAGAATCTCATTACAGGTCAACTTGCAAAGTAAAGCAATACTCAGTAAAAGTAAAAGTGACAGAATTTCTCAGCTGGCAGATGGCCCAATTCCACAATTATTCACCTTAGATAGTAGTCACGTGAATAATACCAAAGAGGTTGTTAGTGCTTTACCAGCAAAAGTGGTCAATTTGCACAACCATGTGCTGAAGAAATGCTTCTTCGCAATTTGGAAGCAAAGAACAGGTTGTTTTCTTGCATATTTAATTTAGACTGACTGAGACACAGTGAATGTAAGAATGGCCATACCAAGATGGCCTTGAGGTGATTCTGAGTCCATTTTCTGGCTTCTGAGAGAAACCAAAAGCAGATACCTAAGAAATAGTACCAGAACAGGGCAAGCATGTAGTGATACTTCACCAAATTGTTCTATCCTGCTGTGATTTGTAGCTTAGAGAGGCTGATGTGATACCTTTTCTACTCAGTAGCTCTCAATGGAGCTTCCTTCCGTGAATTTGCCTTGTTGCATTTTGACCCTGTGTACCTATTATTATCTAATAATCTGAATTTCTTAATCTATGTTCAATCCAGATGAAACCTGCTTTATAATCAGTGAAATGAGCATACCTGACTGTAAATGTCAATTTTTTTTTTTTTTGACAACCAAACTGTACCCTACTAGAAAGATTCATGGAGCAGATCCAGGGAGGTTGGTGGACCCTGATATTGTCTGCCTCTGAATTGTTCTCCAGCACTGGCAAGACAGTGCTATGCAAGCATAACTATTGAATAATGTTTGAATGGGTAAATAAACCTTGCATTTTTGTGTGTAATTGAATGCTAGCAAAGCATAGAAATAAGTAGGGGGCAGGGGACGTCATAATTGGAAGACATGGAATACTTCGATCTATAATGCTCTTTTTTCTGAGAAAACTTTGGTATAGTATTTTAGAAACTAGAAGAAGTCATCTTGAATGAATTGTTTCTAAGAAAATAAGTGCTTCCAAGGAAAACAGAGGGAAGAGAATTCCAGGGAAAGCTTTTTAAACATCTAAGATCTTATTTCAAGGATTTGGGATAAGACTATTTTTTAATGAGTCCTTTTTACAGACTAAATTTTGTGTATGTGTGCTCATGTGTACACACACAATGATTTTATTAGCTGCCTACAGAAGTTTCTGCCTTTGTAGAATCTTGCTGATTCCCTCAGGTCCAGTTTCTTGTCTGAGGAGAGTGATGCTTCCCCAGAGCTCTGCTGTCGGTCTACAAAGCTGGTTGCTTCCCCAGAGCTCTCCAGCTTCCCCATAGGATTAAAGCCACTTGTCTTTAGGGTTTTGTCTGACTGAAGACATTGAAGGCTTTCATGTCTACAACCTGTGAAAGTTTGGTTCCGTTGTAAGGATTACTCTTTGCCTTACTTGGCTTGTACTGTAGACACAGACTGCTTTTCCTCACTGCTTTAATTTTGGCTGTAGATGAATTGTGTTTTCCTAGAAAGAAATAAAGATGAAACAATAATAATCCTTCTGTCACAAAATAAGATTGTTTCTGGGGTTTATTCTTACAGAATGAATAGCCTATTTTTTTAAAAGAAAACATGTTGTCAGCCCAGTATATTATCTTCACTTGAATCTTTACCGTTCCATGGTATTTCTATAAAAGGCAGCACTGCTAACTTTTCTGATTTTTTCAGTTCTCAGTGTGCTAAAATACTTTTGGGGGGATGGTTCTCTCTGGTTCTGGGCATACTGGCTATTTGAGGGTGCTGTTCCTGCAACCAATTGAGAATACTTTGCTGAAAATGTTTTGTTTAATGTCCTAATTGTGAATTATAAAGAAATTTGAGATGCCTTAGTTGTTTTGCATTGTAAAAAGTAAAAATACTTTTCTACCTTTTCTGGGGTCTTGAGAAATGTGCCTAGTTGCTACCAGAACTGTTTCACTTCTCCAAAAAGCTTTCTGTCCCTGGAAAGCCAGCATAATGGGGAATGCTCTCCCTCAGTACCTGCTCTTGGAGCTCTGCACCCTAGCTGAGCTCGTATCCCCCCTGTCATAACCTCCAGCCTCATGGGTAGGGAGGGGATATCTTCTGCAGGATTCAAAGCACTAAGCAAGGAGTATTCCTCTTTCCCTCTTTAATGACCACGTTACTATAAGACAGATGAGATATTTTACCTGTCTTTGGTTTTGAAGATACGGTTCCTTCATCTGTTTTTGTCGTCTTCCTTGACAGTGACAAACACCCCCCAGTCAGGAAATGCAGTGATTACATAGTCCCTTTTATAATTTGGTAGTTTCAGACAACAATACCCCATTGTAAAGAAAGGGTTCGTAAAGAGGCAAGGGTGGCAATGTCTAGAAAACAGAGAGGTGTCTGGACCTAATTAAGAGATCCTGTAGCACTGCTACTGCATAAGAATATTGTGTAAGAATTGTGTGATAGAAGCAAAAACTTAGACAGGTGCATGGGCAGACCAGGTACCTTGTTACGTTGTTGGCTCCAGTGATCTCCCTGATTCTCAGTGGATGCTGTATATCCATGTAACCTGTCCCAGGAGAGAGAATTTTACAAGGAGGCTCACTGCAGGGCCCTACCAAGTTTGTTCTCAAGAGGCCTCACTTCGTAATCACAATCTGCAACACTTTCAATGAATTCACATACTGTACTGATGAAAAGATGATCAGTCAAGTTCATCTCCATTTCTTCTTTGTGTGTATTTGTTTAGGACGTAGGATTTCAGGCATCTAAGCATGTTCATTGGTGACCTCAATTTCAAAGAAGTAAATCTCTGCTGATACTATCCTGTCTGAGCTATTTGCTGCAAAAATGATGCAGTTTTCATTTTGTTGAGCTTATTTATCATAATAAGGGGAAACACAGTATTTTTTCCTCCATTCCAACTTCATAAGCACCCGCAGGTCCTTTTTCAGCTCCATTTGAAATCAATGTGAAGAAACTGATTTCAAAGCCCGGTGAATTCAGTAGGAGTTACTCCATTGACTTTTAATGTGCTTTCAGGTGTGCTCTGTAATAGTGGTATGATCACACCTGAAACAGGAAAATGTCAGTTTTAAAATATGCAATAGGATGATGAAATTCTTATTCTAATAAGAACTGTCCTGCAAGGTGGACTCTTGAGGTAGTGTTTGCCACAATTTTAAGCGTACGCAGCCCCCACTGAGGAAATAGTCTTTTTCAATCAATGACTGTAGAACCTGAGTCCCCAAGGGCTGTGGTAGGCCTACTATAAATTTTAAAAAGCTAAAGAAAGTATTCCTGAACTTCAAAGTGAAAGCAGTACTCTGGATTCTTTCAGCTGGTTTTAACTCACTTTAAGTTAAATTATGTAGCCTGTTGCTCCAGTACCTTTGAAGTGCCTGGGGATGCCTGTATGTGAAAGCAAGTATTGAAATTTAAAAAAAATTTAAAAATCAAGATTGGGTTGGGTTTTTGTTATCAAAGTGGGCTGTGCTGAATCCCATCTGTATTTGAGGCAAAACATAAGAAAGCATTCACTCTAAGCTATTTGGAGTATCTCTTTTCAGATCAAAATTGAAATGTTAAAGCAATCTGTTGGTGCTTATATATTCAAGACCTTGAGCCATTTGCAGAGACAGCGTTATAGCACAACTTTTAGGGAACTGGACTCATTCACACTGGCTTCATAATGACACAGATGCATGTGTTACTCCCTGTATTCAGTGTTTAGTGTTAACCCCTTCTGATTTATTTTTTTCCATTCCTGCACCAGGATGTAAGTAACTGTATCTGCAGGTTTATTCTAAAGCAACCATTAAATTAGTGCAGTAGGCAGTTGCTCCTTCAAACACTAAAGAGATGCTCCCTAGTGAACAGGGCAAATGTCACCTGTATTGGATCAGGCTATAGGTTATTGTTCCTTCTGCAATTAAATACAGACACCCTTCAAATTCAAGCTTATAATAGCTGATGTGGAAATGGTTGTGAACATGAAGTGCTCAAGTAACAGTACAAATAAACATCAGAGCCTGTTACTGGGTTCAACTTTGAGACTTTGGTTTCCTTATTCTCAAGCCCCCAGCTTTATTAACATGAGACCAGAAACTTGACTCCAAGAATACTTTCTATCTTGCATATTACTGATTAGTTTTAAAATAAAACAACTAGTTTTTCAGACAAAGAAATGAGATGTGTTGATTTAACTGGAGAAACTAACAAAAACTAGCAAGGTTTGCTGTAAGTAAAAATGATGGGCTAATTCTTGTACATGCAATCAACTTTAGTTTCCTTATGAGTCTTGGAAACAGAATTTAACTTGAGGCACATAAGCTACTGTCACTTCTCCAGATCCTGCAGGAGAAAATGAACTTTGCAATGCCTCCTGTACTGTTCTTTAGCATACATAATTAAATTCTGCTCTATTTTACCTCTAAGGCACACTAATATAAACGATTACAAGCATGTAGCACACTGGAATAGAAAATGAAAATGAGTGCTAAAATGAGCCTGAATAAACAGAAAGTGGGTTGATTAAAAAAAAAAAAAATGTATCTCCAGGCAGTGTTTGCATAATGAAATATGGACTGCTTTTACTGTATTTCTGGCATTGCTTCTGTAAGTTTTCCATTAACAGACTTAATAAATATGAGAGGTATGAGGGAATACCAAAATTTTTTCTGTTAAAATTAAATTTCAAGTTTCTAAAAACTGTTAGCCAGTGGCACTCACAAAAGGAAGACTGGAAGTATTCTATACCACGTGCTTCAGGAGGATAAAGCTCCCACTTGTTTTGTTGAAAAGGCTTGAATTCTAGGAAGTTTCTTAATGACTGTGAACTGGAAACATGCCCAGGTAGATGATACCTCTACACCTTCTGTTCTTTCTTAAACTAAGTCTGTCCAAAGGCAGGAAATAGGAAGGACCAATATACTATTTTAAACAAGTTCTACCTTAAATTTTATTTTGCTCAGATCTTCAGCCAATTTGTCATTCATCTCTTGAAGAATAAAAAAAATCAAGAATGTCTAAAGTGTGTAATATTTTCCAGTCAACAGTCCCTTGGAGTTCAAGGTCAATATTGTGAAACTCAAACACAAACTCAAACACTTCTAACATGGGGTCTCTGGAAGAGCAGTGTATAAAACTAACCACGTCAGAATTCATGTTGAAATAAATGATATTGCTCACATTCAAAGGAATAGGCCTTTATGTGGAGTGAGGGTTTACTTTTATTGGTTAGGAGGCAGAGAAGTCCATAAATGCAGATTAAAAAGGGGTAAGGAGTAAAGTCTGGAATAAGAGCACAAAGAAATCCTGGAGCCTTAGCCTTGGAGAGGTTCTGTGTCACCACCCACTGGAAACTGATTTTTCAGTTGGCACATATCCTCTGAGCTGTGCTGGGTAAGGACAACTTAATGCCCAGCTGCAGACCTGCTGAAGGGAAAGGAAGAAGCTGCTTCTTGTAAACACAGCATTTCCGTAATGCCACATGGATCAGTGAGTGTTTGTCTAGTACACAAAGGGAAACTGCAAAATGCAGCCTTGAGGCAGCAATGCTTTTGTTGCTCCACTAATGCAGTGTATTTACAAAAAAAAAATAAATTAATGATTAGTACTCGCTTTTTATTGTTGCTGCAGATGCAGTGATATTTATTTTTGTAATTAATAAGCTTGAATAAATTCTTTAAACATCTTTCTGTTATGATTTACAGGGAGTATTGAGCCATCAAACCTATCAAAAACATTAATCTTTAATACGAGGGCAATTCAGTTATCTTGCCAGAAAGTTTTAATTAGAAGGAAATCCTTCATCTCTGTGATGCTTAGCTGTATTAATCTTTCTGTATCAAGTGTATCAAGTTTTGGCTGCAGGAACAATGTTTTAAATTAATTAATTCTTAGGGAAGAAAAGTTGCTTTGGAGATTGAGTTTATCTCTCGACAGCTACTTGGTGCCTCTTTAGCCCTCAAGTTGAAACTTATTTTATAAATTGTACCAATTTGAAAAGTTGAACAAGGTTTTCTGAAAGCATGTGCTTATAACCTCGGAGTGTGCAAGTAGCTCCACATGTGTGGGCAGGACAGGGAAGGGGGCCCTAACACTTCCAGGTGAGCTCCATAACACTCCTTAATGAGCCTTCTCACAGCAACAGGACTGTAATCATTACTTGAGAACAGGATCTAGGGCCTCTAGAAAGCTGCTGAATGTAGATGACTTTCTCCAGAAGTCACTACAACAAATGCAACCAGCAGAAATGGTAGTGCAATTAAATCTTTTTTCACATGATACATTATCAAAATGAGAATTTTTCTCTTTCATTCCAGGGAAACATTTCAGACATTATTGTCAATATATTAGTGGTAAACCTTGATTAAGATGATTTGCACAACAGAAAAACATATTTCAAAGTTTCTAATTTATCCTAAATTACATTATATAGGAGCTACTATTTTCCTTTAGTAAACCAATTGCATAAACCAAGAGACAACACTTGCATTAAATAATAAAAAAAAATAATTCCAAGTATTTAAAAAAAGTTCACAAGAAAAAAAAAATCCCAAATCTAAGAATGATCTAATCCCAGCTATATATTTATCTGTTTCCCACAATAGTGGTTATTCATTGTAATTGCTGAGTTTACAGGAAATTGTTAGTGTATTCCTATCTAATATTAAATAACAGATGCATATTTCTTTCTAAATGTTTATACACATCTCTTTTGAGAGGCAAATCTAATTTAAATATTATATCTTGCCTCTTTCTGAATCTCTTCCAACATTTAGGACATGAAAACAGTACAAGGATTCACTGCAAATAAATTTTTGTTAAATACCTTTATTTTGTTAAATACTTGATATGCAATCGGGAGTTTTGTGGTTACAAAAAAAAAGCTTTCATTCTCTGAAATTTGAAGTTTTCCTCCTCTTGAAGAACCACTATCCTGAGAAACAGATATCCAATGACATTTCTCTTCCAAAATTTGCCATATGAATATTATTACTTCCTTATATATTGTAAATCTGCTCCTAGCAGTCATCTGCTTGTACTTTACGTTTTCCTGAAGACAGTGGTAAACTGTACCTGTATTGAAAAGTCCATCTGTGGTTATGTTTTTGGTTTGATTACCTTCCCAGATGATCAGAAATAGGCCTCATATCTGTATCTCATCCTTTGTTCAAGCCCTTTCTAACTTGATTTGCCAGAATAGAAAGATGGAGATACTGTCACAGAAGGAGCGATGCAGTTCACTCGTAGAGAGAAGCAGCAATACATTTATTGGTATAAAACAAGGATTTAACAAAGTTTGATGGTAAATGCAACAGTGTTTTAACAATATTCGAGATGGCAAGGCACACTTGGTTATTTACTGCATAGAGGACAAGGTCAGACAGCTGTCAGGGAGATGCTCCCATTGAGTCAAGGTTTCAGAAACGACCCCTTGCTTTCTAAACTCCTCCTCAGAGAGGAGTCTAGGTGCGGCTGGATCCAATCCTGGTCCCAGACGTGGTCAACGGTTTATGTCTAAAGGATTATATATGCACAATCAATCCTTTATATCACTTAGCCAAGATTTCAAAGTTCAGCATGCTATTAGTCACTTACCAAGGATCTGTTGCAGCAAGGAATCTCTGAACCTTGAGGAGTAACCTTGAGGGCGTCCCTACTCAAGGGGAGATTCTGGCATGCAGCCGGCTGCCATTCAGGAGAGCTCCAAGTGCTCTTGGGCTGTTCACTATTTATGTGGGGGTAAGATGATTGACCTATAGTCAATATTTGCATATTGACCACAGAACCGGCATTGCTCAAGTTAGCCCTTGGCTGTTGTGTTGTCTGTCTCCCCAAAACCATGTTGAACCCCAGATGCTGCCATCAAGACTGCATGCACCCATTGTGACCACTATGGGTGGTTATCGCTTGGGAAGGGTTACAGGAGATAAAGCTCAGGTAGCGCCTGGAGAGGGGGGAGCACACCATCACAGGTACATGCCTTTTTCTCAATTGTGTCATTTTTTGGAGAAGCCAAATATTTTAGGAGTAAAGTTGCTGCTATTCTCTTGTATCTTTGACTTAGAGTAATTTCTTGGCTAAAGTCTCTTCATGCAGAATATGCTTATGCAAGCAAACACAGCTACTGTGGAACATAAAGACTATCCTGCACCAGCTGAAATTATTTCACTATATCAAACATAGCTGGCCCTGCCAACAAAGAAGCCTGAAGTGAGTTTTCAAGCAAGCTGCTTGACAAGTTCCTATCCCCAAGGTGTAACCAACTAAGTATAGTTTGTTCTGTTATATAATACATGTACAGTACCTTTTGCTTAGAGAGTGTATGCTGCGGTACTTACGCTTGGGAGGGAATCTCTCCTTTAGGTATCAATGTGTACCTTTCTGAGCGCTGAGTTACAGCTGGATGAAAATAAGTTTGACAAGTATCCTCCAGGAATCATTATGCATTAGGTAAAATATGAAGGACTACTAAAACTAAAGAGTTGTATCTAATTTTCTCCATATCTTTTAGGATCTGTTTGGAAACCTTCATGTTTCTGTTAGTTAGCTGAGCAGCAAACATTCATTGTTGCATTTCAGATTACTGTTCATCTGAGCAGTAAAAATATCATAGAAAAGTGATAGTGGGGCCAAGACTGACTTATCTATATTGTCCTATATTATGTCATTACTTCTGACATCAAGCTTTTCAAGAGCCGCCACATTTATTTGTTTGTCTTTGAAGGATTAGTACTCATTTCAGACAATCCCATTCAGCATCTATTTCCAGAAATGGTAGGATTTCAGAGTTGTGTCTCAATAGTGCATTATTTAAAAGCTTGTTCAAGCTACTGACTGTATGGTGTATCTTCAACAAAAGGACCACCACATTTCCAATTAAGGTCCGGTGTTTTGAATGTATGCATCTTGCAAATGTATACCAGAAAAGTGTGCTTTTGTGGCCAGTGAGAAGCTGACATGGTCTTGTACTGAACACTAGAGTCTGGTGTGACGTTTGGACATGTCACTTAGGAGACCTCTAAAATGGCACAATGAAGCTAAAAGAAACATGACATCATAGGGTGCATAGAAACCATTCAGCAAGAGTTATTGTGTTTAATTGACTTGTGCTTGTGAGATAAACCATATTAATGCAGATGAATGGACAGAAAAAAAAAAGTGGAATAATCTAAAATTTTCTTTGAACTATTTCATTTTTTCAGTGCTGAAAACTGAGTATCCAGCCTTCTTGTTCAGTGACTCTTGCTATTGCAATTTTTGTTTTCAGACTCACTTTTGCATGCCTAAATGTGTTCTTTGTTGTTTTTGGTTGGTGTCTTTTTTTTTTTTTGAATGAGGTATGCTTTCAAATGATGTACAGTGTAGAAAAAGGGTAAACATGCTCTGTAATTTCTTAAACTGTCCTCTGTCATCTTAAACGTGAACCCATAAGTTGTTATCAGTCAAAAGAATTCACATCAGTACGTTCCTTTCTCTCTGCACCTCATCTAAAAACTAGGTCCTAGATCCCCAATTTAAGACTTATTTTGTACCAGTACATTATTTTCAGAAACCCAAGTTTGTGAGCTCTGAAGAAGTATTAACATATGAGGTATTGTTTAATTGTTGAGAAATTAACTTGGTCTGTAAGGAAGTAAGAACTGCTTTTCTATCGGTGGTGAAACTAATGAAGATTGGATTCTTGTGAAGTTTGGTCCTGTCTATCTCCCAACACTGGGTATCCCCACAGTCCCAGCTTTCTCTCCCTGTTTGGCCATTGAAAGCTATTGCTATGTCTGATTCAGGATTGCATGCATACATATTGATTAAAAAAGCCAGAGAGTATATATGGGGATTAGCCAAGTGGCTGCTGATTCTCAGAATAGAAATAAGAACAGGACATTGAATGCTTCTTCTTCAGTGTGGAGCACTAATATGGGTTTCGGTCCTCTATCTGCTCACTGACTTTCACAGAATTGCTAGTAACTTAATATTTTTGAGATTTCTACTGCCCTATCAGTTTTTGTTGGAATTGGCTATATTTTTAAATTGCAGGACCAGCTAGATGGCACGATCATAAACATTTCCTTAAGAAACCTTGTAAATAAGGTTTTTATAGATTTAAATTTTTTCAGATTTTTTTAAATAAATTTTATAGATCCCCTTATTCTGAAATTCGGAAGTCTTGAGCAATAGACTTGTATGGCATTTTAGTCGTTTAAATGATACTTAGGCTGCTAGTTGTTTTATAAAGGCTGTAAAGCTTGTAGTGAAGTTCCAAAGAGGTGCAGAACTTAGCTTCCAGAGATCATAGACTTGAAACCGGAGGACTGGTACACACCAGAAGTATGCTTATGCTTTCAGTAATGTCAGCATCACCATAGCAGTATATAGTATTTGTACATCTTCTAGTTCTGACTGAGAAGTGCAATGACTCAAGAAGACTTAACTTTTCTCCCTTCTAGAGATGGGCGCCAGGTCAGGGCTGAAGCATGTTGAAATAGCTCAGTGAAGCAGCTCCTGTATACTGTGAGCGTTCTCCGTAATTTATTTGTGCAGTGGATCAATGGCTTAGATTTTCAGTGTCATAAATCTGGAAGTTCAACAGCTTTCAAAAGCAATGCATGCACTTACAAAAAGTAACCTAATGTTTGAGTTTCAGTAATGGGATCAACAGTGCTCATGGAAAGCAAAACAACAGGGAAGGTATTTTCAAGCTGAAGAAATCCTAGCAAAACAAAGCATTAATCAGATAAGGCAGATTCATATAAATACATTACTTGTTTTCTAAATGCAGATATGAATAACCCAATACTAAACATTCAAATTTCATAAATGAATTCACTTACCAAAATACATTACAGTGCTTTTGCATGTGTCAAATGCCTATAACCTTGGAAGACATTTATGTGTTGGCTGAATAGATGTTTAGCTCTTACACTTTTAATTCCTTTGCGTGAATACTTGTGGTATGGGCCCAGATGCTGGATAGAGCACTCGGGGATTTCAGGCACCCAAGACTGTATTTAGAACAGAGGCCCTAAACAGGTCTAGCGGCAGAAGTATCAAAAAATTACCTCCTGAAATCTAAATTATGATCAATTTGTACAAATTTTTTAATGCTGTCACGGGAACTTAATGCTCCGATCATTTTGGTGTACATTATGTTTGTACTCTGTATTCATCTTTGTGGAGGGAAAATAGTAATAAAAGTGTGTTAATTTTCTTGGCAAATTGTGTACTCTCTCCAAAGCATGAATATGATACAGGCTAGTATGTTCATGTGTATGTCTGAAAAGAGAATCCTTCTATGGATTTAATATGCTGTATCAAGAAGTCTTCAAACTGCAATATGTATAGGATCCACCTACCTTATAAGGCACTTACTTACATTATTCTCTTTGAAAATTTTCTGGCTCTCAAATACTGTGCGTGAAGGCCTATTACATTCTCCTTTATTGCAGCAACGTCTCCTTGTGACATTCAAAATGCTTGTCTTTCAAGGATGCTGTTTTAATAAGGTCCAGAGTGTTTGTAATAAATTCATAGAGATCAATGAGTAGTTCATGAAATAGCTTCACAGTCACTTGTGTGAAGCAGCAATATAAAAACTAAGAAAAAGTAGCTGCAGTTGCTTACAAAATTAAATGCCTTGCCACTTTTGACATGAAATTATAAAAATTTGTGCTTTTCTTTTAATCTACATATGCAAGCATTATATTTCTGTCTTGAAAAGAAATCCTCAACAAATCGCTGAAAATTCAGAGATACTGAATTCCGCCTTTCTCTTGCTCTGGAATTTCAAGGATTTCCCATATTTTGATGAAAATATGCCTAAAGGAATAATCATAAGACTATTAAACACTTGAAGTCAGTCAATACAGTAATAGGCTTGTAACACCTCCTGTAACTCCTCACTATATGTTGTTGCTACCAATGAAAATTAGGTGACTCTTAGGCCAGGTAATTACGCTTTCACTATTTCTGTATATCTAGCTTAAATGCATTAAGAACCTGGTGATGTTTCAGCAGTGTCTATGTAAGTAAGATGTCGTAGTAAGATTCAAATGCTGTTTTGAAGGCATATCCTTTTATAAATATACAGGAGCATTTTTGCATTTTACAAAGAACATGCATTTGTGCTGTTGCAATATACCATTTAGTTATTATTTAAACTTTTTTATAAAAGATGCTCTAAAGTAATCTTATTGAAGCTACATTTTTTATAAATAAACCAAGCAGTTTGACATATCATGTATTCCATAAACACATGGTCTGCTTATGGCAGATAAGGATATTGTCATGCTGGAGCTGCATAAGTAGGTCAGAAGATGATTCTAAATGCACAAACTTTGAACAGTGTTTATTCTTTAGAAAGCAAATTTTAAATAGAATGCATGTAGATTAACTGTGCAAAAAGTCAATTTTAAAAAATAGTTTTAATTAGAAATGGCTAAAATCATTCATGGTTAAAACTTTATGAAAGGACCTTCTTCATACTTAATCTAGAAAGCTAGTATCAAAAGTGGGTATTTTCAGGAAATAGTGCTGCAAAAGGAACACATCAGAAATTACTTTTCTGACTTGTAGTCGAACCCATCACTGCTCTCTAAAACAGCTAAGCTGCTCTTGATTTCCAAAGATGGAGTATCACTCTGCTTTACAATTGCTTTAAGCCAGTTTTGCTCTTTAGAAATCCAGGAGAAAGAAGAATGAGGCTGTGTGGGTTTTTTGTCTATCAGTCTGCATAATCAATAGTTGACACAAAAGGACTAATTGCTCTTAGCATTTAAAAAGAAGTGCTTATTAGCACAAAAGCTGTGTATCCTCTTATTGTAGTCAGTAACTCTACTACTCTGATACTTATCTGTAGTCACAATCAGATAAAAAGAGTTGATTTCAGCCAGGATCTGGGGAACAACTAAGAACTATAGGAAGGTGGGAAGAACATAATGTTAGAAGTATAATCCAGTCTGTCAAGAAGTTTCTCTTTACTGTTATTGAAGGGATTGGCCTCATGCCTTTCTGTCTTACCTTTGTTTTTAATGTTGAAATCAAGATAAGCTTGGAGAGAGAGACTTTATAGTCCTTGAAATTCAATTAATTAACACTTAGTTTTTAATGTTTTAAAGTATTCTGCCTCTTAAAATTTTGTAATCGTATCTGTTCTGCATTTCCCTCCTTATCTGGAAGTGTAGTAGAACTATAGTGAAAAGCTAACACCGTTTTGAGATGCTTTATTTTAAAACAGTGAACAGGAATAGGCATAAACAAAATGTAAAGTGCCTTCCACTGGCTGACTACATCAGATAATGCTCCAGACAATTGATTTTGTTGCTTGCACTTATGCATGAAGCAATGTGTTGGCCTGATTCAGCACATACGTATCATGAGGTTATGGAAAAGGCTAATTCTACTTACCAAAGAGGGGTGTGTATGTAAAACCAGATCAGTGCATGCACACACAAAAAAGAGAAAATTAGGTTGACTAAAATGCTTGCAAATTATGGAAGACTACTCAACGTTACCCACTGTCATTTATATCTCAGAAATTTACAGCACCCAATGCTTTTTGGAGTTGTTTCAATTTTAAAAGCTTTCTGTAGAAAGATTCCTGAAATGGTAATTAGCAATGCAGTAACTTAAGTGCCTTCCACACCCAGCATGTTCATGTTGCTCCACAAACTAGTGCTGAAGTCTAACTAAATAAACAAGAAGATTCTTGCTAATTTCTGCAATGTTCTGATTGGAGCCTGTGTGCCCTGTAGCTTGTGACAGGGAAGCAGTATACAGCTTGCTGAAAGTAGCAAAGAATGAAAAGGAGTGTCATCATCTTGTCTTAAAAACATGATTGAAGTATTGAGATGGCTTGCAGGAGCAAGGGTACAGAACCTGGCTGTTATATTTCCTATAGAAGCAAAGTGGGTTTTGTGTCCCAAAACTTTATTAAGCACTGACCCTCTGGCTCCCTGCTATGCCATTCCCCAGCTTTTTGCTGTCCTCCTTTCCAGGTGTCCTTTGCTTGCGCAGCTGCACAGCAGCTTGTCCTGCCACGGCAAGGCGGGGAGCGAAGGGGCAGAAGCAAGAGGGTAAGGAGTGGGTGGAACTGCTAACAGGATTGCTCCAGAAGGTTGAATTGCAGGAAAAACTTCACTTTCATATGGCATTTGCCTAGCACTAGATGTCTACAACCATATTTAGATATCTACATGGACATTATCTAGTAGCTCCCTGCTTCCCTGAGATCCATGAGAACTGTGAATGTAAAGCATGTACAAAAATAATCTTGTAGGTTGGAGGCCCAGATAGACTTCACTCCCAAATTTGTCAATGTTGATCAAACTCTCATTGAAAGGTGTCTGAGCTGCTGTTGCAAAGGAAGAAAGAGGACTCTAACACAACAGGACTGTTTCTTCTGTTTATTGAGCTGTTAAAACACAACAATGTGCTCTAAGCTGAGGGATGTTTTTACCTTGAAAGCCAGACTTTTTTCTGTTGTAAAATGGCATAGTTTTCTTTATTTCCAGATAAGGAGTAATTGGTCCTTATATTTAGGTATTTTTTCATAGATTGTCCTCTTAAAACTTCTTTCAAAAGACCTGGTTCCATCAATATTTTCTTTAGTGTACCATAGCCCTGTGCAAGCGTACTTCTTTCCCCTCACTAAGGTTCTCTGCCCTTTCATGCTCTCAGTTGTTGAGCATTTTGCTGGTGTTTCAAATGTCTTCTTTGGGGTTTCAAAGCCTTAGGATTTATTTTTTTTTGTGCCAATTCCTTGTGTATTTTTATATTTTTTTAACTTATTTTTGTTTTTCTTTCTGAATTCCTTCTAAAATAATGGTTTGGGTCCTTTAAGAGTTTAGAACAAATGCTTGATATTTTTTCTGTGCTTTTGTTGGTATATAATACACCTGATATACAGTTCTGCTGTCTAACACTGTACGTTATGTGACAATGTTACTACTAGCACCTCTAATTCTAATCAGAAAGTTTCTCGTCTTTCTTCATGATATGTTGTTAATAGAAAGAGTACATAAATTATTACACAAAGTTTTTCAAAGCTACTTTAAAACATCCTTTAACTCACATGGTTGGGAATGTTTTCCAAGCACCTACTGCTAACACAACTCTCAATTTGCCCGGACTTCGTTAAATGATTATACAAAAAATCAGAAGCCTTGCTATAGAAGTCTATGTAGTACAGAATAAATGCAGCCTGGCTAATTCAGGACATGAAATGGAGAAAGCTCTATTTCTTAAAGATAGCTTTTTCAGCAGTGCCCTTGCAAAAGTAGGCTTTTTCTACCTTTCTTGCCTCTTACATTTAGTCCTAAAGACTCTTTCCATCAGTGTATGACTAAGTCATTCTTTTATCTTGATTTTTGTGGAAAAACTGCTTTTCCCTTATGGCTTCTTTTGGCCTAGAGCTTGTGAACCTTCTGTCTTTGCTGGTATGCAGTGAAGGAATACAAAACTTTCTGCCAATTGCCCCAGTGTATTAGCACTAGAGCTACGTGAACCTTTCCAAGTGTGATTTGAAAGGGTTACTTTCAAATCATAACTTCTGTAGGAGATCCAGTTCATATGGGTTCACAGGCCAACCAGTTAAAGGAAAGGTTTCAGGCTGAGCCACCCCCTCCCTTCTCCCTACGCGTTTTCCCATGGGTTGGATCTCATTACAAACCCACAGGCAAGGTACAGGGTCAATCACATCATGTTAATTCATACAGGTTGACTGGTTCACTGGGACTGGAAGCTGGATTAAAGGTGAGAAGTTTATCACAGCAACAGAACTCTGATCTTAGAAAAACAAACATCTCTAATATAGGTCTCTAATTATCATATGAATCAAAACCTTAAATAAAAACAAGATCATTTTAAATAATTGAGGGAATCATACAGGGAATCAATCTTCCCCTGCCGGGAATACTCAGAGGTTGGCTTCACTTCTAACACAACAAGAACTCTGATCTCAAGGAACTATTTCTTTCTGAAACTTGGGTATAATTACATGAGCTGAAATATAAAATAATAATGAGTCAGTTCTATATACCTGGGAGAATTACAGTGTGAGCCACACAAGGGAAGGAACCATTTTAATGACTTCTCTGGCTGGAGAGGTGAACTCAGCTGAAATGCTTTATCTTTCTAGGGGGAGGAAAAAAGTAAAAATACCCTCAGCTGAGCAAAAATGACCCTAGGCAGCTTTGATCCCATGCATTAATTTTAACTTCTCAGGGAAATGTAAGAAGCATGAAATACTCTTCCTGCATGAGCTCTCCTAAGGTATAAATTTGAAATACATTATGAACATCATGAGTTTTACTGTGGTTGGTCTGAAAGCAGCCAGTGGTATCCCAAACAGTTTTTGCTTCATTTGTCTTCACTTACTAGCATTGCATTATGATCAGACTGTATTAAAAGGTTATTTTATTAAAGGCTTTTTATCTCTAGACCTAAGCAAAGCCCGGTGTAAAGTTTGGATTGTTACCCTTAGCAGATGTCCATGCAGATTTGTACACCTCCTTTTTCTTTGTGCTTTCACTTGACTAGACTCTCCTCACAAAAAATGCAATTCAATTTGATTTGGATATGTTCCATGCACATGCAAGAGATCTTTGGCAACTATGGGGATATTTAAAAATGGATGTATAGTATGTGTGTATATGTTCCGTACCTAGCATATAGGGTACCTACCAGCAGCAATTGCTCTACTTCTGAAGGTAGTGCTGTACAGTAGATTTGAACCTAAAATGGCTGACTAGTTTCTAAATAATCCCCTAGGAAACAGTTTAGTCTAGGCCATTATCTTGATAGTTCATAATTAGGTTCAATAATAAAGCTTGTTTTGCTGACCTAGGTCAGATCATGGCGTCCACCGCATCTGTGCGCAGTGACCTTGCTCTGAGAGTGTATTGTTAGAAAATCCATTATTATCATCACACACACTTCGGAGAAGTGGCTGTTTTGTGAATTGATGGTGTGATGTTGCCACTTTAGATAAAAGAATCTATGAATTATTGACTTAATGAGTTAATGTTGCTTGATTTCACAACAAGGTCTTTTTAGTCTGGATGCTATTTACTGAACACATAATCACAACATATGAAGGAAGGCACAGATAATAGTACAATGCATTTACAACCCTCTTCACTTCTAACAAAGCAAAGTGTTAGCTAAGAATTGTTCTGTTTCCTTTAGAAACCATTAAAACTTAGGTAATTATAAGCAACTCCTGTTTAAACAATTAACAAATAAATGTTTGCCGCTCATTTCTTATCCCTTCCCTCTGTTTGATTTAAGGTCTGTCACCAACAAGAACTTCCTAATTTTTTTAGAACCTAAACATATCTTTGTCCCTATGACTAAGCCTAATGCTGCTATCACATGGAGATCCAGGAAAAGCTGTTAAAAGTATATCCACGTCATCCAAAGTCTGTCATATTAGTGTTTTTCTTTTAAAGGAGAGTTTTCTGGTAAAGTTATGGAATTCAGGAAGCTTGAGAATATGAAGTTTTTATTACAGAACGTAACTTGTTAGAAGAAAGTGGAAAAACATACGGATCATGTCCCAGAGCAGATATTTCAATGGTATAAGCATCAGGTTTCAAATACCTATGCTCCTTTGATCCTAAGGTGTGAATCCCAGCTCTGTTAACTGCTCACCCCTTACAAGATAAATAAGGTCTGTGTGCAGTGTCTTATGGAAACATATGTCCTACGGAAGTGTAACTCACTAAAATTGAAGGGAAACTTGTTTTCACAGACATGAGAACTGTGGAATTCAGCTCCGATCCAAGTCTTTTGGACAGGACCTTATCAACCAACACCTTCACGTTCTCCTGAGATTTACATTAGTTCTTAATTAACTCTATGCAAAAACAAGTAACTGTATAGAATTGTCCCAATAGGTATTTATCTGTGTGTAACTCCCACCCTTAGTTTCTGTAGAAATAGCTGTGGCTCAAACATACTGGCCACGTGTGACCTAAAATACTGTCATGAGAAAACTTGATTCTGGCATTTGATGTTTTTTTGCATTTCAGTCTTTGAATAGTGTTATTTGCTTCATCTTTTCTACTGGTGTCCCAGTAGTCTAAGGAGCTGCCAGAAGAGATTGTGTCATCAGTGGTGAATGAACTGATGCTTACATATATGCAAAATATACAGTTTAAGGGCTGGATCTCATGTTTGCTTTCATGATTTTTCATATTCAGTTTAATATTTTCTATGTACCACAAAGGACTTTGGTCAACCTGGAAAATGGAAGGTGTCGGGCCATAAGTCCAGAAGTACAAATGGCAATGAGGTATTGCCCCTAGCAGCGTGGTTTTGTGGGGGAACCTGGGAAACAGCCATCCTAGGCTTTCTGGAAACTTCTTGGGGTGAAGATGCTGTGAACTGCATCCACGCAAAGCCTGGTTGCTAAATCCGGAAGCTAATATTTATACTGTGATCTTGTCATCTATGATCGCTGAAACAAAGCAAGCTGAGAACAATGTCTGTGACTGTTCCCAACAAGCACTGACCTCTCTAAGCTTGTCTGAATCACTGAGATAGAAAACCATCAAGATTTCAAATATCTTCAAAACATGTGGCTTCCAAATGGTTAAAAAAACCAAAAACAAACAAACAAACAAAACTGTTCTGCAGGAATCCAAGGATAAAAACCTGAGAGTGTACATGGGAGATTTCCTGGAAAAAACTAATTGTGTACACTTGACCAGCTCTGGTCACAAACACACAGCTGGAAGCTGCCCTTGAAATTCTCTGGAAAACAAGGATTTTGACTGTCCATACATCATAACTTCTATGCAGATTGTTCATGGCTTTGAAATACAATTAGTATCATCTATAATAAATTGATATTATGTTATAATAAGTTAACTGAAGTACTTCAATCATGGTGAAACTTCTTTTTAGTGGAAAAAGTATTTCTTTCCAGTCTTCAGTGTTACTCTATTAATCTCATTCCTTGATCTTCAGTCTTTTAAAATTCTTTTTAGAAACCTGTCAGCATTACACTAATGTCACATTAGTACACTCTGATTACTGTTGTTAAAATGCAAATGAGTTAATGATGATTATCTAATTATCTTGAAGTGTCATCATAGCCATTTTGAAATATTACTAAGCCAAAGGAAGAATAGCTAATTTTCTTCACTTTTCAAAAACCAAAACCTAAAAAGGGAGGAAAATGTTAGGGCTTTAAGGAAACTCTCAAACAAGAACCTTCACATTACCAGTTCAGTATTACACAGCTATTCAGAGGAGATAACATAGATAGTTATCTAACTTTTGCAAAAGTGGTTAGATTATTTTGCTCTGTTTCACAGTATTGCTGGTTATAGTAGGACTTTAAAAAACCAAAACAAAACAAAAAAACCACAACCCCAAACCAACTAAACATTTCTGTGATGGAAAAGGGCAAGATGTGATACCTGTACAAAACACAAATTTTCTAAGAGATGGTAAAGAGGAAGCACAAGTGCACACTGCAGTGACTGCGTCAGCAGGGATGGCACAGGCACGTTTGCCTTTCCTGCCTCAGCTTCCATACAGCTTCACCTGTCGTCATTTTTCCTTCGTAGGCACACTCAGCACTGACCCAAAATCACCTTCCGTGGGCTCCTCTTGCCTGCTACATTAGGAGGAGAGGAGGGGTCAGGGCAGGCTCTTGGCCGCTTGTCTTCCTTCCCAAGTGCTGCGCTCTTTGTAAATGAAAGAGGACAATCAATAGGGCAATAAGGAAGGAGGACAAGTAGCCTACTGCTACGCACTGCATGGGAAGGTCTGCTTCTTCCTCAGGTCTCGCAATTTGTTAGATCATGCTAACTCACCAGTTGTAGATGAGGGAAATGAGATGGGCAGGATTTTCCTTAGGAGTGTGTATGAGTAGGCACACATAAAGGCACTTTGCTGCTTTAGTGTCTTGTATCCTTCTATCACAGTGCATTACACAGAGGTGGAAGGGAGGTGACAGTTTCATTGGTGTTTTGGTTGAATATTATCTCTGCACAGTGATGTGCTGCTTAGCCCAAACTCACAATGAGAAACGCCTGCCTTCTGTTGAGGCAGAACACAGACCTTGATTTCAGTGTCTCTCTCTATATTCGTCCACTACTAGAAATGTTGGCAGCATCTCTTGGTAGTTGGTTTATGCCATGGAAGAAGAAAAACATCCAAGGGTGTGACAGTCTGTGTGGAGTTCATCTTTACTTGGAGCTGATTTGATGTGGATAGACTCAGACTGGTAAAGCATATAGCTTCATAGTAGCAGACGTATTTTGCAATTTTAAAGGTTCGTCTATGTGTGCACCCTTCTCTTTACTTCCTTTGTACCAACCTTCCTCGATGCTGTGAAGTTAGTTTTACAGGCCTTTCAAGGCAGAGAACCTGAATAATTAACTTTAGAACATTTAAGTGTGAGCTGAGAGCCTTTCTGTGCCTCACAACACTGCAATTTGGAAATTTGACACCTTGTGATCTACCAGGACTAAACTAAGAACTTTTACATGTGATAAGGCCTATATTGAACAATTACGGGAGTGAATTTGTAGCTCTTCCCCAGTTATATAAAGTAGTTATTTCTAACCTTCAAGTGTTCTGAGATATTGGACTTTAAACTTGTCATTGCTCTAAGAGTGCCCTGAATCTCAGACCAATATATTTTGGGGGCAAATTCCTCATTTGTAGGAAGGAAGAAAACATTTTTTTTTTAGCAGGTTATTATCTGAAAAAAATGATGGTTGTCTGCAAGCAGCTGATAGGTTTGGAAGGTTAGAAGTAGTCCTGGCAAAGATGGATTAGTGGGCAGAGTGCAGGTGAGGCGGTCAGAGGTGCTGAAGAAATGCAATTTATCATTTGGTTTTGGAGTTTAGTATATGTATGTTACTGCTGCATATATGGTGTGTGTAATTATTTTATATGAGGGATAACGGTGGTTTTGGCCTTGCTGTAAAGGGAACTGGTGTCTTTACTAGTAAGATGATGTGAATTAGCAGAGGAATTGTAATGATATTAACTGGAAACCTTTTCTGGAAACTCTTTGACCAAGCACATATCTATGCTTTGTTAAAAATGTATGTCTTTTATTTGCCATTTTGTGTATTTGCGAAGCAGAATCTTTATATTGAGATTTGGGGTTCATTCTGGGTTTGGGTTACATATTCGAAACATCTTCAATTACTTCATTAGCCACACTTTCAATCGACTCCTTGCTTCCCTATCCTAGTGCCATGCAACTATATGTATTTCCATTTAGCTACTACATTAGCCAGATTAATTTTGGGCTATCCTGTCTTCTGGAAACTTAAAGTTCTTATACTAGGTTATGTTGAGTATTATTTATTCTCTCTGTAAGAAATACTGTTTTAAATTTAGATGGCCTTAGTGAAACTATTAGCCACTGTAAGCAAGACTAGCAGTCTACCTTATTGGATTTACTAGGAATAAGGATTATTTTTTTTTTTTTCCCCATTAGTTCAATTGATACCTTCACAGCTGAGATACCTGTCAGGTATCAAGGAAGGTGCTAAGAGCATCAGATGATCTTTCTGCTCTTTTCTAGTAAAATAATAGTAATTGTTGAGAAATCTTCTGCAAGGCTGACTGTAATGTTTCTTTGTAGTTTTCTGTAATAAGTGGTCTGGTTTTATAACTGTGGGGAAAAAATAGTAGAAGAAATCTTGGTAGTAAGGGTATAAGTTATCAGAGAGGCAGTGTCAATGAGAGCACATCTGCTTTTCAAAAGCATCAATAAATTATTCAAAATACTAAAATGCTTCCTGTTCATTCCTACCTATAGCAAAACAGCACAGGCTTTTGTTACAGTTCTCTACTGGTATAACTTTGACATCTGCACGTAATAACTGGTGGAAATTGGGATCTAATGTAGTTTGTGGACACATTAAACTTATATAGCAGTGGAAGCAATAACATATTTGGGGGAAAAAAAGCATGTACTTTGGATATAATTGTGTATAAAGTACAGTTTCTGTTTTAGTTTTCTAACTGAATTAATATCTTACCCTGTATAACATACAGGTTAGTTTTATTTTCCAGACAGATGCCTACTCTCCAGCCTGCTAGAAGTCACCTTGTTTGGATCTCACAGGTTTTTTATGTTGCTCTTTGGTGAAGCCTGTAGTCAGATACCTGTCACTCATCCTCAGAAAGGCTTTTTAAGCAGCATTTGACAGCAGTCACGTCTTAGCAGAGTATGCTTTATAAATTACATCTCACTGCACTGCAAAACTGCCTTATAGGGGCAAATGTGTAGGTAGCTGAGGGCATGAATTGCAACTTTGAGGGAATTAGTGCAGATGACCCATTATCCCAATGGATCACACATTATGAACAATCTGTTGCACATTATGAACAGTGTAATAGAAATCACAGCAAAATCGGAGAGGTTAATTTTTTAGGAAAAAAAGCTGTCTAAACTGCCTAAACACATCTTCAACAGGATCTGTCATCTGAGACAAGACAATACGAAGTGTAATGCACTCTTCAGTTCTCAAGTGTAAATCAGAAGCAGCTTTATTCTGGTTTGTTATTTAAACCAGCACAAGCAGGGGAAGACTCTGCCTTCTGACTCTTCTGGTAAGTGTAAATGGCTCCTGACACTGCAGTACCGGGAGCCAAATGTGATCACTGCTCCAATTACATTTTGCTCAGACATGGTCACGCTTGCCTCTGCCAAGCAAAATAACTCTTCAATTACTGTATTCCTCATCCTTTAGTGAAGCTCTTCTCCTCACAAGAAACTCCACCATGGGTTTAGTCTTGACCACCAGTGAAACACTGAATTGACTCTCCATAGTCAGGCTTGACTGTAGAATCATTTTGCAGATGAAGATGTCAAAAGGCAATCTGTAGTGAGAATGACAGCATGATTAACCAGAATGAGGCCTAAGTCAGAAGTAGCGTGGACCACTGGGAAATTAAGGCACCAATTTTCACTGTCAAGATTGGCTGTGATAGGGCAGTATATCCTAGCAACAGCAGAAACCTTAACCTCACCATCAAAGCAAAAACTAATTTTGTTGTTATCTGTTCCAGTATCTTTTAATCAAAAAAGTCTTTAAACAGAAAGTAAATACTCACATGTCACTTCTCCTGGAACTGTTTTCTTCTCTAATTGGGAAATCCCTAATTCAGTGAATTAAAGGTTACAGAAACTTTAACACAAATTTAATTTACCTTACCTTCCTGAAAAAGTGTTGTGGGGATGTCTCTTTGCAGCTGCAACAGGTTAAGAAAAGTTTGAAAGGGTAAGATGGTTTTAATCATTCTCAGGATAAAATCTGTATCTCAAAATCCATGTTATAAAAATGCATGTTATAGGTTGGACCCATCATGCAAACACTATTTAGAAAAATTAGTAGTGGATAGTAAGGACAACTTTCATAAGAAACAAACTGTAGGATTAAACACTGTCTCTTCATGAAGGGCATATAGTCCACATATGGTGGGGAGTATAACTTAAAAATCTTTTATTAAAAGGATAGTGTAGCTGTCTTCATATAACGTGTTAGTTTGCTTTTTTTTACTTAGTAAAGGATTTCACAGTCAAATAGTCATTGAAGTGGATTACTCTGCATACTTTTAAAAAAGTACTGTTATGGTCTTGGCAGTACAGTTTGCAATGTTAGCATTGAGTAACACTGGTAAATCTTTGGGTATGTCTTAAATAATTTTGGGTGGATCCTCATGATCCTAAACTTGGGTGGATGTAGACTTTCTTCAGTTATAGTTATGCAAAACATCTCTATTTTCATACTGTGTTTTTCTGGTGTGTGTATGTGTGTATTTGTATATGTACATAAAGGCATATGTATGTGTGTATATGCATAGGTGTTATCTGTAAGAGCAGACTCCTCTTCCATGTCCTGCCAATTCTGGCATCAGTTCTGCAATGGGAGTGCTTGAGACCAGGACTGGAGCAGCAGATCTGAAGTTCATTTGATTCCCTTTGGCGAAGTTCCATATTACAATCTGAAAAGTGGGCAAACTTTCAAGGAGAAGGAGAGTTCTCTGGAGTTATTCTGTTTATGCAGCACTGAAAATCTTCAGAATGTGATTTTTTAACTTTTTTTTTTAATCTGATTTTCAAGGACATGTGCCAACATGTCTTGATATTTCTGAAAATCAGGCTTTCTGTAGACTTGATAAAGGCTGCCCGTGGATTACACTGGTACGTACATTGTAACGTCAATGATATAAACATTCTTAAACATGGGTACCTACCTAAATATAGATTGTAACCCATATTCCTATATCTAGGTAAAAGAAGTTATATTTTCCAGGCTGTCAGGTGCCTGTAGTGCTCTCTAATTGCAATGGGATTCGTCGGCATATATCACTCCTGAAATTCAAGTCACTTCTATTAGGAACCCTAATTAGGTTCAGAGTGTATTTTGTATTCATTAAGATTTCCAAATTTTGGCCAGACCCCAAGAATATAGTATTTTTAGCACACAGTCCAAACATAATAGCTTTGATAGTAGTTGTTAGAAGTCCTATACTAATAAAAAGGAAACGAGATCCTCCTTTTCAGTTTACCAGTTATGGGAGACCAGAGCCACCATTTTGTAAATTTTATAAGAAAACAAAATAGAATCAGAGAAATATTCCACTATTGTCCTGCTATACTGGTTGATTTACATGTGGAATGTATTCCCGTTAGCTTCCAGGAAAAGTTTGAAAATCTAGATGTGAAAGTTTGTCATGCTGTAAGCCAACTGTCCCATATTGATGCAAAAAGGAGAGAGCAAAAGCCAAGAAAATGCTTTAATTGATTCATCAATGCACCAAAGTGTGAACAGGCGTGATGAAGTGTAAAGAGGGATGTGACACCAGTGTGGCAGAGCTGTCACAGTGGAAAGGATTTCCTGTAAAAGTGATGGCACTTAAATGTTATCTAGGCCTCCTGTCTGAGCTCTCATATTCCCTGGAAATTTAGTCTTAGGGGAAGTGTCTGACCAACTTGTGAGCAGCCAGGCGTCATGCCATCTCAACAGGTAAACATACATGGGCTGTGAAGAACCCCTAGTTGTATCAAGTTTGAGAGTTATGGGGAGTAAGTAATCTCTGACAGATCCAAACAGTAACCCGTCAACATATATAATCTTGAGGGAGAGGTGATGATCATTAGCAGTGATTCTATGTGGTATCTTTTGTCCTAAAGCATCATAAGACCTATAAACAAAGTTTAAATTGGAATCAATATCCTCAGGGTTAAAATGATGTCCCCTCCAAGGTATAATGTAGCAGTTCCTAGGTGCTGTACATTATATTTCAGGATGGTAGGGTAAGACTGAAGGAGAGGCTATTGATAGTGAAATATAATTGTAGGAGATGGATTTGAGCCAGAGTGTTGTACCAAATGGTTGTTGCAAAGTTCTCCAAGGGATTTTTACTGAAGAGTTTGTAGCGTGCATCTCATCCAAAGAATAAGAAATCAAAGAAGGTGAAAGCCCTTAGAGTCACTCTGAGGTTTTGGCTCTGGATTCATTTGATTAACTGAGTATGAATGTTGGTGATTTAATATTGATGCTTCTTGCAACACCTAAAATCACTGCTGTGTATTAAGCTTGCTTGTAGGGGATTAGACACATGAATCACCCTGAAAGGGGTTTTGCCACCTTTGGAGAAATATGTTTGGGAAGGAACCCCTACCATTATGGGTTAGGTCATTAGCTTTTGCCTTCAGAGACACATTAGTTCCTATCTTACTCTGGGAAACCAGAGATTCAAATATGGTCTTGAAGAGAAAATGTTGGCAGAAGTACAAACGCAAGCAAGTATGTGTTACTACTTCTACAGTTACTCTGCCACTTTGAAAATCACTAGTCAGACTCCATTTGGAATATCTGCAATTCTGCAATGTATTATAGGAAGGACATTGCTGACTGAGCTTGTGAAAATGCAGTGGAAGGCAAACAAATGCATGATTTAGAGTTTTGAAAGTATGACTTCTAAAGAAAGATTGACCTAACCTGTATTCTGTAAGTTAGAGGAAAAAAAAGATTTGAAGGAGTGAGGAATACTGGTATGGGCAAAAAATGCCAAAGTCATCTGGAGACAGATATATGTTCTAGTTCCACACAGATCATATAACATCACCAAATCAACGGCATGTCTGAGGCTAATTTAGACCACTATGAACTGTATTACCATAAGGTGGATGCTGCTGATCCAAGACTCTGTGCTTGGTGCTGTGCCCAGTCAGGGAGCAGGCGGGAGAATGGGGGGCTGCGAGGTACCTTGGGCCAGAATGTCAGGCAGTAGCTCAGCATGGGCCTGAACTCATTTTATGAAGGGCTTCGCAGGTGTCACAGGGAATGGGACTTTTAAACTGACATTTAGACGAGGGTGAGGAAATACCTTAGTAGCTTTCCAGAGGTTCCTGGAAAGCCCAACCCGACTGAGAGGGACAAGATAGGAGAGGATGTAAATGCTCTTTTAAAAAAAGACAAAAAGAAGGTGATGGGATGAGCTGAAGAGAGGCAGGAACTGATGTCTGGCAGTGAGAGTCAGCAGATGTAGGGAAAATAAGATGTGCCTTGTAAATATGAAAGGAAAATTTTTTTTTTCCTTTTATACTTCAGAGAAGGTGGAGCAAAACCAAGAGTGTCAGAGGAAATCAGAGAATGTGGAAAACTATCTTGAAGTAGGATCCCAAATAGATACAGTTAGAAAGTATGGCATTATTAGAGTGTTGCTGTGAACAAGCATAATGCTGGCTAAAAATCTAAGAGTCCAAAACAATTCATTTGGTTACTGCTTGTACTCCAGCTAAATGGAAAGGAGAGCGGAGTCTGAACTGATGGTTTTGTATGTTCAGCTCCCTAATTTCTTGTGCAATTGTAAAGACTGGTGCAGCAGCGGAGGATAGGTGTGTGTACCAGCCAGCTACAAATTTTGTGTCTTGAAAGATGTGTGTGATGTTGCCATTGCTCATCTCAGAGTGAGATTACACAGTGTACTTACTGTGTTGCTGCTAAACATTATCTGTAGTGGGAAAGGCGTTTAAACAATTCCATTTATGATTTTGTTGTTGTTGTTCTGTTTTCATAGAATGGTGAGAGTTGGAAGGGACCTTAAAGATCACCTAGTTCCAACCCCCCTGCTATGGGCAGGGACACCTCCCACTAGACCAGGTTGCTCAAAGCCCCATCCAGCCTGGCCTTGAACACCTCCGGGGATGAGACATCCATGACTTCTCTGGGCAGCCTGTGCCAGTGACTCACCACCCTCAGGGCAAAGAATTGCTTCCTAATATTGAATCTAAATCTCCCCTCTTTCAGTTTAAGACTGTTACCCTCGTCCTATCGCTCCGCTCCCTGATAAAGAGTCCCTAACCGTGTTTCCCGTAGGCCCCCTTTAGGTACTGAAAGACTGCTACAAGGTCTCCCTGGAGCCTTCTCCATGTTTTCACAAATCTACAACAGGATAGATGTTAAATGAGCTTTGAACGATTGGACATTTGCATCAACATTTCACTTTTGATTTTTTTCTGAAGTGTTAAGGTCTGAATCTTTATGTATATGAAGACAAATGCTCCTGTCCTGTAATAAGGTTGTGATCTAGGTCTTTAAGAATGAGTTTGCGAGATGCCCAAAAACATTTTTTGCTGGTAAAAATTGACTTCAAATCAGTATGATATCACACGAAATTGAGTTTTTCACTTAAAGTGAGTTTGTATGAAGACCAATTATCATTGATTTCCAAGTTCCAAATTGTACCTTTGAACTACAAACATAGCAAAGACAGCGATAGGGGCATAACCCAGAACTCAGGTTTCTCACTCTATTAGTAGTAAGAAGATAGCTTGGGTTTCCCTGCTGTACAAGAAACTGCAGGGTGGAGAAAAAATTCCTCGCCCAGTCATATGCTACCTGCTCTCTGTCAGAAGTGAGAGACATTGCTAGCAAAAAAGCACGAAGACAGGTACTGGTACTGAAAATGGGAGCAGATCAAACAAAAGGTATAAAAGTTCCTTAAAATTTAAGGACTGCTTAAAGTAAGACCACTGCTTTAAAGAGATGAGCAGCATTTTCATGCCGTGTGAGAAGCTAGAATTTCAGGACTTTATAAGGGTACTTGCATTCATCTGAGGAACAAATCAATATAGATAATCTGAATATCTAGCTTTTTCTTGTTTTTTGTATTCATCAATCTTAGGATTAAAATGGTTCCATTCCAATAATATCTGAATATTCTACAAACATGAATATCCAGCTCTGGTAGGTATCGGTATGCTATTTTTCCTCATTTGCTGTCTGGAAAAGTGGATGAAAAAATGAAATGGTGTGACCACAGTAACACAAAAAAAAATGTGACAGATGGTATAGCTTACTCGGCCTAATACCCTGTTTCCCTTTGCCATCATCTTATGAAAAATGCTGAAGTATCATTTTGGGCTGGGGATTTCATGACTGGTAAAGCACAGGTACAGGTTTAATGCTGATAACATAAAGAACTGTATTCTGCTTTTTCTGTCATGTATTCCTATCCGTCTATCAAACAGAGCAGCTGAGGACCAACTGACTTATAGGAAAGAAACTTAACATACATCACCAAACTTGGAAGACACTGAGAGAATAAATGGCATTCATAACCTGAGAACACTTCAGCAACTGAGGTGTGGTTTCAGTTCATGAATCCATCTGTAGTGAAGAATTTGTAAGAGGGAGCAAGCATCTGAATGCGTTGTGTGTAATGAGCACAAAGAGCATGTTGAAAGGTCTGTATCACTAATAAAGTGCAACATCATGTCAGCTTTTGCCAGTGAATGGGCCTATATTAAAGTGGTGTTTTATCTTTTATATTCAACTGATATTCTATATACTGCATTCATAAAGGAGGTGGTTGGGGTTAATGCAATGTCTAATTCTCCTGAAGTGACGAACTCCCCCTAATCACTCACTTCCGCTTGGCAGAGCTTCATGAGCTGCAGGTGCAGTGTGCACTGCTGGCCACAGTATGCGTTATGGGACTTCTACCTCTTCCCTCCCACCCGTGGAGGAGGGTCTTCCTCAATTAGAAGAAATTCCTGCACTGTCCTGGAGAGTCCCTGGCCATAGAGCCTCTCCCAGGCAGGTCTGAGCTGATGTGAGATGAAGGGGAGCAGCCAGGAAAGAGCTGGGGTGAATCTGACTGTCAGGGATCTATGGCCATGGACAAACCAGGCCATACAGTGGAGCAATTTTTCACGTGGTGCCTTATGCCAGGGACAACCCAAGCTTGGCTGCTCTAGAATAAAGGATTGGCAAATCCTATGCTGCTTAGCTCCTATGCTGGGCTCTCCATCAATGCAGGATTCCTTCTATGTATTTTTTTAAATCTGCAGTAAGCATTTAATCATTGTTGAACTGAAGATTTGTTAACCAAATCACTGTTTCCTGCAAGACACAATTCCTGTAAGGACACTTATTTGTCTTTTCTTTTTTTTTCTTTTGCATCACACATTTACACAAAGGGGAAGCATCTACAGCTTTTTAAAAACCTTCAGAAATGTCTCTGCTCTGTGGTCATGAAGAACCCCAATCTGTGAGCTAGAAAACAGGGGATGTTTTTTCCCAGCAGGTCAATAAAATGATAGATGGATTTGAGTAGAACTGCAGTAGAGGCCACATACTTTCTTCTCTGTAGAAATAGCTGAAAAGACAAGTTTATACTGAAGTGGATAATATTGGACTGTCTTGCAATGCACCAAAAGAGAAGATTGCCAGAACTATGCATATTCACTTGCATCAGCTTTGACATCTCTATACAATACACATCAGGGTGAGCAGCAGATTTGGATGCAATCTCCAGTGGGGAAAAATGTAATGGTAGCTAGGTTTAGGTAAATGTAGTACATGTTGGGTTTATGTTTAGATACATCAGTCTGATTTTCCTCTTTGTGTGATCAACCTCTCTTGATTTCAGAAGAGTTATTCCTGATTTATACTTGTGGTGAGAAGAGAATCCCACTCCTGAGACTGAAATATTTTTCCCATTATCCACATTCTGAACATTGTTGTTGTTTCTGCCAGGTGCTGAGCCCCTCTGGGGTTGTCTCAGCTCTTGCTGCAGTACCCAGCCCACTATGAATTCTGCATTTCAGCCCTGCCTAATCCTGCAGTCCTATGAAAATGTACAAGTTGTAGAAGACGAACAGGCAGTATTTTAATTCAGCAGTCTGTATTCTACTTGGTTGTAAAATAAAGAATTAATGTTGCTGACTCTTCCATATGGTGTTTTGAAACTCCTAGATATCTTTGCCTGCAACAGATTCTATTACAACATTACACCAACAGCAAAGATAGATGACTTTAAAAGATTAAGGAGTTTTATAAAGACTTTTCCCAGGCACAGTCAGTGCTGACCAGTGATGAGCTCCACTCTCCAGGGCAAGTTTACAAAGGAATGTAGGCATTTTAAGATGTTGTCAGGGAAAATCCATGGTAGATTGGCACAAATGTCTAAGAAGACCTGCCCTCTTAGGCACTGTCATACCTTTGATTAGCATGGCTAGTCTACAAATACATTAACTGAGATAAGTAAAAGAATAATATTTGAAATATATCAGCATAAATCCTTAATTAAATATGCTGAATGTAAATATTTGTTAAAAATGTTTAAGATAGCAGCCTAAACTAAAGTTACAATTGTAACCTATATGCATCTTTCACTAAATATTTCTATTTAAAAATGTCTAAAACCGAAAACTAAATGCCTAAGCACTAGAAGCCTAAAAGCCCTTGTGCTGACACACTGGAGAAATCTGAAAAGTATTCATTAGCTCTCAGAACTCTTTCATTTCTTGACCTGGGAGGTCTGCTTTGGCTATTAGACAGAGCTTCAGGTTAAAACATGTAGATTCTTGTACAACCTCTGAAATGGCAAAAAGTAACCTCAGAGGCTGTGGTGGTTAGGTTAGTGGAGCTGGTTTCACCTTGAGTGAGAACATTACTCCAATTTGAAGGGAATTTCAGCTGCCACATGCCCCAGGTGCTCATGTGAGAGCTGCCTACCTTGAGCACAGAAAAGATGCTGCAGTGGGAGGGCTGGAGCATCACTGTCTGGGACCCAGGATGCAGTGTAAATATGTAACAAAAAAGCAATCTCTTTTCTAAAAAGCCTCTAGACCCTCCACAGCATGTGCTGTGACTTCAAGCTGTGAAAAAAGCTTTCAGGTGTTGTAGACATCTTGACTGGCATTTGTGTCATTTAATGGCCTGACAAATGCTCCAACTCTTGTGGCGATGATCAGGACTGAGAAAGAAAGAGAGTCCTGGGACAGCTGCTGCAATGTGGGAAGGGGATCTGCTCATTCAGTGTGACTCCTCCAACAGGTAGATAGAAATAAGTGGTGGGTGCATTCTAAAAACCTCATGCAGATGGAAGCATTTTTTGTTCCATTTTGAATTTGCAGATTGGATTTCCTGCAAAAATGGCAACAGCAGCTCCACCACTTAAAGGGGAGGCCCAATGAAGGGACCTGTTTCTGTGCAGCTGCAGACTCACACAGAGATATAGGAGTTCCAGCACCATGACATGTCTCCCTAAGTCTTTGGGATAACAGAGCTTATGGGCTTTTTTCCCCTCATTTTGTCTCTTCTGAATATCTCTGCTCTGGGTAACCTCTATCTGCAGCCTTATGTGAAGGCTCATTGACTTTAAAGGTTGTACATCTTGTCTTGGATGGTGTCTTTAATTTGGAGATTCTGTTCTCTGTTACCATGGTATTGCAAAACTTCCCCTGTTGAAGGCATTGAGTTAATGTAATCAAGAATAAAATGTATGATGTTGGCCAGATTCCCTGTTAGAATAAGCAGGTAGAGCTACACTGACTTTAATGGTTTCTGACAGTTGTGAATTTGATCCCATACCTTCCTTGAATAATAACATTTAAAATAATGTGAGTTTAGGGTAGGGCAGGAAGCCCTGGATGAAATATCTTATTGCATTGATTTGTCTCTTATTTTCTGTCCTATGAGAATACCCAAGTTGCAAATAAAGGGTCAAGAAGGACATTTAACAATATATGGTCTATACAGTATTAAAAGACCATCTCACAGTTAATCATATGATTAATTTCTACAAGAAGGCTCCACTAAGTCTGCAATAAAAAGAAGTAATGAGGTTTTATAATAAAATTGAAAAGCTGCTGCGATGCATGCAGAAGTCTTTTAAATAGAAAGGTAAGAAAAATCAGCTGTCTTCCTTTCAGTCCATAGATTGCTACAATAGCTTTCTCTGTGAGGGCTCTTGGGCTCTGCAATGAGATCTAGCTCTGGCTTGAAATGGTCAAGTTATAGGGCATGTTTTAGGACTCTTCCTTTTGCAAGATGCATTTAAAGAGTGAGAGGAGGTTCACAACCTGTCTAATGTACTGTTATTAGGTTACTGGCATTTTATAGTAAAAGTTGCTGATCTACAGGAGGGTTGACTCTGAGGTGTATAGGATGGCACTGTAATTGTATAAGAACTGCCTGGTTCCTCAGAGACTCTGTGGAGGCACACATTCAAGTTACAAATGGCAAGCAATAAATCTTACTGCAGTGCTACAACAGACATTGTTGTTGTGACTTGGCACTTATGTTCTGTATTATAAGGATTTTTAGCAAGCACATTAAATTCCACTGAAAAATTCAAGATGTGTATAAGGACACCTGCTTTCCTGAGGACTAGGAATATCAAGAATCTGTGAAAAATGCATAGTGAAGCAGAGGGCCCAGAATAAAGCAGATGAATACTAATCCACTGGCAAACCATGCTGTAAACTGGATTTACTTGAGTGGTGTGGCAAACTGAAGGGAGCTTGCTTGTACGGAATCCAGATCACCTGGCAGAGAAGATGACAGCTGTTGAAAAAGTCAGGGAGGTCTTGTGCTTTCTGTTGGGGATCCGTCCAATACAGTATTTTAGAGCAGCACATCCTCTCAATGTGCTATAGTTGGTATTTCAGCTCATAGGAAGCAATTTTTATGCCAAGTTACGTTTGCTGTCCCGCTATTGAAGCTAGGAAAAGGCTTGACAATGTGCTAGTAGTCCAGGTGAACCTGACTTTAAGGTCTATTGAGCGGATTTCAGTTGCAGAGTGCTTTTAATGTGTATGGATATACATTTTGCTAGATTTACCATATCAATCTAGTCACCAGTGATTAGTCAGTATATATTTCCAGGACAGCAGTTAATGTGCTGTTCAATTCTTAATGTTCCTTTTCATAGGTAGTTAAGCTGTATTGTGGATAGTAAGTCCTCATTGTAGGTCATCAAAACAAAAGTATATCTGGTTTGTGCCTTTGGCCAGTATTTGCACAGAGGTCACTATGTAGAACATACTATCCAAAGTTATCTAAGTCTCCCAGGCTCCAGAAGACTAGATGTTCCTGACTGGAGCAAGCCATTAATTCAGTGGCATACTGGTTGGCTGTAAACGCAATAGTGAAAAATCTGCAGAGACTTCCAGTCTGGTCCTTAGGGGCCAGATGTTCAGTTAAGCTCCTGCCTTCCTCTCTTCCTCATCACGACCACTGGAAACAATTGTTGCAATAATACTTAGCATGATCTAGGACCTGTTTCATAACATCTCTAAGCAAAATCATCATCATATGATTGTGCATTTTGCCCTTGTCATGGGAGGGCATTCATAAAAAATATGAAAGAGCAAACTGATCTGCATAATAATGAATGGCTTCCAGTGGCCAAATAGCAGATATGGCCAAATTTGGTTCTAAAGTGAGGGAATCCCATCTTTAAGTTTCCTGCTTTAAATTTAAGGCTGCACAAATGAACATGAATGAGAGCATGAGGAAGGTGGAAACACAAAGAAAATGTAGTGATGTGTTAACTTAACAATTAAAGTTAAAACTCAGATAAAGGAAGACCCCAAAAATAGTCATAAGGCCAATCTGACAGTCCCACTCATTCTGACTCCAGAATTCTTTTGGTTTATGGACATGAAGGACTTGATGCATTTCTAGAGTCAAATATTGCTCAAGAATTAGCAATGTTGTGCACAGGAACCAATTTTTACTACTGGGAATCTTTTCTGATTTTTTTCCTCAACATAACTTTGAACACAGCCCTTGAGAGGAGGTTGTCTTAATGTTCTGGCTCTTTATAAATAGAATATGTTGTTAAAACAAAAAGGACAGTTTCTGACCTTTTATAATAAGTCTGCATAATTTTCTAATCTCACTCATGTAATCTGTTTTGTGTAAACTTGCTAATTTTAAATATCTAATATAGGAATAACTATTTTTTGGGGTTTTTTTTAAAAAAAAAAAAAAACAAAAAAAAAAAAAAAGACATACAGAGAGGAGGAAGGTCTACAAAGTTGGGCAAGCTAGAAGGAAAGCATTGCAACTATGTAACCAATAAAGTAAGCAGTTTGAGTGGACTAGCCATATAGTTGCATGCAATTCCAAAGATTTACAATGAAACTAAGCTAAATACATTTTTAGAGGCAACTGAAGAACTGCATAGAATGTCAGTGTCTGCAGGTCTCAGAAAGCACTTATGATTGAATATCAGGCAGAAGCTGATCTCTGCATTTGTAGTTTTGTTTGCTATTATAGTTTTTACAGCATGCTGAGATAAATTGATGTTTCTGCTAAAGGTATTACATACCTTGGAAATCTCTTCCACTGCTGAATCTGCCTTTAAGAAAGCATTTCTTGTGAGACCTACCCTAATGCACTAAATACCCTTTTAGATTGAGGGCAAACTGGAATTACTCTATGGTCCCTCTTCTGCTTCACTTAATAATAGTAGCACAAATCCCGAGGTCCTTATAAAATCATTACTGAAATCATTAGGCATTTTGTCTGATTAGGGATTGACTGTAAACTGACCAGAGCCTTCATGACTTTTCCTCATGGGACTCCGAAGGCTGATCAAAGTTAGATTACTAATGCTGTGTGACTTACTCCCTTATGACAAAAAAGGGCACAAAAATAGGTTGAAAGAAGAGACGGTCATCAATTCTAAAATATTGGAAAACCTGTTAATCTTAGAGGCACAAGTGAAACATATGCATATGTATTTTACTTTCATGTATTTCATACATAAGTAAACATGCACACATTTTCATTCTCATCTTTCATGTGGCACCATGAACACATAAACATGCGAAAATATGGAAAACAGACTTAGTATTATGTTATCTGCAATACTGATGTTGATGAAATACAAATACTGAAATACGTAACAGAACAATCACTGCCACAAAAGCATCAGGCATACAGTGTTACATAGACCACTTCAAACTATGGAAAACCAGTTCACATGGGTCAAAAATTATAGAAAATTTCCTCTATGTATATATGAACTCTTTAAATTGCGGGATAAAGGATGTAGGTAGTGTGTACTTGTCCATTGCTGTGAAAGGGAAATTCCAATTTGCCATGGGCATAAAACTTTATTATTTGTCATTGCATCTGCCCTGCTAATATTAACATTGGCTGCTTTCCCCAGACTGCATGAAGATGTAAGCAGTTGGCAGTCCTGGTGACAATATGTAAATTACTCAGAGTGAACCTAATCTTGTATAATAAATGCCAATTTGACTCTAAATTTGTTAACAATATTTTAATGTGGTAATTGAGGTCAAGGGAGACTCCAGTTAAATGCTAAGCTATCTATAACTGTCAATGTTAAATAGTACTTAGGTATCCTTGCTGAAAATCAGATATTCAGGTTAACATATATCATTGGGGTTTTGCAGCCAGAAATCAAATAAACTCTATTAGTCTTGGCAGCATGTAAGTATATTAGTTTATAAATGTGCAGCTGCAAGTATCCATAGCTTTTTGGACTTGCTTTGTATTACAACAGACCAGTAATTGCACTTTTTCCTGTTCTGTATATAATTTTGATTAGAAATCAAGTAATAAATACATGCCTAAAGGCTTCTGGAAATTAACTGGCATGTTTCTATTCTGTCAGCTGATTGACGAGGTTCAATTTTAACCAATTTTATTCACTGTTTCACTTATCACTGCTTCTTTAAAAAGCTTTTCAACATTGTGATAGACATACAAGTGATGAACTTCTATAGCAACTACACTGGACTTGAAAGGATTTTGTGTATTAAAATGTTCTGATTTTCCCTGAAAGTGTTGGCATTCATCAAAAACATGTAGGTAATTGTGAGTCAATGTGTGTCCATTCTCTTTTTACAGCTTTGATGTAACTGCAGCAGGTTTGAGGGGAAGTTTCATGCAATCACCTCCCTCATTCCCCCTCCATTTAGCATGGACTGTAAACATGAAGAGCTCTACCTTTCCCATATGCCCAGGAGCAAATTTATAAGAGGTAATATGAACAGGTTTTTTTAGGCTCAAGGATAACTAAAAATTTCTTTTTTAAATGTGGAAAAGGTTGAGGGTTTTGTTTCAATTGGGCGCATTTTTTTGTGAATGTTCCAGCTGAGTCTTATTTCAGCCAAAGGAGACTTATCCTAGTTTTGTCCCTTGTTAAACGGTCACTATGTTCAGCATAAGAGGAAACATCTTTTCCAATGGAAGTCAGCCTCCCTCAGTGTCACTAGCCCCCCCTCTTTGCAAGGGAAATCATCAATTAAGAATAGTAGCCTGTCTCCTTACGCTACACATGGTAGCATACAGCACCTCTGGGACCATGAGTGCAGCCTCCTGCACAATGTGGGTGGAAGAGATTATGTAAAAAATGCAGCAGGAGTCCCTCACTTTCCTCAGTCCCACATAAGGAGAAAGGTCTCCTTCTGACAGAGTCTTGGGAAATCCCCATACAGCCCTTTGCACTGACAGGAACTTTCTGTGCGCTGTGGGATGTTACAGAATTTCTCTGCACCACCCCAGTGATAAGAAAATGCAGAACTATTGTATTTTGCATGCACAGGTACTGCTCTTTAAAATAAGTCCTCAGATATTTCACACACTCAGACCCAAGAAGCTACTGATGAAGTGGACACAAGACTATGGTGGATGAGGAGGAGATGGATTTACCATACTACAGAATGGCAAGGAGTTTAGCAACGGAAATAATTTTGAAGTAATAGATGTGGAAAGTGTGGTGGTCCTAGCTCATTTGGTTTCAATAGCACCTGCACGGGACAGACAACAGCATCTTCTCCAGCACTCCCTACAACTGGAGCCCTGTTCTTAGTGGAGGAGTGCATGTGTTAATGACCTAATAATAACTCTTCCCAATAGGTTTAGAGGAATTGCTGTTTAATCCAGGATTTCAAACATTAATAAACAATTCCTATTTAGTTTTGATTCCAGGAAGGAAGGGCAATATCTTATTTTATCTGACCCTCTAAATATAAAACGTAATCTTCAATTCTAAACACTCAGGACTCATACTTTGTAGGTAGCGTTATCACATATAATAATATCCTGAAATCTATCCCAGTTAATCTGGTTGATTTGGGTTTTGTTTAGCACCTTGTAAACTTTGCAGATCTTATAGGTTTGCACTGACTGAATCACCAGATAAGTAATAGCTTCAATAAAATCTCCTCTGGTGGAGGCACTTCATGATCAAATTTACAGAACAAGTAAAAAAGTTCTGTATATAATCCTTTCCCTCCTTGTAATGCTCATACAGGATAACACTACTGTAAAGTATGTTCATCCAGTGAATAAAAGTACTGCATGATAAATCAGCTAACAAAAAGCTGATGTTAAATTTAAGCTGATTGGATCATTTCTACTTCTGCTGATTTCAGGCTCTTATTGCAGGCAGTGGGGATGTTTGTCTGGGGGAAGAAGGGAAGAACTGGGCAACGACTTTAGGATTTAGCCCCTGGGCTTCAAAATGAATTTAATAAAAACAAGTAATAACCTGCAATACACCATAAACCTGCAAGGTATAAGAGAGAGACGGTTGGCTAAAAATGACCGTACTTTTCAATAGCAGTGTAGTGCAGGCAATTGATAGTTAGCATAGTGAACCTGGAAAGTCTGGTTCAAATCCCATTGAAGTCAGTACTTGCTACACAGACTTTGAATCAGGTGGGTGGTTTGTGCATTCACTGGTCAGCATAAGGTTTCTGAAATTGTCAGTCATTCTGTGTTAGTGTGTTTATAGTTTCACTGATTCCTGATTACATTAAAAATGTAGCAACACAGATGTTAACTGTCAATTAGTCCTTATCTGCCTGTTTGCAAATTACACTCCTTCAAGTATTACTATGGCATCTGAACAAAAGATTGTGATATAACCTGGAGAAGTGGTGCTATCAAGATCCTCATAAAAATATGCCAGGACTGAATGCAGTGTCTTGATTATCACACTTTCATATGTTGTTTAAGAATAATGTCCTTGTCTTTATTGGGAGCCCGGGCTGACATACAGAAACATTATTAGTAGCTAGGCTAGAGCAGCTGGAGTAGTGCAGTGGCACTGAATGCAGAAGCAGCAGTTCAGGCACAGAGCATCTTTTGCCTACTGGTATTTCCTGCTCATCCTCAGGGGAATCCAACTAAACCCTGGACATTCAAACCCAGAAAATTGCTCTGGCCTTGGCTAGCCTAATAGAAGTCAAAACTTCAATCAGGCGCTTATTAGTTACTTTGTGCACGTGATATAAGGTGCCTTTGTTGGTGGCAAACAGATGCAATTGCAGTTTGGAATTGACAACGAATTTTTTTGCTATCTTTGACTGCTCAATATAAGGTTAGGATTGGGTCATGTACCAAGGCTTTTACCAAATTAATGCTATCAGGGGAATTATGCTTAAATAGAATTCTTTCTATCTAAAAAATTTCTTCTAGTTTTTTCTCTACATTTTCTCTTTGTCAGTTGGTATGAGTGTATAAAATAATTCAGACAAGTCAACAAATGAATCAATACATAAAATACCATGTTTTGAAAGAGAGACAATGGTGTTTGCATCAGATCTTGTGCTGCTTCTTCAGCCTGAAAGTTCTAAGCAGCTTCTGCTTTTTATCAGTCTTTGAATAAGATTTTCCAACATGCTTCTTGATAGGAGATCCAAGTTTAGGTTAAATCTAGGCTGTTTCCCTGAATTTAAAAAAAGATAATTTGCAGTTTTATTGAGCCCTAAGTAACATTGTGAAATACTTACCATCAGCTATTCTGTACTGCTATCATGAGAAATTATTCACATGCAACTCAGCTAAATACCACTGCAAAGGTGTAGCCACATAAAGACTGTTTCTTTGTAAATGAAATCTGCAAGAACGCAATGAAACCTGCACCTCCTGCACTTGCCCTTCAAGATGATGTTTGATCACATTAAATGGCAAACTGTTCATGACCCAAAGGTTATTCCAGGAGTATATCATTCCCAGAAATAGGAAAGAAAAATAGCATATAAGCAATACAAGTATTTAGTGAAGTTCCATGACAATATCAGACTTCAGATTGCCAGATTAGAACAATAGACAAGTTTGAGCGTAGACTTTCCAACTTCGTAGTTCATATGCTCTGAAAGTTTAAAATGAAAGGAAATTGAAGAATAAAAAGAAGTCTGGGTGAAAAAGTTCATAAGGATTTTTCTACAGATTTAGCATAAGGCTAGGTTTCAAAAGCAACAATAGATAATAAAAGATATAAATGCTCTACCAACAGAAGCTCACATGTCCTAAATGACAACGTAGAGGTTTTCTATAAGTGGCAATGTTTCTTCATTATTATATTAATAACGTTTTGCATGTGTTTAATCAATGGACTGTTAATCAGTTAACTTTGATTGTACTTGTGTGTTTATTTTGATAATTTTTTTTAATATACTCTCATTTTAACTATGCAAGCGTAGGCTGGTAGTCAATAATCTTTAATTTGAAAGGAATGCTTTCACCGCTGACACGAATTTAATTAAGATTTTATTTTCTTCACAACTAGGAAATAATCCTTTTTTGTCCCACCACCTGAATAAATTGTGCATGATTCTGGAATAGCTAAGACTTTTCTCTCAAAATATCTGACAATTAAACCCCATCAAGAAGTTCAAGTACATCTCTAAACTGGTTGTTGATCGACAGCAGTTCATAGATTGCTAAAAATTTCTGTGAAGATGACCCTACATAAATAATACTCTTCATTAGAATATCATACCACTTGATTATTTTGTTAAATCTTACTTGATCTTCTTTGGAATAAAAAAATAATTTTTACTAACAACATTTATGTCAGCATCTTCTCCCAGGTTATGTGAAATAATTCTAAAATGCTTTTAGAATATTGCCTTAAGAACAAGTACTTCTGTAAAGGTAAATGTAAACATTTGCAACCTAAGTTGTGAAGAAATGCTAAAAAATGCAGGAAAATGCAGTGGTAGGTAATTTCTCTCTAGGTGTATTTTCACAGTGCATACATAAAACCAAGATGATGCAGCTGTTCCTCAGCCCACCTTTAAATGCTGAACTTCCTCTATGCATCAGACCACAGAAGAGGTAGTGCAGGTAGTACTGTGGTCCACGTGCTTTTATCTCCTTGCAGTTATTGTAGACTGTCTCACCCTGTTGGTCTCCATTTCTCAATAGTACAAGGATTACTGGGGACCTTCATCTAAGCCCTTAATGCTTACCACTTTGTGGTTTAGAAAACAGAGATGATCTACATGGGTGACATGCTGGGTCTTCACTGCAGCTGCAGGTTTGAAGTCTTGTTCTTCCATGTGCTCTGCGAGATTCTCATATGCTTCTTGATTGTCATCTGGGAATTCTTCAGGAATGAAAAGGAAAGGCTGACTTCTCAGACTCCCTCATCTCTCTGCATGGTTCCCTGCAGTCCAGTTTCTTGGTCTTTTTCACAGCCAATTCTTAATCTTTCTGCCGCTGTCTCTCTTATCTGGACCAACCATAAAAGGATCTTCAGCACTTCCTGTCACTTGTCAAAATGGATTTTGTGGAGATTGTCCTCATCCTGGATATCTATAAGATACTCGGGGACTAACTTCCTTTTTTGTGTTTCAAAGTCCATCAAACTAGGATACATTGGTTGACTGATTTCTATTCCCTGCAAGAGGCATTCTCCTAAAGTATTTCAGAAAGTATGCCTAGAACAGAACCTGCTGTGAAAGAATGCTCTCAGAGTTGAATGTAAAGCTGTCATTTAGCAATACAGAGGATGTTAAGGCGATGCAGTGAGAAACAATTGTGTTTAATATTAGTTTTGTGATATTGGAGTAGGAAAGGAACCCAAGAACAAACTGCAGTACCTAATTTTGAGGGTTTGATAGTTTTCCTTAGACATTATTCCTTTCAAGGCTTTGTGAATTTTTTGCATTTCTGCTGGCTCTTCTTCAAGCAATAGCTGAAGTTTATAATCATTTGTAGGTTTTGACAAAAGTCACTATGTAAAGGAGCTGTACTGCATATTTACAAATTTACACATTTACTTTGGGCACCTCCACACTGGTGCAGATGAAATAGGTATACATTTTCAGATCAGAGTGAGGATTATGTCTATTATTGGCTATTAATTGTGGCAATAGTGTGGTGGGACCTATAAAATGCTGACATCAGATTCTTTTTGAATGGACACCCCATGGTCTTGATAAAATTTCCAATGCCATTATTTTTCACAGTACTTTTCTGTATTTCCTTCTCTATTTCTCTTTTGTATGTATCCCAGGAAATAGATGTGTTTGGAAGTAAAGGTGTTAGTTATGACCATTTGTACAGATTTATTGACTTTCAAAATGTAAAATGGCTTAAAGTGTTTATTTGAAGTATCAATAATGGGTGTTATCTTGCCATTATCAGAGCTGCCAAAGAATTAAAAGGAACCCTTTTTACACTAGTAACAAACTTTTGCAAATTTGTAATTAACAGCTGCACCTTGAGAATCACATTTTAAATGACTTGAAAATTTGCCAATTTGATTCCATGCATGTGAAAAGGAAAAAAAATCTACCACAGAACAGCCCAACTCCAAATGCTTGCCTTGAAATCTAGTGGTATACAATGTGATTTACAGACATTATGTCCAAGTTGGTAATATTTGCTTCTTTGATAAAACTTCATAAAAGTCAAGTTTCATCCAATATTGAATTTTTATGACTACTTAGAAATGCCTGAAAGTTTGGTTCAGAATTGCTGCTGACAGACCTTTTAACTACAGAAGCGCATTAAATTCACTGTAATCAGAATGCAATTATTAGATTTATATTATAAAACAACTATGTTACTGTCTACAAATAATATGAAAGAAAAAAGGAAATAAAAATTGCCTATCTTAAATAGTACGAAAACAGTGATTAATCATCCTGTTCATGTAAACAGGGTTATTTTTCTTTTTATAACATGACATCGAGCCAAAAGTATGTGATTGATTTTATAAATCAGTCACTACCCTGTTCATACCATCATTTTTTTTCTTTTAATGCACTCTGCATTAATATCCTGCCTCTGGCTTGTTTCATTTAATTTCTTCCTTGCCAGTAGAAAGTAAGCGGCTATGTATGAAGGCAGTAAGCACTTCTCTGCAAAAAAAAATCACGGAAAAAAAAACCCACAAGAGAAGGGAGAATTTGGGGAGCTTCCAGTGGGAATTCAACAATAAGCATGATAAGCTTGTTTTGTGTTTGGAACTAAAGAGTTAGATTTTCTGTTAGGCTTTCAGAAATTGCTCCTGCAATAATAGCTTTACTGTTGTTAAACCTCTCACATAATATGCAACACCTTTCTGACTCTTTATAAGGATTTCCAATATGAGCAATGGTAGATAACACTCAAGACCACATCCTGACCTTCAGCTCTAGGACTGACTAGGCCATTTTTTCATTGTCCTTGCGTCCTTGTGAAGCACTAAGCTTTTTCTCAACCTTTGTTTTTATTCTGATTGCTAAACAGGCAATAATTTATCTAGCTTCTCACTTGGTCATAGAGACAGGGAATTTCAGCAAGGCACAAAGTCAGAAATCCAACCAGAGAGGATTTGAACTACAGTTTGAATTCTGTTTTAGTTGTGTTAAACTATTTATTGACCCCTGTGTGCTGGAGCTCTTCATAATCCATTTGATAAATTCATAATAATTATCATAAATACTTAAAGTACAGATTTGTTTGTTGTCACTGTGCCCTTTTTACTCAACGTGATTTTTCTTGATCCATTAGTAAAATGTTGTTTCTACTTTATGTCACTGTACCCTTGGTCTTGTAAGAATGAAGGTACTGGGAGCTTTAGCATACATTCAATAGGCGCTGGATCAAGAATATACTGATGAGAGTCTCAAATATTTTGCTAATATAGTATGTAAAGCTCTTAACAGATTCTCCTGTCATCTACTGAAACCACCTACCTTGGTCTGTCTTGTACTGTTGATATGGATTGCATTGCTATGTTTGAGTTGCTTCTAAAGTTTCTCTGGGAAGTCCTCTTTTCCTCACAGTTGTTGGTTTGCATTTGATAACTTCTGACTCTTTCTACCAGCATCCAGTGTCTGCATCCTAAACACACTCAACATGTCCTCCTATTTCTGGAGGAGACAAGTTGTTGGCTAAGATTTACCGAATTTCTTCTTTCATGATGAAGTTTCTCCATTTAACATCCAATATCTTTTATAAGTGCATATATTTTAGAAGATGTCTTGTTTCCTGCCTAATGTTTTAGTAGATTTCCGCTTCTATCCAGCTATGTGTTTACATTTGTGGGGTCAATAATATAGATTGGTCTTGGCACTTGGCCCTTTCAGGTGTCCTCATGCTGGTCTGTCAAGTCATGGTGCCTTGGCTTGGCTTGTTGTTAAGACTGCAAGAAACATCTGGAATTGTACTGAAGTGAACCTGAAGAAATGTGGGATAAAATCAGCTTGCAATTCTTTTACTGTATGTTTCTGTAAACACCATGGTAAGTATATTGTGTCAAGAATCTCTCATTCCGTTTTAGTAACTGCATGGTGTAGTGTTTATCTGTGTATTTGTGTATTTTTAGAATTTTCTATTCTTTGTGTCAGGAAATTAGTCTTGTTATCTGCTAACAAATCTTAATTTCACATTTCTTAAAGTTGGTTAAAAGATGGTGCCTCTTATAGTATTTTTTGTGTGTGTCCTTTTAATTTTTCTGTCTTCAGTTTCTGGGCTTCATTCTAAAAGCCTACCAATCTCTGCTCCACATGGTGGTTATATAAAAGCTATTCTTCCTCCTTATCTTGTGCTACTTTATGCTTCTATTATACCTCTAGATCTTGTGAAAATTATTTATTTTAGACCAGTGCCTTTTTCACATTATTCCTTTTCGTACACCTGAGTTTCATACCTTGTAGTGCTTCCAGAACATTAGTTTTGCTCTTAAGACTCAAAACTGACTTGAAAATCATTTCAGTACTAATTTGTCTGTACGCATACTCATTTCTTTTTTCCTAGCCTATATGACACAACATGCACATGCCTTTCCTTACATTGTAGATCCCTAGGATGTTCTCCCCAGGAAAATATGAGCCTGTTTCGCCATTAGTCCAGCTGCTTCATTGCCAGGGCAGCTGGACAACACCTGGTGTGTGTATGTACATCCAATGAGACTAAGATGACTGCAGTGTCTCAGCTGAGCCAGAAACAGTCGCCACCTGGAAAAGCCCTTAGACCTTTCTCATTTGCACAGTATGAAACACACCTATTGCTTTTATTGTAGTGCAGTATACGTGCTCACATCTAGGAAAACTAGCCTATTCTTCCTCTTCAATTACGTGTTGTTCTGTTTCATGGGCTTGTTTAACATCTGCTGGCAAATGGCTTTTACATAGCAAAAGGCAGGAGGTGGCATGGTTGTATTAGAGTAGCAGGCAATTTTTAAAGGTGTTATGTTTGGAATGGAAAAAAGGCCAACAGCTTACTACTAACCACATGATCAGAGTAGTTAAATGGACAGCCCCCGACCACATATTTAAAGCTGTGGCAGTAGATGTGGGGCTGTTTGTTCAGTGCTATCCCATCACAGAATTACACAGCTAGCTGTGGTTGCAGTCTGATAATTATTATTGATTCGCTCTCAGGCTGTCAATCTGGGGACAGTGCTAAAGCAGTCCATGATGGACAGAAAGAGGATTGGACAGCCACCATCCAACGAGGAAACTTCATCTTGAAAATGAACTTAGATGAGATGGTGCTAGTGGATAAGGGTAATTGATGATTGTTTCAGAGTGGAAGAAGGGAAAAAGGAGAGATAAAAAATTTCTCTTTGGCATTCATCCTTAGTGTCTTGTAACACTCCAGGGACTGTCTGCAAACTCTATAAAGTTTAAAGTTTCTATTTTCATTGGTTAGCCAAATATACTGCTTTTACTGTAAGTCATGATTAGCTTAGGGTCACCAGGATCCATGAGAAAGAACAGTACCCCAGGGAAATAACTTTCCCCAACCCAAATGTATTATCTTGATCTACTTTTGAGTTCCTAAACATAAGCAAATCTTAGCACTTTTAGGCTGGTTAAAATGCTTAATACTTGAGATGTAGATATTAGCACTATGGATCAATATACTAAAGACTTGCACCTGCAGTAATGTTATATGTTAGTAAAGTTATAAATTGTATTTTGTAGCATCCATACTTGTTATATATTTCTTTATAAATCTGCTCTAATTAACCATCAACTCACGAGAGAGTAAACAGTTATAACAGAAGTGCTGGACAGTGTAAGCTAGCCAGAGTCTCATTTTACGATGTGGTCAGCTTTTGTATTTTTAAAACACCATATGAAATGCTTGAGATGGAGAAATCAGTGCAGATGAAATAAAAACCTACCTACACATCTTGATCTATCTTTTTAGCTGAATTCTGCCCAAGCTTTTATTTCAGCACTGATAATGCTGGTCACAATTTCCTCTGCTCTTTTGCTAACTTAAGTTGAGCCGTTGTGTTTCAGTTGGGGTTTTTCCTTGTTGGTCATCTTGCCATGTATGGGACATCTGGGACCCCAAATCTCCTATAAACTCCAGAAACCACAGTGCGTGAATTCAAAAGTGCCAGCTGGAAGCAAGCACTATTGATGTGGCTGCCGGCTGGCAGGGAGTACCTCTCAGCCTCTCCTGAAAAATAAACCTCTGGGCAGAGGGGACCAAATGAGGGCCCTTCCCTCTTCAAAACCACCAGATTTACTCCAATATAAGTGCTGCAGAGGGAAAACGGAATAAATAGTGTATTTTGCCAGCTCTGATGTCTTCAGCATGCAGGGAGCACTCAAACCTTCTCCTCCTCCTTGGCAGGACAGCAGGGAGATTGCTTTCAGTCCCAGGGTTTGGGGTGAACACTGTTAGTTTGCTCGTAGGGGTGACTTCCTATTGGCTTTTGCGTACAAATATTTTCTTCATGCTACCTTTCAACCTAGCAGCTGGTGCATTAATATAAGTATTTTCCCTGGTATTTCTTTGTTGTTTGATTGCTGTAACATTAAACATTAGTCATAACTGAAAGGGACCATTGGGGAAAATTCACTTGGATTTTCATATAAGCCCTCAGAGGGACTTATCTTAGGTGCCTAAGCTGTAAGGCCAGTCTCCCAAGAATTTTATAGAGGAAGAGATGGACTCCTGCAGAGGACAAGACTGAACAAGTGTCTAATTTATGACCTGACTCAATTCCTTGAAGAGCTTTTCTGTCCTTTCTCTACGTGATCAGAGATTGTCAGTCAGAGAAGAGATCTTAAGGCAGCTCAGATGAACAGCAAAAGCAACCCTTCCTTTCTGGTGTCTGTCATTATTTCCAACCAGTGATACCATCCTCCACAGAACAGTATGGAAGAATGAAATGCAACCAAGAGGGTGCATTCCCCTTCCTGCCCTATCCAGTAGACATGAGGAAGGGTACATCCACTCTTACTGGTGGTGGAAGGGAAAAAAAGGATTACCTCCAGGGCCACAGGGTTGCCTAAGGGAGTGTCAGCAGAATGGAAGGTGTAAGCCCAGTGAGAAGGATTTATAATCTTCTTTGCAGGTAGCCAGGAAAGTTTACACTCTGAGATATAGCCAGAAAATGGTTAATCCTTCTTTCCTTTTACATTCTTTCTCTTTAGATGAACCTTCAGATAAAGCAAAATTGTATTAAACTTTTCATTTCTGTACCTCAGAAATAGCAGAACCAGAATATTTCAAACCTGAAAAACATTTGCTGTCAGTCTGGGACTAATTGTACCAGCCATCAGCCAAGAAGACTAAGTTTATCCTCAAATTCTATGATAGAGCAGATGGAGCTTTGAAATGAAATTGCCTGGATTTATGTGGGAAAGATGAAGGACTGTGGTGGAAAAGACATCATTCTTTCATTTGTGACTCTTCAACGTTTCCAGCATTTACCTGGATTGCCTGAAGAATTAGCTAGGGCAGATGAAAAGGCAAGATCTGTGTGGCCACTTTTTTCAGGTATCTGAAAGGCTTCTAAATCCAGTTGTTTTCTTAACTTGGCTCCATGATCCCCTACTGTGCACAGCGCAGAGTAATGTTTTGATTAGTCCTACCCTTCTGACTAACATCATCCTTGGGAAATTAGTACTGTCCACAGAGGAACACTGTGCAAATGTTCTCTCCTCTTTTATCCCTCTGAGTGCTGTCCTTACAAAGGCTGAGGATGAGGCCAAGAGAGATTTTCCTGTGTGCATTCAGGGAGAGTTGCATAATGCTTGCTCTGGCGTGGCACTTTAGTTGCAGTCAGATCTGCCTCAGCTTCACCAGGGTCCCCAAAGTTTCAGCCTTCAGCAGCAGAGTATGAAAGGAGCCTTTTTGTCACAGCAGATGTGGTAATGCCATAGCCCATTGTGATCCCTGTGTGCAAAGTGAACTTACCTTGTCTAAAAGGGATTAGCAAAATGTCATATTGGAGTGAAAAAATCAAGTCAACTTCCCAAAGACTGGCTCCTTTAAAACTGTTGTAATCAACGTGCATTTTAGGTGAGAGGTGGAGATTAGGGTGCTGTTTGTATTTGGATCTTCTATTTCATTGGCCTTAGTTGGTGCAGTTTTACTGCCCTGCTTTCTAGGTAAAGGTAGAGCTAGATGCAGCGTTAGCAAGAAGAATGTGAGACTGGACACAGTGGGACACAGCTGGGGTGTGCAGCAGACCATGCACTCCATGATCGGAGAGGCTGTCCAAATTTTGATGCTTCGTTTACAAGGTTTTTTAGTATGGGTCGGGTGGTATTTTGAACTTTACCAGGCTGCCCAATTGCGTTTGTGTATACAACTGCTTGTATTTAATGGCCGTGATGCCCTGTATCTTAGAAGTGCCCCTTTTACTCAGATTTGCTGACTTTCACGGTCACGGCAAGGTCTATCTAATCGTCCGTCCTTTCCCAGAAATTGTGAATTGAATAAGGCTGTGTCAGTTGAAGAATTGTTTCTCTGATAAGATTGTGGTTTTTCACTGTTGATATTAATTTATATCTTTATTATTTATATTAACTAGCTTTCTTGGCTATCCCTACTTGCGGCAACAATAACTGCTAGTCCTGGTCCTGAGCCAAGGTGCATAAACGCCAGGAGAAAGCAGTCAGCTGTCCACAGACTGTGTACTGCTCAGAAATGGCTTGAATATCACTTTAGGTACTGCAGCCTTGGAAACCTTGGCTTCGATAACTTCTCTTATGACTGGGCTGCCTTGTGACACAGGTTATTGGTTTGCAGCCCCCTGTCCCAGCCAGGCTGCAAACCAAGGAACTGGGCTATCCTCAGGGCAATCAGAGAAATGCAATTCCTCCCATCTTTTATCTGCTGGGCAGCGGAAAGAATCTGTGGCTCTATAGATGCTCACTTACAGGAAATAACATCCCATCCTGTGAGCTTGTCAGCCTGGCTCTACCCAAGCCTCTTAAATCCCTCCCAAAATGAGAGAGCTGAGGGTCTCTGGGGCCACTTGAGGATTATATGCTGTGAGGAGCGGGTACAGGAGGCTACAGCAACACATTTTACTCTCCTGCAAAGGTTTATAGCGCAGGTCATGCTTTGGCTTTAGGGGCCGTTTTCTCAAGTTACAAGCTGTGACTTGAGGACTTCAGCAGGAGCTAATGCCATGTCCTGGTAAATTCCTCCAAAGATAATATAGAAGAGTAGAGGTGAAGGCATGGCGATAGTAGTGATGGCTGTACTCCGAGTGCTGTGCCAGAGAAGAGGAATAATTGATTATATTGGGCAAATGATGGGAGATTGCTGTTCTCTGACAGGGAAGCATGTGCCCCTCTCACTCATAACTACTGGAAATGGAAAATGGTGGGAACTCACTGAAACGAGTAATACGAGGAAGAGACTGTTCCATCAGTTCCTTTGAAGAACACCAGTGATTAATGGGTGTCAGCACCAGTATTTTCTCCTAGCACAAAGAGTCCCTGCGTGCTCTTAGCTACAAGGGGCACAGGGTTACGAACTGGTGTGTGGGGTGCATTTTCTGGAAGCTAGAGGCCTGCAATTGCTGGGAAGAAAGCTGCAGTTGAAAGTATTGAATTTCTTTAGATCCCTAAGCAGACCTGCAGGTATAATAATTGATCACAGAACACTGTAGGCTGGTCTGAGATGTGCAGAGATGAGGCAGAAAAAGGCGCCATTCCTCAGCTGCCTCATTCTGCTTCTTTCTCCATCACATTGTTTGTGTCGCCTCTGCTGCCCTGGGTTTTTCGAACATCTCCCACGCCTCTGACCATCGTGTGACAGCTGTTGCCAGGTGATGACTGTCGCTAGAGGCTGACCTTTATATCTGTTTGCATATGCATGTTGTTAATACTGTAGTATTTTAGATGAGTCCTTTGAGACTGGCACCACTATTTTTTCTTACAGTACCAATATAGTATTCTGTGCACTCATTAGGAAACAGGAATTAGGAAGCTTTTTGCCTAAGGCTCGGTGGCCTAAAAGTAATATTCTGCACTGAGTAGTTTAATAAGTTTCAACAGTTTTCTAAGAAGCAGCATTGCTGCTCTCCTAGTAACAGGGTAATAATCCAAAATAAGTCTTCCCTGCCACGGTAGGTATAGAAACCAGTGTGATATTTATTCCTTACATGTTGCAACTCCGTGTTGTCGGATCTTCCACAGAAGCACCATCTCCTGATTTCTGACCCGAGTCGGGGTGGGGGGTGGGTACTAGCCTCATGAAAGAAGAGCACGATAATCCTATAAATGGTTGGGACACACTTGTACATCATTTGAATGAGACTCTGTCAGTCAGCAGGTAAGCAGTTTTGTAATAGAAAAGAAGCTGGTTTGTGGGAGCTACCCTGCAGTCCCACCACTTGGAGCAGGTGTTACGATAAGATAATGGTCTCTTGTAGTAACCCTTGTGAATCACAGTCCTTGAGGAAAAAGTAGGGACAAGCCCTTCAAATTGGGTTTCAAAAGCATATAAAGAGTTGACCTTACAGAGGTAGTTCAAGGAATAACCTAATCTTTCTGTCCCATATCCCCCCATGTACAAAAGCTTGCTTGAAATTGAAAGGGGGGGGGGAAACTTGTAAAGGCAATGTTGATACCAAATAAAGAGACCGGTGTCCCCACAAAATCATTTTACAGCCTCTCTCTGCAATCTGCAGAGGATTACAGGTTTGCAGCATGTTTATATCTGGCTGAGACCAAGGAGGGTTTGCTGCAAAATGGTTATCAGTGTAGAATCAAGGCATAAACAACAGCACCGAAGTAGAAAGCCTAACGATTCGAATGAATTGAGTGGAAGAAATGATGCGTCTCAAAGACAATTTTGCTTGAAGAAAATATATTTTCTGCTATGGTTTTTTTCCATTATTAAGCTGTAGTAAACTCATGTACACTCACAGACTTGCCTTCTGCAAAACTAACATAATTTTAACAATTAAAAATTGAAGTGTGGACTTCTGAGATGATCCCTTATGACCTACACTTTATTAGATTTATGTTACCTTTTGATATGTTCTATTTGCTGGAAGCCCCAGCATCCTATCATTATGATTCAAACAGGCTTTGCTCTCTGCTCACAAATAATTGATGCTCCCTTTGCACAAAGCATAGTTTTCAGCTGATAAGCAGCAGGGTAATTGGCACCTTCACAGGATATTAGGCAGAAAAAAAAGCATCACACTTAGCAGACAGGAAGCAGACAGGAGAAGGTAACCAAATAATTGTGGTAGTGTAAGCGGGGCTAAATGCTACTTGACAAGTTCTATATGTTTGCACTTCGTGTAGTAAATATTAAGATTTCTGTTTATCAGCAGAGGGGTGGTGGCATGGAGGGGAGCCTTTGCAAGATGAATATTTGTGAGAGAGGTGTATTGTTAGCAGTATCTGTATTGAATATGATTTATTCATTTAAAGCCACTGTGCAGTTTTAAATGCATCTGCATGAAGCATCTCTGTGGTCCCATGTTACCTAGTGGGTGTGACATAATTAACAGCACTGTCGTATCAGATAGGTGTCTATGAATAATGCTAAATTGCAATGGATTCCTGTGCAGCAGCATGTTACACATTGTGCCTACAAGCTTGCAGCCTTAAAAAAAAAAAAAAAAAAAAAAAGGTGTATTTGAGGGAGCCAAGAAATGCTTTCAAGTCTAAAATCTTACTCCATCTGATGCAGATAAAAAGCTTCTTGGCTGCAGGCACTGGCAGTGTCACTGTGTCTCTCGAAATATTTTTAGTTTGTTTGACTTTGCAATGCTATTCTGGTATGACTTTTGTGGTGTCCAGCAGCTAATAGCTATACATTTATTTTGAAATTATCCTTTCAGGTTCAGCCATGTACCTGTTAAGACTAAAACTGTCGAACAAATGAGTCATATCTAATGTGCAATCTCATCGAATTTAGCTTCTTAAGCTTTGGCTGGTATTTCTAACGTGTGGCATTTCTCACCGGTAATTGCTTTTTCTTTATTTTCTTTGTATAGATTATGGACTCCATAGTAAATATATTGGTGCATCTTTAATCTTGCAAGTCACTTGGATACTATGCTGAGTACACTGGAAATGTGTGTAAATAGAAAGGTTAAAAATAAGTGTAACTATGTAATGCCATGCACTATTTCTACCAAAAACATTTCTGTTTACTAAGATCCACTTTTGTTAGCTGGTACTTACAGCTTCCATATGTACTGTGTAAGTGTGAGAGGGAAGGAGAATGTTACCTTAACAAAATAATGTGGTAATGAACTAGATTCTATTCTCCAGATACAGGCCAATTCTTAACGTTTAATAGTTATTAAAATATCCCTGTGAATCTGTACAGAGCACCAATATACATGTATGAGGTTTAATTATTACTATAGGTTTACAAAGGCTGTGGAGGTGTATTTTATTAGATAAGAATAAAGAGTGTCAGTGGAAATAAGACCTATCACATTATACACGAGCTCGTTCTCAAGACAAGCACTTGTGTCTGTCCTGATGATGGTGTTGCTGTATTTGTTTTCCAATTACATCTTGAGTGAACTCAATAGAGCACAAGGCATGATGGGAGAAATCGCCTTTCACTGCAATTACTGTTTATGGTCTGCCCAGAAATAGGTGAAGAAACATTCTTACTTACCATCCTTACTTGATTTCAGAGTACATTCCGTAGTACTTGCGCCAAAACAAACCTGCAGCAAAAGGAGGCACCTAGCAGAGGTCTCTCGGGTTCGGTCCTATTTCTCACTTGCACGCACAACAATTACACCAGGGAAGAGGATTGATTTCTCCAACCAATTATGCTTAAACATGCTAAGCTTGTTATTGAGCTACGTTGTTGTTATGTAGAACACTGTGCTTATGTGGTACAGTGCTTTCCACTGGCACTAATTATGAAATGAGTTCTTGCTGTCTTCACAACACACGGATGGTGACAGTCTGGGTCTGAGTAACACACATAGGCAGGCAGTGGGTGATAACTCTTCATACAGCATATAGCTTGGGTAATTATGACTGTGCACCTCTCACTGTAGTACTTGTCAAACAGAATTAGTATTTTAAGAGCTCATAAATTTGTTATAATATCACATTTCATGGAGGTTTTTTCTGTGCATTTAACATCTCCAGAAATAACAATCCCTTTTGAATAAGAAAATAAATGTTCAATTTTTCTCTTCTGGGCAGAAATATAAATACCAGTTTTGTTGGAGAATACTCTTGTTTGCTTCTTTAATATTATGACAATTAAGTCTTTTCTCAGAGTTGTGGAGTGTCTAGTATAATTATAGAACCTTCTATTCCATTTTTTTAAGTTTTATTTCACCGCTTTATTGTGATCGGCATTGTTGTCCTGTTAAGGCATGTTATATATGGAACATTTGCATACGTGTTTATCTTGTTGATGTGTGCAGAAGGGCCTTTAGTTCATAGCCATTTCCAGCATTCCCTAGGTACTACACTGTATTGGTATCGTGGTACTCAACAACCTAGCTGCTGAAAAACAAGATTTCTGCAGCTCTGATTTCACAGACTCTACCAGTATCAGCCCGTGGAAAGCCTTGATGCTGTAGATCATCAGGCCATCGCATGAGCATTGGAGCTGAGCTGCTGTTGAAACTGTGGTTCACTGTGGTCTGCTCCTCCAGAGCCAGCTGTTATCCCCCTGTGCTCTGAGGAATACAAGGCTCCCATAATATTCCTTGAATATCCCTGGAGTCTGGAGGGGTTACCGTAGCATTTAGAGAAATAAACCCTTCCTGGATTAATCTCAATCTGCTCTACTCTTCCAGAGCAACAGTCTGTTACTTAGTGACTTTTCTTTCCACTTAGTCTGTCCTCCTCCTGGGGCTCTGCTTGACAAAAGTAAAGCGTATACAGAAAGAAAAAAAGTTTTAAGGTCTAACTTTGATGGGGAATCCTCCCTCACAGGACAGAGCACCTCCCTTCCAGCTGGACAAGGATGGAGGAAACAAAGCATCCCAAGTCATCAGATCCAGAGTGAGACGAGATTCCCTTAATCCCTGCAGCCGCTACTTCTCTGGTGCTACCAGATGCTTTTTAGCGATGTGAGCCACTGCTAGAGTAACACCAGGCTGAAGACATGCAATGTTGTCTTCTCTGTCTTGTTGAATTGACCATTTGGAAGGAGGAACAAAGCCATGGGGGGGTTGCACCTAGATTTTTGTCTCTAATTTGCAGCATGTTGATGCCTGTGGCAAGCTGAGAAGTATCTTTTAAAATATATGCTCTGATGCATTAAATGAGGAGAAGGACTTAAAATACAGCCCTGTGGTGTTGGTCATTGCCACAGACGTAACTCTACATTAAGAGACTGTGCTAATAAAGGAAATATCACTTTTCCTCACACAGGACATTAACCCTACATTGCTCAGATAAATAAAGCCATAAATTAAGGTGTAATTTTAGTTATAACAGGAAACCTACCCTAGCCTAAGGAAGAAAAAGCTGCTTGAGACACGATCGCAGCATCTGCCTTGGATGGCTGAGGTTGAAGTTACAGCCCCTAGTAATGTCCGGCCTTGTAGCATTCCCCATTGCTGCAGACACAGCAGAGGCCTCTTGCCTTGAGGTATCAAGTGCTACAAGACCCACAGCTCTAGAGGATCTCTGTGCTTTGTCATCCTTTTCCTGCTGCGGCTGCTGTTTTAGGTAATCTTTTGCAGTATTTCTGTTGCTGGCAGGAATTTGAGTCAAGATATATATTGTGGCTATACTCCACAAGCAGCCTCCTAATCCAGTAAAAGTGACAGAGTACTTAACAGTTTTACAGACATTCATTCATATGTCGCACTTTTTTTCCCCTACATCCTGAGTGTGAATTAGGATGATGCTTTCAATGCCAGGATGACAATTTGGCATCCTTGACATGATGTGCATTATTGGAACAAGGGAAGGCAGCACCTGCCTGTTTAGATCAAGAGAACACTTAAGAGGATACTTACTGTTCTTCCAAAGTCATCATTAGGCTCAATTAGTATTTGTTAAGTGGTTTGAGATTTTTAGGTGAGTAGTGTGTTATTTACCTACTCTTACCATTTATACAGTATTACCATTTATATGGCAGTAGAGAGGATGGCTGATCGTGTGGTTGAAGCAGAAGCTGTAGAATCAGATGTGGCTCCATGTCACAGCTCTGCCAAAGATTCTTTTCTTTTCTTTTCTTTTCTTTTTTTTTTTTGTGACAAGTCATTTAATCTCAGTGTCTCTGTTCTTCAGCTATAAAATGGGAATAATAATGGTGCCTTGTTCCCAGCTTTTGCTTGTCTTATTATTGATGACTGCATTCTCTTTGGGGGTTAGACTTTCCCTTGCTTAAAGGCTTAACACAAAGAGATCCTAATCTCAGCTACTTTAATACAAATAACAGCTACAAAAAATAGTGCTATTACTACCTGGGCATCAGCATGACTTGTGACATCAATATCACGCTGACAAGCTCCTTACCTCTCAGGATTTGCTTTCCCCATCTCTGTTCCTAATCCTAATGCATGCAGTCCTGCTGGTGTGGAAAAACATCTTCATGGTTAATACTCCTCCCTCATGAAAGGAACATTACTCTGGTTTTCTGCCTATCTCTGCTTGTCAGGATGAGCGGCTGGCATTATATCCTGCATACATCATTGCTTAGTTGTTATACTTAAGGAAACCTTTAGTTAGTCCTGGCATTTATTTCTCCAATGTGTGTCCATTTTTAGAGGTTTCCAACCACCACTTCTCACTTTTAAGCATTTACTGCAGCACCTTCCATTAATGCGGCGCAATACTACCAGCTTCTCCTTCTCCCCTTTCACAAGTCATATTTAATAGGTTTACACAGGCCTTTTCTCTAACAGAAGAATAAAAATAGCAAAAATATCAGCATTAAGCTTATCTGTTTTTTCAGAGCAGAGTTTCTGAAGCTCCCAGTTGAGAAGACTGCAAGATCTTTCCTGGATCTATGCCCTATAATCAGCCCCACAAATGCCGCCGCCATGGTGACTGGGCACCAGGAGTGGAGCCAGGCCTGTGAATAGTTCCCATGGTTGCAAACTAGCTCTTGTTTCTGGACTAGTGACCTGCAGCATTTCAGAAAGGTCTATTTGGTCTACAGCATCCTCTGTAGGCAACGCATATCCTGCCCTAATACAGTGACACAGACTGTAGTAATCACTTCTAGTAACAGGATAGTTCTCTGCTATAATCCTTGTTAGCAAGAAATGAAACACACGTGTTCAGGAGTGGATTTGGCTAGCAAGGCTAATGCACTAAATGACAGTCAAGTCCACCTACCAGAACATGTATTATAGAGTCTTAAAAGACCTGAAATAATAGAAATGAAAGCTACCATTAAAGAAAATTTAGGGCCAGGTTAAATGCTTTTATGATAGGTAGAAGTATCATAAATTAAAGTATTTCATAGTGTTTATTACAGTTTCATCCAAAGGAAATAATAAATGCAATGACTGGCTGATTAAAAAATATCCTATTATTGGCTAAATTATTAGTGGGCAGTGACCCTAATTAACAGGGTAATAAACCTGAAGATTTGCTTATGATGCAGCTGTTGAGACACCATATGCTCCAGGTAGAGTTTGCCCTCAAAATGAGAAGGAGCCCAAGGTTCCTGGAAGAAACAAAGCAAACAAAAAATTGGTTGATGAGAGTCCTTGGGTTACTGGAACTGACACTGCATCGTAGGTTGCAGACCATAATCGTCCTGTAAATTTATGGCTTGGGTAATAAGAAAAGGCTACAACATAGTTCTCGCATCACACAGCAAGCAAGCGTGCAGGTCAGATAACAAAGTTCATATCCAAGCATAGGTTCACTTGCTGTTCTGGAAATGAGGCTGACCTATTTTCTTCATTCCACCTTGCAATTAAGCAGATGAGTAAACATCAGGTCTTAATGTTACCTTGATAAGATACCTCATACAAGGTATTTTTGAAGGGGAGAGAAAGAAACAATTGTAATAACACAATTCTGTGGATCTGATCTGCCTTGCACCCAGTATCCCCTTTTTGGGATCTCTCCCTTGCAATCTCCCTTTTTCCTGTCATTTATTTGCCTAGGTCTTTCTTTGTAGTTCATAATCTGATCTAGATGATCATTGCATGGTTTGTGCAGTGCCTAGAACAACTGGACCCTATCCTAATTAATGCCCTCTTCAGATTTTTTTCAGTAACTCATCCTGAAAAACCCAGAGGAATCCTAAGTTTCCCTGCTTCTCTGATAACCTATAAACATAAGTTCTGGGAATTTTAGACGAGCCCCAAAGCGGTCTCTGAATTTGTTGATGCATTTTGTCTTTAGAAATAATGGCAAACTTTAAAATTAATTATTTGTGCAGGTTTATAGATTCAAGTAAGGGATGATTAATTTAATCATGCTTAGAAGTCCAACTATCTGATTTGCATGTTAAATCTGGTCATCGGATGTCTAAGGGCTATAAAGTGCTCCTGTACTTACTCTGGGTACAAAACTGATGGATAAAATTAAGGTCATTTTCCAATATCAGGCTTAATTATGTTCAGGGTGGCCTTCAGGCAGCAAAATTAATCTTGTACATTCAGTGGGGCAAAATGAAGAGCACCAAACCAGAGGGCCATCTCACTGCTGAAATGATTTGTTTCACCACAAAATAATGTACAAATAGGAAATTCCCTGGTTCTCTTTGCCTTCTCAGCTACTTAGGGAAAAAACAGTTATCAGACAAGCCTGCTGTATGGATAGCTGTATGTTTTTAATTTTTTTAGACATTTTAATTTTTTTAGCTTTTTAATTTGAGCTTTGCCTGTAGTTAGAGATGGAGCAATCCCCCATGTCTCTGGGGCCTTAACCAAATTCCACTGATGCTTTTGGGAGTTTCCTAACTGCTTGTGAGTGGTTTTGGAATAAGCTATCAGTGGCCTAACATGAAAGCACAAAATTCCTTAGTCAAAAGTTAGACTTGGGAATAGACATTTACAATATTACTGTTGTCACAAATTTACTGATAAATGTAGAGGTTTCTAAGGCAAACTCTTTGGAACATGTGTGATGCCTTATCTGTAAAATAATCACATGGTGGTTTTCCGCACAAACATACCCTGCCAAAAAAGATCAAAGGCAAACCGATATTTTCATTGTACCCGTTTCTTGGCAAAAATCCCTGCTTCCCATAATGCCATGTGACATTTCTTGTCCTGTGAAATTTTTACCGTTACTGTGATTATTTAAAGGAAATGCCATAAAATATATATGAATTATGGTCAGCAGTCACCCTTAGTATTTGGGTCTGTGATCAAACATGAAGGCTGCATGCAATACACTTTATTGGTTTCAGGACCTTGCATAAGAGGAGGGGTGTACCTGCTGCATCCTCCATTAGCAATACTGGCATGATTGGAATCTTGTACTGTATTTGCCACCCCTGCTAGCTAAGGCTCTGCTTCCTGCTAAAATTTAGAGGCAACAGAGCATCATTTTCTCCATCATCTGTGTGCGTATGTGTATATAAGTATGATAATGTTGGCAAAGCTTTCATGCACTTCCTTCCTCTGCTACCTCCTTCCCCAGTGATTCAGTCACTTCATATTGTAATACTTTGTTGACTATTGATTTTTGGTTAAGGTTGGAGCCCAGTACAACTGTATGAGCATTCGTTGGCTTTAATTTGATGTTATGCTGCTGCCTTCCATTCCATATTGACAGGCATCCTCTTATTTTCAGATTGGTGTCCATTCACTGATGAACGCGCACTAGGGGGATCATGACCTTTTCTCTTATCTGGACAGCTCTTGGCTTCATGAACATTTTTTGCTGCAGGGTGTTATTAACAACAGGGTGATAGAACAAAGAAATGAAGCAATGGGAAGCACATCAATGTATGAAATTTGCTTTATTAGGATTCCCCTGAGGCCAGAGCAGTCCCTAATTACAGAGGTGTTACATCCCTTCTTGGAATAACAAACTATATTTTTAGCAGTAATGAGAGCATAATTTTGAAATCACTGTGTGGACTTCCTCCCACTGTACAGATGCTTGTTAATTCACATTTTCCCAGATACTGATTTTGAGAGAAACATACAACAAAAGAAAAGCTAAACATCTGTGAAATTACCTACTACCAATTGAACAAAGCATGACACATTTCAAAGTATGTATTTTGAATTTTAAGCTTTCCTGCCAATCTATTTCACCATGTAGGAATGTAGTGCAATTTGTAAAATAATCCAGTTTGTTAGTACACTTATGCAGAGACAAGGCCACAATGTATTAGTGAAGTGAGTCTGACTCTCTTGTAGCATCTGGATGCGCTGTTTAGACAAATACTGGGAAGTCTTTTTGGTTATAGAAATCTTGTCTGAGCACACCTGGGAGATGAGCTGGCATACTGAATTCCCAAGAATAGGGCTTGGTTGATAATTCCCAGATTCTTCATTCAAACTTGATGTGAATTGTTTCCAGAATATCCTATTTTAATCTTCTTTTGGTCCTCCTGCTGCCAGACTTCTGAGGCAGACCAAAGGTAAAATGAAAAGCAACCAAAATATGTTTATTCTGCATACACGTGCTTATTATAACCCATACAGCTCTTAAAAATAGCGTGATCTCAGCAGAGCTCATCTTAGCCTGCACAAGCTGGAAGCGCTCCCAAGACAGAGGAGACTATGAGGCCCCATTGCAAAATGTGTAACCTGCTGATTACCCAAATAAGCGGCCCTTATGCTACTGCCACAGCTTCTGACCTCTTATGTCAGATGTGCCTGGCAGATTGGCCTTTCTCAAGACTCTTAGTTTACAGATCTAAAATCAAATGCAGGCAATCAATAACAAACAAAAAATCCCACCCAAAACACAGGTGCCAACATTAGCAATTCAACTATGTGAGTACTCCTTGAAGCTTTCTAATTGCACTCTTCTTGCTCAGTCCTACTTTTCCCTTCCTTCTTACTCTGTGTTAGGCAGCATTGTGTGTAATAGAGGCATGTCACTGAAAATAGTGGCAGTGGTTTTTAACTGGATGTGCTGTGACCAGCTTTACCATCTTCGGTGGGGTATGGAGCAGCTTCACGTCCACGTATCCCATTGCCCTCTGTTGGGCTGATCCAGCACTACTCTCTTCCTCTAGCAACCACCTTCGGCTGTTGGTGAAAGCGATTCTTGTTCAGAGCAGGGCCCTGTGTGGCAGATTTCAGGGCTAGATGGGCACAGTAGGTGGTAAAATGACAGCTCTGGTTTAATCTGGTTTTAGAGATATTTCTTTGTTTAAAATTGAAAATTTAGAACATCTTTGAGCAAGGAGCTTTTAAAGTTCTTCCTTACCACAGGATTTACTGAAATACTCCATTTTCCTGCAACTCTCTTTCATTTGCTGTTAATTAACAATGTTTAGAAAAAAATAAATTGAATTGGTGAAAAGTTTCATAAATGTTCCTAACTGCATTGTAAATTGAGGCTTATTCTGTGTCGTCTTCAGCCCATAAATGCTTTTTCTCAATAATAAACAGATTGTAAAGGATGGAAGTGCTCCCATGTGTTTCAAAACTTTGATGGCAATGCTGGTCACTGCTTTGTAAAAATAACCAAGCACTCATCTGGCCAAAGAAGGGGAGAGAATAATTTTTGGATCTGGATAAGTAGGAATCTCAGTTGCGTTAGGGGACAGGAATTCTTCTGCCTGGCTTAACATATGCTTATTTATACAAGAAAAAAAAGTTTTGAAAGGTGAGATCATGGTGACCTCACTTCAGAAGGCCCTGCGAGAACAGGATGAGCTGCTTTCCTGGGAAGTGAGAAGGACAACTCCTTGTCCTTGCCCTGGAGCAGCCCCAGGGAGTGGTTCCTGGGCTCCAGCCCGGTGGTGCTGCCCTCACTCAGCTCCCCACGGAGCTGCCTCTGTGCCACCATCACACTTTCCTCACTGCTTAGGACAGGCTTATTTTTTTCCAAAGTACTTTTTGTTCAAAATGCCAGGAAATGAAAGAGAAGTTTTGCTCAGCCTGAAATTTTTGAAAATGGGAGAAAAAGATGCAATGTAAAAAGAATCTTGGTGGTGTTTTTGTTAGATGATTCAACTTAATCAGAGTGTCAGAGAGGGATTTACATATGCAAGCATTGCTCTGTGCTCGTGGTCCTTTTTAAGGACCCTGTTATTTTTTTAAATGTGCTGTGTACTTCACCACTCAGGACTGTATTACAGGCATTTCCCTCTCTCTGACAATAATTCAGTCAGCCAAATGCAAATCAAAGGAAACATTTAAGTGGCTTGTTCCCTTTTAAAAAGAAAACGATACCAATAAAAATATTTGGCTTTCACCCTCTTCTGCCCCAGAAGCTCCTTTCAGTCTCTTCTGCCTCTCACCGGATAGTTTTTTATTCAATATTAAGCTCCCCTTTCCCAGAAGACTGAAGCATCCACATTCACACTTCACCAGCAGCATTGTGATACAGTAATGAGGATGAAATGCTTTCAGGATCCTGTGCTCATTGAAAGGCTGAAGCTAACCAATCTACTTGGTAAGAAGATGACTTTGTTCAGCCAAGAAATATCTCTTCACTGGGCTCCTAAAACCCACCCTAATTGCTAGAGAGAATGCTAATTGAAAGATGAGGGTGTAATTGCACCAGACAAGTAATTTTTATTGAGTAATTTTTCAGTGTTAGGTGGGCAGAAACAGCAAAGCCTCCTATTAACGTTAAGGAAGGATGCACAGCTGAATCCCAGAACCTGATAATGAAAGTTTTCCTCTTTATTGTAACAGTTAAAGTACATGAAATGCCTCTGCAGTTAAATTGCAATTAAATGCTTTCCTTTTTTAGATGGCTGACAGATTTAGAGGGCATTTTTCCCTCGAATAGGTATCTTTGTGCTCTGTGTACCTGTGAACATAGCATTCCCCGGCGTCCTTCAAAGTAGGGAGAGAAAACCACACATACTCATGTGCTGAAAAAGAGCCTTAGGTGGCTGATCTTTCAGATAAAAGAAGTGGTTCTAGCACTAAAAGGGAAGGAGGCAGAGGATGTACAACATCGTCTGTTGTAGAATGCCTGTGTTGTGTCATGAAAGGAAAATGGAGAAAGCAAGGGAAAGATAGCAGCGCTTCACAGTCAGGCGGTTTTCTCTGTTTTGGGGGGATAGTCTGACTTAAAAGCAAAATCTGAAGGCCTTTATGTTTAAAACCATTTTGGTAGCAAGATTATGGTGAAGCCAAGGGTATGCTCAAATCTATAATCTATTTTACTGTAATGCAGTACTGCTTATTAAAGCAACAATGTGTAAGATAGCAGGCTCAAAATTTTATCTAAAAATGCCATGGGATATTTACGTTGCCTCCTAATAACCACACAAACATGGGAAGTTTCCTCTTTCCAATGTAATAGTTAACTCAAACATCAGGGGTGTATTTAACTTGGAGGGCTCAGGTCTGCGTCTGATGAAACAAAAGCCCTCGTAAACACAGGAGAGAATTGCTGTGTCCTGTTTCGGCAGTGGGTGCTCAGCAAAAGCAAAGAGCTGAAAAGAGTATGTCATCCTTTTCCGAGTTCTGGCAATGCATTCAGAGGTGGACCGGGTGTATGAGGAGATGTGATTGCTTTCCCAAGGAGTTCATAATTGAAATAGGCAGAGGGGACCAGGCAGGATGCTTCTTGGAATCTATCTGCAATAACATCGTGGGTCAGCAGGACTTCTGGAGTATAGAAATGCTGTGATACAGAGCCGTATCCCCACCTGGGTGGGTCCCACTGGCAGAATATGTCAAGTGTAATCACCACCCTAGGCAGCACTCACCAGTGGAAGAAAGGTATATCAGCTTTTCATCAAGAGTAGTATTGCTGTGTGCTACTGAAGGAGGAACAGAAACATGTTTATTCTATAGACATTAAATGAGTTGTTTCAGCAGGGAGGATGAAATTGCCAGAATAAGAATTTGGCCAGATAACTAGAGATAATGTTCCCCCTCTGTCAAAAATAGCCACAGGAACTACAATGAGTACAACTGCCAGAGGGGCTAAAAATAGCACCAAGCCACTAACATTATATTGAAATATTGGCTTAGGACTGATTAATTCCCTCTGCTTCTTGAGCTGTTGCAGCTTCGGTGTCTTCCTTGGCCTCACAGCAATATAGAATGTGTTAAAATGAAAAACTTTGCTTTGGGCAACTAAAAATAAAAATTGTTTTCTATGCAAGAAAACACGTAAAAAAATGAAGTGTTGTGGAATTTCAGATGTGGGCAGGAGAAAATCCCCCCTCGCCCTCCTGACAGGGTGATGCTGGGAATCATTCCTGTGACCACTGAACATCTGCAGCGCCTGGCATGGTCCAAGCTGAGAGAACTCAGTGTCTTGCAAGGTTGGACTTGTCTTGAAGGGCCAGGGATGAAGGGGAAATAGGCTTCTGTAGCAACTGTCTTGCCATCTGATAAACAGCCTTAAAGATGTTTTTCCACTCAAAATGGACAAGAGGGTTATCTTCTGTACTTACCTGAGTATGATTAAGGAAAGCTACTTTATCTTGATATGGAGCAAAGTGCAGTAAGAAGAGATACTGTGTGTTATTTTTAAATCATGACTAAATGAATTGTTGGTGCAATTAGTTTAGGTGTAACATGAAAAAAAATAAATTAATTTGGTCCAATATTTAGTATTGACAAAACAAAGAATCTGTTGGTGCCAGATACATACAAACAATGTCTGGTTTTCTGGGCAAGCTTTCGCTTACTTTTTTTATCCTGTATTGACATATTACAGTGAAATGCATGGGATACTTGGAGCTTGTGGAAGATTCACTGTATCCAAATTAAAAAGGGATCTTCAGGACCATTATTATCCTTGGAGCTCCTGAAGCTGCCCAGCGCTGGAACTGTTGCAAAGGACAGTTTGTGATGAACAGAGGCAATCCCAAAAGTATCTGTTCACTATAGAGCAAAGATGTTCTCTGCGTCAGGGGAGGGAGGGGGTTGGTGTTTCACTCTGTGCATGTTGTTTTCAGCTAGGACCATGTAAAGGTTTTGTAACAAAGTCTGAATACAGTTTGCATTCATTTTGACTTCCGTCACAAATGGCAAGCTTTCACACAGACTGAGAAGTGGTAAAAGTGAATCTGGGGTTAGTGGCATGTGACCAGAGGATGACAGCGTTTGTGATGCAGGGAGAAGGGAAAAAATTAAAGCTAGCTCAGTAATATCCAGGCCAAAAAATTCCTGCTGAAGTCTGAGAAAAAAGGCATTTCTATAAATTGGCGGTGATCTTATACCATTATGAGGGTGGCCAAAAAATATTTGCGGTGATGCAGATTTCTAGAGGTGCCTGAAACAGGGCCCAGTTATTTTTCTTTGGCTTGTGAGCCAAACCCTTCACTTTGCTAGCCACCTCCTACAGGATTCTAAATCCTTCCAGATTCTCTCGGCGTCAGAGAAACTCAAGGACAGTCAACACTCTGAGGATATATTTTTTCAAAGCACTCAGCATTGAATTAAACAGTTGCCAGGCTGGCTGATACTGGGTGTCTTGAAAAATCTATCTGCAGCTACAAGTTGTAAATATCAACTGTTTTGTAATAAACATTGAAAACAAAGGGCTTTTCCACATATTCAGCAGAGACCCATGCTATGGGTGGAAGTGCTGGGGCCTAGGAGTTCTTGATCAGGGAGAGAGGTCAGGAGCCTGCCTCACGCATACAGCAACCCCTTCTCTTTCCATCTACACATGTGTACTTGGCAAAATTAGGCTACTATGGTAAAAGCAGCACAGACAGCACCCTTGAAATCATTATTACAAACACCATTTTAAAGCTTATTTTCAAAACCAGATGCTATGTCTTAACGACAAGCTTTGAAACTTAGCCGTGACAAAGTTTGGAGTTTTGGGGATGATAATTTATGTAAAATATACCCCGCTCCAATAAAACTCAAGTATCCATACAAAATATCCTGTCTGTTTTCCCAGCATTAGATTAATCATATCCGTCACTTACTCTACATCAGCCAACATTTGATAATCTTAATTTTGCTTTGCAGCTAGTTGCACATGAAAATTGTGGCAGTGAGCAAGGGGCAGCACAGTTGGTCCTGGTCTGCGTGCATAGTTATGTTTATGTACACAGCGATATCTACAACTCCTTATCAGAACTGAGATCAGTAGAGGAAGCAATACAAAGGTGCACGAATAAATTGATAATGTGCTGAAAAGGATTTTCTTGTGACTGTGAGGTGCTTGCAGCTTGTTCCTCTATAAAAACACTGCAAAATTGCTACTTTCCAACCAAGTGATTAAATACCAGGTTTGAGGTCTGACATTCATGTGATACCTGTAACATTTTGTTGAGTTTGACTGAAACTGTTGAAGTTCTTTACTGCACTGTGTTTTACAGAGACAATATGTAACAAAACATGCTACCTGGGGCTTCCCCCACATTTGTCCTGCATCTCTAAAACCTCACCAAAGAATTCCTCTGACACAGCTGTAAAACAAAATTAAATACAAGCATATGAGGGTTAAAAGTAAAATACTCCCTAATACCTCAGGTAATTTACACGTTAAAGAGCACTGTGGAATGAATTACGATGTCATGTCAGAAGCCACGCTTCAACCCCAAATCTGCCAATCATTATAAAGCTGAGTTTGTTGGGCCTTAGATACAGGGACCTAGCCAACTGCCTCCGGCAACATCCATACTTATTAGACAACACAGACCCCAGGGAGCTTTTCAGACCATGGCCCTCACCACCTGGCTAAAGCAGAGAGTAATGAAAGGCAGCAGTACAACAAAGCACGAAGTGACTACAGCCCTGGCTGCTGAGCATGAATCCAGCGCCTTCCAGGACAAGTAGACTCAGTCTCAGGGGACAGACAGACATGTTAGATTTGTTTTTCACATCCTCTACGTTTAGCACTTTTGTCAGAAGATATTCCAAAATCTTTGTAACATCCCTGTTCCGTACAATGGTGAACCCTGTGGTCTTCGCTTGACTTGGCAATTCCTGCAAAGAAGCAGCGGATTCCCTTTAGCTGGATGGATCTTCTTGGGGGTTTGTTGTTGCGTTGTGATTTGACATGGGCAGATGTAGGGTCATATTATCGATCCACCGGCGTTTCCTCCTGCTGTGTTGGGTACCAAAGCCTAGAGGGAGCCATCGACGCGGGCTGCGCGAGGAGGAGGAGAGCTTTCAGCAGGACGAAGCATAACGACAGAGCTGAGATTTTTCGAAGTGTTTTCTTTGCTCTTTTAGTAGAGTCGAGTGTGAATATTTTCAAGAAGAAATGACTGCTTGATGCGGGGTTTGCAGATAATTCTATACTCTGCTCAGGCAAAGGATTGGAAATAAATCTGAAAAGCAATTTTAAAAGCTGAAAGAAATACATAAAATTGTCAACCACGTCATAGGCAATGGGGATACTTTGTTTCTATGTCTTTATTCATTGTAGCATAAGGTACAATAATATTTACAGATTTTTCTGCCCTGCTTAAAGCAGTTGGTCAGTACACTCTACCTTTATCTTTTTTTCTCCTGCAACCTGCTTTGTAACATAATGACTAGCTTTAAATCCTTCAGAGTGGAGGACTTAAAGGTAAAGCCTAGTACAAAGTCATATTTCAACAGTTCAGACAGGGAAATCAAGTAAATTTTATTTTCTGTTCCAAGTGGGCTGGGGAAGAGGAGCATCCATAAGGCAGGAAGATACCATGCTGAGCACAGGGGCTGTCAGTTCTGCCGCCTTTAACTGATCACCTTAGATTTTCCATTCTCTTTTGAAATACTGTGGGAAGCACTTGCTCCATCTCTGTATGGTTTTTACACATAGGTATTTATAAAATCCAAATCCAGTGAACTGTTTGTTTATCTGTTATCAGATTGTAGCCGCAAGGTATATTCGAAGCACTGCTGGATTTAATCTTAGGGAGAGTGAAAATAATGATGATTACTTAAAACACTTATTTCCACATTTAGCCACATATATATGCATTTTTAAGTGCATATCAACAAGGGGATGAGTAACCAGACATGGTTAACACTTCCTATCTGCCTTTTAAACCTTCCCATTGCTGTTTGTCAGCCTTTCAGAAGCAGAAAGAGTGTGAACAGGATAGTGTGTGTGTGTCTGTGTGTGTGTGTGTGAGAACAATTCTATAAAAGATTATCTTGCACACAAAGCGAATGGCCCTGCCCCCATTGTGAAGGCAGAGATTCCCCCGAGATTAGGCGAGAAGGAATTGCTTGTGGTCAGCAGAGGCGGGAGAACAATAGAGCCCAAAATGGGCAGCAGCAGCAGCAATCACTGAGGTGGGCGGGAGACTGGCCAAATGGCCATTGCAGGCTACGTGGCATTGTCACTGACACCAAAAATGGCTAAAAGGTCTCAAATTAGCAATTGTTATGATTAGCAGGTGGTTTGAGAGATAGGAGGTCTAGGGAAGTGATTGGTGGTTTAGACATCACATGCTATTTAGTCTGAAACACTCTTCGCTTGCTCATTAACAGAGAATTATGAAATTACTTAAAGGAGAACAATTCTAATGAAATATAGAGGGCTATAGAAATCAATTCTTTAAAGGGGACATGACTTTTTATAAAAGTATTATAATTCCTGCAGAGTTTATTTTTGTGAAGGAATTCTGTCAGAAAATCTGGCAGGAAAACCAATGTTATTCAACAATATTTCATCTAAGAGAGCTGAAAAAATTACTCTGTAACATATGCATTCCTTTCATAAATAACTCATATATTTAGATTGTGAATCTGCTCTTAAGAGAGGTCCGAAGACACAAGATTCAAAACCAGATTTGTAAGAATCAAAGCTCAGAAGCATTTTGGTCCGGAGGTCGGTTTAATTTAACCCACTGCACTAAAGGAAGGTCACATAAACAAAATGTGAGTCCCCTTCTATTTCTTGACTTTGAAAATAAATTCAAGGATGTCGGGGCCATATTGTCACCGGCTCTTTTAAAAGCTACAACTGGATTCTCCAATTTCATGGATATGCAGATACCAATACTCTCCTGAGGACTGTCTCTGTTCCAGACCCAAAATCTGGAGCACAGCAAGTCCAAAGACACTCTTGGAATCATATCCATTTACACATTAACTGTCTGCTCTTCTCTTTCTTAGGACTTTTTACTACCTACTCCTGTTCTCACAGCAGAGAGTGACAACTTGTACCCAGCTTCAATGTCATGAGCTGAGTGATCTGCAAAATCCTGTCTTGGACATTTTAGGGGAGTTAATTCTGCCAAAACATCTCTAATTAGGGACCGAGACCAAAACTAAATTTTGGTATAGTATTTTACGTTTAACTGGGATTTTGCTGTTCCTGAGCATAAATACTGTATAGCATGTAAACATGTGTATGGCATTCAAGCTGACTGCGTTAGTGCTGGGCTATATCACTGCACACACTCTGCTTCCAAATCCTTCTGGATACAACCAGCAGGAGTGTGAGAACAGCGCTGTGACACACAAACACACAGAGAAAGCGGGGAAAAGGGTGATAGCCCAAGGAGATGTTGTCCTTTAAGTTTTAGAAAAGTTGTGTAAAATAGAAACACAATTTCATGAGATGACAATTTCTCTGACAAGGGGGAAAAAAACAAAAACCAAACAGCGAGCCCACAGTCTCTATTTGAATGTGCAGGCATATGGCATTTCAATAGCTCTTCAGCTGCCATCACAGGGGGCTGGATTCAGGGAGATGAGACTTGATTAGAGACACAGCTTAGGACAGCTGGGATCCTGAAGTTGGCACTCAGGCATCTAAAATTTGGCGGGATGAATCTGTGATGGGAAAGATTTCAATGGAGAGGAGGTAAGGGCAGTTTGGCAAAGGAAGATTTCGTTCCAGGCTCATTGAATAAACATAAATAAACACTTGGTCCAGGCTCATTGAATAAGCTGAATAAGCAGTCCAGCTGCCCATGCCACAGAAAGTAAAAGGAATGGGTTAAAAATGGAGAAAATAAACAATGCGGAGGAGGATGAAGAAATGCCAGGTTTTACAGTCTTTGTTCTCATAATTATAGCTTTGCCAACATAAATAGTACAAAAGTAGTTGTGTATAGCTTATAAAATTATTATATGGGTATTATAATTGTGAAGGTTTTAAAAAATATCTTGGAATTAAACATTACAAAATTTGCAGCAACCCTACCATTAAAGCTACTGTGGTTCCTAAACATGCCTTTTGGTGAAGCCACCATGACAAACCCTTTGTTTTATATTCAGTGAAGCCAGAGGTGTTATTTCTCACAAATGAGATCATTTCCAGCTCAGAATGATATGTGCATAATCATATAAATTCTAAATAAAACCTTGACAGAAACCTGCAATCTCCCCATCTTTCTGTCATATAATTTGTTTGCAGCTTGAAGACAGAAAATTACACTGCAGGTGCATGTCTGAGTATTCTTTCCTTTGCTGAGAAGTTGGGTGTGAAGGTATCTGGATTTGTACCTGTAAACGAAGGGCAAGAACAGAAAATCCAAGGCAAGTAAAGTGAAAAAAGCCACCGTCCCTTTCATACCTCTGAAATAATATACTATAAAATAAAGCTGTAATCAAATACTACTAACAAAATCTTTCATGTCAAATGATTTTTATCCTTGCTGTTCATTTCTGAAATAACTGTTCCAGCTTCTGTTTTATTTTCACGTGGAGAAAAAAATACTGTAATGGTTGTAGTATATCTACATGCAATTTTTTTGCTATTTCTTTCTGCTAAATATCACAGATTTCCAGTGCATGCTTCTGTTTCCCTTCCAATCGGGGTGGCCACAGAATATCTATCTGCCTCCATTCCCATCCTATAATCACCCAGGTGTCCTCAGGTGCAAAGCTGAGAACCTGGGCTTCTTCCTGATCCTCCACTTTTCCTTCTCATGGTTTATTTGCTTGTTTTATCAATGTACACACTGATCATAGGAAAGCATTCAGTAATTTTTTCAAGCTGTTGTAATTTAAATGTAGTTTTTGTATCGTACCGTACCAGAGACAACTGATAATGAGGAATGAGGCAGAAGGCTTGCTGTTGTGTTTCTCTCAGTCAAATGAAGTGCAGCAAAATCTGTCAGCTTGATTTTAAAATGTATGTATTCCAGTGGTCATTTGTAAAAAAAGCCATGGAATTTCCACCCCCCGCCCCCAGCCCCGCATTCATACAAGTTCCCAAACCTTGCAAAAAACAACCTGTGTACAATACTTACCATTTCTTCTGTGGTGAAAGAGCACAGACCTCACCTGAGAGGTGATACCAAGGGCACCCAGGCTGCACAGTGGGAATGAGAAAGAAGCCTCAGTGACATGTAAACTGGTGCTTTAAAGTCTTTTCTCTGAGTTTAGCCCAGGACCTTCCTTCTGTTCCTCTTTTTCACTATGTTTTACTTTGAGGTTTGGCTGGGTTGAAGTCTGCAGATTAGGCATTTACCTTGTTGCAGAATATATCAACCAAGACTGGGAAGATGTCTACCCTAGAATACAAAATGGATCTGATGATTCAGAAAATGCCAATTTTTACGAAGTACCTGGATGTTCATATTGTGCCCTTCTGTGGGAAAGAATAACAAGGATTTTCCTTAAAAACAGAAGAAATAAATTTTGACTCCTTATTCAGAAAAGGAATAAGGTTTAAACCTCCTATTTAAAATTCATTTACAGGCACTAGAAATTTTAGCCCAGAAGGATGACCTTTTCAGAAAACTGTGGAAAAAGTTAAAAGGGAAACTGCTTTGCACAGCTCCAGTGCTGCAGCTGCTGCAATGGGCATCCAGTAAAGTGTATAGAATGAAATAGCACTGATAATCCTCACAAAAAATTTAGAATAGGTACAGAGTTTGAAACTTTTGTATCCCAAGTGGATTTTATTTGTTTGGTCCACACCGGAATAACTGGCTGAGGGCTCATTAAATGACTGAGAATAATAAATAAGGAAGTAAGAGAAATTACAGTTTTTCATTAGCCTTCAGACTGTTGAAATTATTTATCTGTTCTTGTCACTCTTCTCCACTACTTTGTGTTGTATTTAATTCTATTTCTATCCAAAGAAGCATACGAAAAAGGAGAATGATTAGAAAACTCAGCTTGCTAATTTGCTGCCATCTATGGCTTTTCAAATGAACGTTGCAAAGAATTAAGACAAATATTTTCCTTATAAGAAATCTGGATGAGGATGAGATGTTTGAAAATAATTAATAGACTTTAAGTGAGGCACCAGGCTTTACATGCTTTTTTCCCCAGATCTCCAGAAATTTTACATACCATTTTTCATGTTACTGTCATTAGAAAATAGCTAAAAATCAGATGGCTTTGTGCTTTTTGTGGCAGATCCCTCTTTGCTTTCTCAGGATGCTGTGACAATACAGAGAAGCTGTAAATTTTGTTCAGATACACCTGAAAGTTTCCCTTTTTGAAGGAGGTAGAAGCAAAACTGCAATGAAAAAAGGAGTTTGTAGAGGGGCTCCCAGTCCTCTAAGCTGGGAGGAATCTGGGCAGAAGGATTGTGGCTGAGGTTTTTGGTACGGAGAAGTTAAAATGCGTTCAGAATTTAAAAGCAAATAAAGAACATTTTCAATGTGAACAAGGCTCTATTGACTTCAGCAGCTTCTGTCAAAATGTAAGAGGAGTAAAAGTTTTTGATATGGGAGGAGAGGGGGAGATCAGGCAGGAAATGGGTGCAGGAATGTATCTGGAGTGCTGCATGGGAAATAGGAAGCTCTGGGGGTGCTCAGCTCAAGAGCAGGGTGGAGAAAGCAGGAAGAGAAAGTGCAAAGAGGACTTTATATTTTAATGGCACAGAGAGGATTCAGAAGACCACTGAGGTCCGAAGAAGCTGGGAAAATAAAGTTTTTTTTTAATGGAAGGGATTTGGAAGGTGAAATGGAGGCATAATGTAGAACCAGAATGTTTAAATGTGAAGATTAATCCAAAAGGATTAAAATGCGTAACACTGGCGTTCAGTCAATACCCAAAGAACAGTGGATCTGATTAGGATCTCTGTTATTCTCCGTTTACACATGCAGAACTGCACTGACTTAATGCAGCAAATATGGTTCAAATCTCTGCTGCTGAGAGTGAAATATTACTAATACCCGTGTAGGAAATTCTTCAGCTTTTTCAGAACTCCAGCATTAGGAAGGCTGGACACCAGCCAGCCGGAGGCTTTTCGGGTCCCATTTTCAGACATTTCACTCTTTGCAGTGAAGTAGGACCTTGCTTCAAAAACTGTGAGATAATACACAAATGGTCAAAACAGGAAGGAAAAAAAAAAACACGAGAGGAAGCAAAAACTGGAGTTATTCAAAGCATCCAGTTCCAGTTGGTATTCATGCAGGTACACACGTGCTGTTTGTGCACATACATAAAAGACATATTTATCTACACATGTGGCTAGTGGTGCTTTGGTTTAAAAAAAATATGTACTTTGCCTCTCTTTTTTAACCTTATCTGTGCATTCTTGGGTCATGTAGCCTTTGTGCTGACTCTGGACAAAAATCCCCCTTTGATGGAGGATACATGCTGAAAGGTAGAATTCTGAATTATGTTCTCTAAATTATCCCGTGCTCAGAGAGCAAGTATTGATTTTAAAAATGACTGAGCCAGACCTCGCATTGCAGTCCCCCCAAAGCACAACAAACAGCAGTCATGTGTTCAGCTACCAAGAGGCCACTGTGCTGGCATTGTTTCAAAAAATCAGAAAGTCATCAATCAACCAAATAGTAATCGGAATAAGTACATGGTATCTAAAGACACATTTTATCCAGTTACATGCTCCAATTCAGTTAGCTACGAGGAGAATTAGAACAATATTGGACCGATTAACAAGTCTACCTTGGGAACTGTGAGCTGTTAAGTTATTTATTTTGCTGCCTTGTATAAAAGAATGAGCAGAATTTCATCTGCATAGTTAAGCATTCAGTAACTTCCCACAATAAATAACCCAGCATCTCTTTGTGCTAGAGAGTTTTTTATGGAGCCTGATTGAGAACACAGAATTTTACTGTAATTGTTTCTGTAGCTTTCAAATGGTTTGGGCACAATTGTGTTTCAGGAAGATTTTTATTTTTTTCTTCAGGAGCCGTTAGTCATCAGTGCGGCAATGGAACTTCAGAAGCAGTAAAATTATTAGGATCAGTGTATTCAAAACATCATTGAGTTTTATTTTAATGATACAATTTAAGGATCAATGCAAAAAGCACGGTTTAGAATTTCAGTCTTGCACAATTCAATTGAATCAATAATCTACGGTGTTGCTATGCAGTATGCACTTCACAATAATACAAAATATACCATTTCTAAAGACATACATGGCTGAGAAATACACCCTTCAAGTGAAGGTATCCAGATCTGTATACTTACAGCTGTCTTTTGGGAGATACAGGAACAGACATACTATACGAAATGCTTTGTAAGTTAAGGTAATAGCTCGTACAATTAAGATGGTTGAATTTTTCAGTACTGCTGTATAGCACTTCCCATAATGAAATCTCTGATTTTTAGGTTTGGAGGTTTAAACTCACAGGCTCCGATTGCTATTAAACATAGCGCATGGATTTCAGTATAGAGGGTATTAATTTAAAACTATTTTAAATGAATAAATCTGGAGTATACTAATGAAACAAAAGGAAGGTACATGTGTACTTAAGATGCTATAGTATAATCTCCTAAGACCTAAGCTGATTTTTACATTTAAATCTTACATATATTTTCCCTGTCTAGAGGAGAGGACGTTTTTCTGTATTCTTACTAATGAAAAATACAAATGAGTTCATGTTTCCTTTCCTTAGAGCACCCCACCTGTCTGTGTTGTGTAATTATATATGAAGCCTGCGAGACACCATTTACATTAATTTGTAGGGGTTTGCTGTAACTCAGATTTAGTATGAGTTTGTATCACACAGCCACTCCCTGCTCTTTGTTTCCTTAGCTTTCAAGAGACGGCAAGGTTGAAGGAGTGGAGCTTTAATTACCTTCTCACTGCAGAAAAGAGTGGCTTTTCTAGGTCTGAGCTTACAAAACGGAGCTGGAAGGATCAGAATTAATCTGTATGATACCTGGCCAACGTATTCAGCTGCTTGAGGGTCATCATATTAACCCATCCCATCTCTCTCAAAAGCACTTCTGTCCTTTCTCCTTGGGAAAGAAACAGCTTCTGGGCAGCAGTGTGATATTCAAGCCAGGTGAATAAGCTTGACGTAGGCAATGGTGGTAGGAAACATTTGAATCTTTGCTTTCCCATGCAATGATCACTGCAGGGCACTGAAAAATTTGCAAAGAGAGCATTGCTGATTCCTTTCAATAGGGCTATATATTTGGGAAACAACATCCAGGTAGGAGATAGGTGCTAGTTCTTCCTCACCATTTTCAGTGTAAAGCATTTGTGAGAATCTGTCTAAGTCAAAGTACAGGTAAATTGTTCAGGTCTGCTCAGTAGCTTTTTGTTGTTATCTCCTTCTCCAGATATTTAATACAGTGGAAAAGCCAGGCCTGTGTGACTCAGAAGCTCAATCCCTTTGTAAGCAGGATCTGCTTTTTCAATAACTGTAGGTTATTGAAACTTCAAGGTTCCAGTTCAACTAAATACGCATCAATAATGAAACTAAATGAGGTTTGCTTTAATAGTTTTGTAGAGGCATAAAGCATTTTGTATCTTTGCTTATTAGCTAATAGGTCTTGTCTCACGGGCTTCTCCTACTCTGATGTGTCTGTCTGTCTCTTTGTGTGTGTTTTTCTGTCTTCATTGAGATATTGTCAGAAGCCTCCGCCCTGTTGAAAAAAAATTTCTACTACACCTGTAGGACACGTGAAGTACAGAAATCAGAGCTCTTTTTGGTAGTTAACTGTTATTAATGATGTCTTTACAACAATGAATGAAACAGTATTTAATATTTAAACAACATTTCATTATCCAGACATTTTCTCTAGGTCTGCTGTTTGATCATATGAATAATGATTAACTGGAGAGACAGCTGTTTTGGTGTGTATTTTTTGGCAGTGGAACGTATCACAAGGCAGGACATGTTGCTCAGCTTACAGATATGAGAGCTAGCAATCATTACAGGGACTGTCAGTTGCAACTGAGCTCATCTTCTAGGAAAAAAATATCTCCATTTTGTGAAAAAGAAATACAGAAATTTTAAATATTCACCTTTGCTTTCCATGGAAGTAGATTTTGGCAGTATGTTGAGCTTTCCTGTTTTCCCCCTTCTACAGTTTGAAGAATTAGCCATGAGAAAAATGTGTCACTACATATAGTGATTAACCTGTATGAAAAATAAAGTTAGGAAAGCCTTAGAAAATCCTGAATAATTGTGCAGAAGCTGTTCACTGTGAGCTTGTAGGGCTTGTCCCCAAAAATGCAAAGTGAGACATACTTTTCAAAGGACAACTGGCTGATAGTCATAGTTTTTCTTCTCCTTTCCACTTCACAGCAGACATTTTTTCTCTTCCTACAGTGTTAAGCTGACAGGTTTTTCTCTGAAGAAGTAGATTTGTAAGAGGTTTGAGTTTTTCACACACGTATGTTCGTAATTTTGGAGTAAGGAGGACACGAACAGCAGAAGGAAAAAAAGGAGACAGTGTGATTCTTAGCTGTTTTGAAGTCCCATGTGCTACCTAAAAATAGCTCTTTGTGGAAACTAGCTGTTTTTCAAATACCCTTAAATTGCAAACAAAACTTACATGAAATCCAGGGTTAAACATGGATGCAGCGTTGGGTAAAATAGGTATTTTCCACTAAAGCAAAACTCTTAGAAGGTGATGACATAAATTTAGGCAAACTGATAAGGGCAGAAGCAAGTTTCTGACCAGTTAGCATGACCTGCAACTGCCTCATCTGCCTAGGTCCATTGGCAAGTATCAAATAGCCATTAAATCCCCCAAACTTCTCTGTTAGCTTGATCCAGGTTTGTCAGGAGAGCAGAAGGAGATAGGACCTGGCCACACTCCCACACCGAGCCGTCATTCCAGGTGGATGGCTCTGAATGGATTCATGAGGCAGAGGAAAGGCCAAAACATGTCAGTCCCATGTATGCATGGTTTCTGTAATGTATTTTATTTTTATGATAAAATTGGGACCTGAAGGTTGAAGGAAGGAGGGAAAGGAATGCAGAGAAAGAAATCTGGATTCTTTTCCCACTCTGCCAATATTTTACTGTAGCCTAAAGATAAGATCAAAAAATGACTTGCTCTGTTTCTTCATCTGTAAAATGGGAAGCAGAGGAGTTGCCTGTGATATTGCAAAAGCACAAACAGAAAGCCCTAACCCTCAAACTGTTCTTCCTGTATGTTTCAAGAGGTTTTTCAGGTCCCAAAAAGTATGTGCTGCAAAATACATTTATCAGAAATAAGCCAATTTACTTCGATTTTTTCAGAAAAAAACCCATTAAATTATCCTAGATCTGTTAGCCACTTTAATTGTTTGTTTACTTATTGCTAAGAGCCTGTATGAATTAGAAAATGTAAATGAAGCAGTAAGAAACGTGGCTGTAGCCAGCTGTGGCAAACCTCTGTTGGGAGTGAAAGTTTGGTTCATGTTCACATTCCCAGTGGACTAGAATAACATTAAGTGAAATTCACACACTTCAAAAAGGTTCCTCATTTGCAATTTATGAGACGGAAGTGCATCAAAGGCATAAAAGCCAGCAAATGGTCAGAAGTTAAAAGTGAGGGGCAGCAGGCTTCAGAAAACTTAGTTAACTAGACATGCTATTCTAGGAATAAAATAACTTACCTCAAGAAATCTATAGCTAGACTATCTCGCTTCAGATGAATATCTCTATTCTAATGCAGTCCCCTGCACTGAAAATTGTTTTCAGTGTAGTTTGCTGTCTTCTCTAGTAAGGTGCAGGAGTCATGGGTCTGTGGAGTGGCCAAGTACGGACCAAGTGCTGGCTTCCAGGTCAGCTGAGGAGCAACTCCAGGCAAGGCAGTGACTGTCCTCAATAATCCTAGATTGCTAGATTGACTCCTGGTTTTGCTTCCACTTTCTTGACTTGGAAGCCAAAGCCAGTGGAGTGAAAGGGTGTGCAATAGATATGATACGTCCCTGATTTCCGTTGCTATGTGTCCACTGAGATCTGACATCATTCAAAGCTTTTTCTGTTCTAGTTTTTGTGATATGAGTAGATGCTGTCTTTGTTGCTGTTGCTGCACAGCATGGATTTCGGCTGTTACAACCCTTGGCTCAACCTACTGTCTCTCCTTCTACTGTAATTTAAAGCTATTACTGTGGTTGATGAGTTCAAGTTCATATTGACTTCATATTTCAGTCAGGAAATTTTTTTTCTGTGAATATTGACCAATATTTTATAGCGCAAAAATGAAAACACTGTTTAAGGAGGGAAGAGCACTTACAATGGTCTCTTGCACCTTTTTATGTAGGGGTCCAGAGTTCAGGTCATGTCTGTTTTGCTCTCTCTAGGAAGTGTCTAATGGTGGTTAGTTAGGTCACAAACTCTCTGGGACGGCACTGTCATTTTGACCTTGGTTTTAATGAAGCTGTCACTGTGGGGTCCATGCCTCTGAGGTGACACAGCAGCAGTCCTACATGGTATCACCACTCCTGGAAGTTTGGAACTGCAGACTGTCCAGCCTGCCAGATGCTCCACTAGCCTCTCATGGAGAATATCCAATCAGCCATCTATGATAATCGCTTTCTAATCTTACTTTCCTGTTTCTCAATGTACTTACTAGGTATCCTAGTAAGTAGTATCCTATGCCCAGAGGAAGAACATTTTTTCTCATTTTAAGACTGTATTTGATAAGAGAAAGCACAGGTTTGGCTCAACTACTGTCTCTACAGATGTGTTTTGGTCAGAATATGAAGGAAGAAATTATCCTGTAAAAGGTCTTTACTTATTCACTGGGCTGTTTATTCAATAGCCACTCAGTAATTACTTCTAACACTGTTTCTACCAGTCTTTTGTTAGCCTTTTCTGTCCCCATTATTAGTGTTGAGATCAGTGCTACTGGATGGTTTTTGTTTCTTCTAAATAAAAGCCTTGTACATAAAGGGTCATCCAAGTCTCCCAGCAATACTCACAGCCAATGGTTGGGATTGCACCAGGACTCCAGAAGCTGACTGTCTGGACCCAGCTTACCTGTTGCTGCATATTTAGATGAGGACTGCTACAATGTGATTCATTCAAATCAACACTATTCCCTCTGCAAAATAAGATGCCCTAGCTTTTTCATGGGTTTCTTAGATAGTTTTTTAGGGACTCTGCCCTTAGAATTCATGGCAGACACTTGAGAGGTTATGTCCTTTTCATGACTCACTTCAGGGAGTTTCACAGATGTCTTCAGTTTGTTCAGGCAAGATTTCTATCTCTAACTCTTCAAGCAGAAGAGAATTGCCGTTAGCCTTTTATACTAGGCTTAATTGCCAATTACCAGCTGGTAAACAGCCTCATAATACTGCGTTACTCCAAGCTTATTACACTTTGCAAAGCAGTCCTGTGCAGCAAAATCTCTGCAGAAGAAAGGCTAAAGGACATTGAAGGACTTCCCCCTTTCTTCCAAAGTTTCCAATACCTCCTTGTAAGTTTGAGAACTCCTCATACATTTAGCTGGAATATCACAGTTTGTTCCTGTTAAAAAACTTACAATGTCGCCATCCAACAGTAAGGGCAAAAAGCATTTAAAAGAATTTTCTTTCACAAAACAAAACAAATGTATTTTGAGAATTGTATCAACACAAGCAAACATAATTTTCCAGGTGATTTTTGAAAAATAAGAAATTGCATATGCAAAATGAAGTAGAGAAGGAGCATCTGTTTTGTTCTGGTTTGTTTAATCCCATTTCTCCATATTTTAAGCAGAGCAGGTCACAAGCTTCCAGTGGGGGAAGTTCAGTATATTAAATGCACCAGTAGTTTTCTCTTGCAAATTGATTATTTAAATTGAGCTACTCTCAAGTAATGGACAATACCCGTGCTTACAAATATGAGTTTGTGTGGAGATTTGCATTGCAATCCATTGTTCTTTCTCTCTGTGCTACCAGAGACATGCAACTTAATTTCTTTGTGCTTATCTCAGCACTTACATCTTAAAATTAAAAATTACTGGGGGTTCATAAATTACTATAAGGAATTGGGGGGTTTTATGTTTTTTTTCTCTTTTCTGCATTTTTTTTTCTCTCAAGACCCCAAGCCATACTGACACATACGTATGGCTGGATACAAAAATTTTTTTGCTGATGAAACTAATGCAGAAATTTGGGAAGGTTAAACAAAAAATTGCTTTGACATTTTGGCTCAGCTATGATATCTGTAGTGCAGGACTGGAAAGCAGGGAGTAGTGATGACGACTCCTCCACGAACTAGCCCCAAAGTGGGAGAAGCCTTTTTAAGAGGACATAAAGGAATCGCTGGGAGTGGGAATTCATCCAAAGATTCTTGGAAGGATACCCAGGCTCTAGTGTTTTTGCTTCTCCGATTTTTGGATAATTCACAAGCCAAATTAATTGTTTCTCATACTTCTTGCAGTATACACTGCTGTCAACAGCATCATCACAAATAGAAAGTAATTCTCTCTTTTTAATTAACCACAGACACTCGTGATTGCTCTGGCTGGACAGAACTCTGTGCATTCAAACCTGCCTGTCGCTGTTTCACTGAGGAGTTTGAGTGGGAACCTCCTTCACTATAAACAGTAGAACAATCCTGTTTGACGTAAACTGAGTTCCCATATTCTTCAGGGTCAGCCCACAAAAGGCTCTTCTGCAGATCTAACTAAATTTCACTGGCAGATCTTGTCTCAGTTATGCTTCGTTCCATCAAGGGTGCTTGGCAACTTGGCCATATCTCATAAGCCTTTGCTTTTGGAGTTAGACTTGCCAGTGCAGCTTTAAACTAAATGGGGCTGTAAATCAAAATGTCCTCATCTACAGTTCTTCCCTGAGCATCTGATTACAATCATGCTGCATGCTATTTGTACAGGGATGTTTAAAACTGCCTATAAAACAACAGCTAATTGCTGATCTGCTTAATTAAAGAGAGCCTTTTGTTGTCACATATACAAAGATAAATGAAATAATCAGCTTTGGACTAATGAGAGATAATTAGATTATGCAGTCCGATAAATAAAGACAAAAATCCTGCAGATTGCCACTGTACTCTGGGCAGCTGAGATCACAACAGGGTTTAGAGGTGCACTTTCCTCTCCTTTCTACTCTAGCAATAGTGGTTTGGATTTTTTCCATCCCAGAGTTAATACAGTGATCAGAGCTTCCAGGCATTAATGACTGTTGTTATGTACTATAATTTAGGATTTGTTGTTTAACAGCAGTGTGATTTGCATGGACACAGTTTCATTTACTCAGAATTTAAGGTCCCACTTCAAAAAAAAATTACTAGATCTGACTGTTCACTGATCACCTTCCAGCCTGAACAGATGCATGATGCTGACAGGCTTCTTCAGGGCGGGAGGTAAAATCAAATGGCTATTTGTTCTTCTTGTTACCCTCTTTAGATTGATAAACAAAGGATCAGTTTTGTCCAGAAGGTCTAAAATGCATATGCTCAGCGGGTGTTATCACTGAAGTCTAGCAATAGCAGTTTACGTGTCTTTAGTTGAAATCGCTTATTTAGTGGAATCATACAGTTTCTTCAAGACTGGTGTCCAGAGCTTTGGGGGAATACCTGACCAGCATTCTTCATTCTTCCTTTGATTTGTGACCTCTGAAGAAATAACTCACCAAAAGATGCTCTTCAGGCATGAATCTAATGCATGCAAACCATAAGATCAGACTAGAGCTTGTAGAAAATTAACTCATCACACAGCTGTGTAGCGTGGACATCCTCAGCACCAACTGTTTTATTCTTCAAATCACTTATGTTATACTGCAGTACTTAGTAGTGTTGACAGATCCTGAGATTTCTTGAACAAATTGGAAAAAAAAAAAAGTTAATTTGTCTTTAATTATAATTTTCCATGGCACAGTTTTACAGCAGCTCTGCTTTTCACACAACATACACTTTAAACTCAGCAAAACCTCTGTTAGAACGAGGGTGTCAATAGATGACAACTTTCCCAAGCAAGCATAAATGAGACTTTTCTTCTAACTATGGCGTTCCTCTCTGTATACAGCTGGATTCTTTGTTTTCTTCATGGCATTGGGTTTTGGTATCAGGAGCCAACACACAGAAAAAGCACTGGTTGTTTCCTAAGTGACAGGGGTATGAGCCTCTTGGAGCCTTCACCCACATCATGTGATTGTCAGCAAGTAAAGATCAGTCATTTATCAGCATTTTTGTCTTATTTACAAGGTCAAACTATCATTTTGACAGTATGACTTCCTACATTTATGGCTAAAGCCTAGCCTAAAGAGGGGCCTAAATCTGTAATCAGAGCCTTATGCTGGTGCTATGATACATGAACAATATTCTAGTGATTTTAATAATTTTCATCATATTTGCTAGTTAGATTAATCAAATATATGATTAAACAGCTGCCACTTTCTTCTGTCTCAGTGCTTACCATCCTGGTGCCACAGCCTCTACTGAGCACTGTGTGCTAGGGACATTCATGGGGCTTTGTGCACCCCTCGAGGGGTCTGACCGTGATAAGCTTCCCTGCATATGAAAATGCATGCATCAGCCTACAGGGAGAGCTAGACATTTGCCCTGTTTACATGAGGGTCTGAAGAATGTTACTTAGCATGTGGAGAGTTATAAACATTCTTTAGTATCTTTTCTGATGCAGAATCGTCTCAGTAAGGGAAAAAACAAAACAAAACAGAGAATAAGAACTTTGAAATTTGACCTTTTGCTAAGAAGAGGTTTAGTTTATAATTTTTAAAGGGCTTGGTTCACTCTGACCTGTAGATTTGAACACTCCCAATGAAAACCTCCATGAATCCATGCCAGGCTGAGACCTTTTCTTGTATTTTTTAATAGCTTTAGTCCTATAGTGCACTTCTGAGACAAAGTTAAACACTAGTGAATGAGATGCTGTCGTTGCTTCCAACTATTGCCATGTGGCACTGCTGAACTGGAAATCTGTCCTGTTTCACCTCCACAAGAGCTCTTCCCTGCTAGAAAACACACATGCTTTCTGCTGCCATTAGTGGTACAGCATTTCACTGCTCTGCTGGTCTCAGACACATCTTAATGACAAAAAGGGTCCATCGCTTCCTTCTTTCTTTGCTATTCATGAGCTTAGATACCCTGCCTCCTCTCTATGAACAAAGAAAGCTTCAGTCAACGGGGCTGGCTGGATATTCCCCCCTCTCTTTAGCGCGTTTACAGGACCATAAATACTGCTCCAGGTCCTGTGGCTGCCCTGGGTTTGCTTTTATAGGGATCAGAAGACAATTCAGAATATGTTCTGACTGTGTGGCATCTAATTGTTTCTAGGCTGTTTCCTATTGTCTTGCTCAAGTCTGAGAAGCCAAGCAGAGATGTGATGCTATGTGCAGTTTAAAAATGAAAGGACAGTAGGTAATCATGCATCCACAGTATGTGCCGGGATGCTTGCATGCTTCTTCCATGTCTAGTATTAAGGTCACCTTCACAGGTATATACTGTCACACTGGCACCTATTTTCAACCTATTTTTCCAGCCTCTTAAACCTAGATTAAGCCAGTTAATTATTTTAATGCCTTCACATTCAGAGTTAGGATGTTGCATGGTATTAATGCCCATTTAATTAAAGACAACCAGCCAAATCTTCCATTTAAGCTTCATAAGTTTTGCCTATTAACAACACTGTATTTCGTCTATCCTTACACAGATCACGACATGAGCGCAAAGAAAAAAGGTGGAGAAGTGCATTTAATTAAATAACAGGCGTAGGTCAAGTGTCTGCCTCATATGTCACTGTATAGCAAAGACAATCGTAGGAAAATCTCAGGAAAATCAGCTACCCAGTAAACCAGGTCTGCTGGAGAGCCCTGTGGTCTCTCTCCCTTGGAGAAACAATCCACAGAGCCTCCTGCCCTGCCTCGTACCTTCATCCACATTATGTCATGTTTATTTACTCAGGTAAGAGAAAGGAAGCAGCAGGACCAGCTGAAAGGGCGGATGTTGCTCATCATGAGCAAAAGAATCCGAACTGGACCCTTCGTTACTGGGCAACAGCCTTTTTTCATGGATTTTCGGGAAGATCTATATACAATACACGTCCTCCCTCATTAAAGGCAGCTCAAACACTTAGCAAAGGTCAACTCCTACCTGGGGTAGAGCTGTGGGGAGACAAGAGGTTAAGGCTGGTAAAATTCCCATGATATCTTATATGGAGGTGAAGAGATAACATAGGAGAAAAAATCAGAAGAAATATCATGTCCAGCTACTTAAGAGGAATGAGCTTTTAACTCTTGGAACTTCTGCAGTAAATATTTGTCAGCCAGTATCTGGACTGCTCATCGCTAGCTACTCAAAAACAATCCTCTAGCAGTTAGTTTCTGAGAAGCCTTTTTCTTATTCTCTTTATCTACTGAAAAGCTGCTGTGCTGTGGCAGGAAGCTGGCCAGTGCTCATCCATATTATCTGGAGGCCTCAGTCCTGGATCAGGACTCTCTACTGACAGGTGCTGCCCAAACACAGAGCAAAAAATGATTCCTGCATCAATAGTTTGTGAACAAATTATTCTTACACAGATTCTTCTTTGTCTGTGGATTATGGTAAAGGGTTGTATTATATTTTCTTTTCCTTAGAGATGGGCCAAAACTGGAATCCCTTTGAATTACAGATTTAAAATGAAATTGCAGAAAGCAAGCGCTCCCTTACAGCTTTATTTAGATCAAGATTTGGAATAAGCAATTGCAAATTTGTAGAAGGCAAAAATGTGAGGAGAGCTCCATCAAAACCAGCTTTTGCACGTGGTTGGGAAAGGCAATTCTTTTTTTTCTTCACTAATTCCTCAGGGGTTTTGCTGATGTTTCTGGTCCTTGCAGAATGACTCCCGTTCTCTGTACAGCTGAGGGGAACTGATGGTGTTTGGCGCTAGTGGAATCAGCAGCACTTTGCACTGCCAGGTTTTAACCTTTCTCCCTGGGGACTTGGCTGGGCGTGCCAGAGTGATGGTGTAGCCAGCAGGCATGGCCACTACCAGAATAACAGAGAGCACTGCTATAGCTTTGTGGAAGGCAATGGCAATGCCCCAATTAATAGGACCAGCCTGTGTAGATTGAGAACTTGATCCTTTGGCTCCAGGAAGAGTCAAAAAACCCAAGCCAAATCATCTCTGTAAATTAAAGGTCCTTCAAAGGCATCTCTTTTTTTCAGAAGTTCAAAACTCGGTACCCATGTTTCCTTTTTGATTTTCTGTTTTTCCTTTTCCCTGGTTTATGTATAGTTGGACTCTTCGTGCAGCAGTTCAGAGATAATAAATGTTTAGTGGCAATTTGCCAGCTTGAACTCACAAGTGCTGAGCTTATTCATTACTAGGAAATAGTGGTTCTCTGTGGGGAAATGTCTCCAAACGTGATTAGCAAAAAAAAAAAAAAAAAAAAAAAAAACAAAAAAAAAAAAAAAAAAAAAAAAAAAAAAAAAAAAAAAAATACTATAACCT
>VFFE01007253.1:316572-440941 GCA_008921705.1 Burhinus oedicnemus | reverse complement strand
AAAAAAAAAAAAAAAAAAAAAAAGAAACCCATATGAAAAATGCGTGCACTGCTAATCAATGGCAAATAGTTTCTTTGTACATTTCCTGACACATTTAAAATGCTGCTGAATATGAAAAGTGAGGGGGGAGAAGTGGGGAGGTGACACCGTTTCTCATAACAGACTTTGTGCCAATCAGCCTGGAGTGGGTGAGGAGGACGCTGGGGCTCTGCCGGAGGTTGTGTGTGTTTTCAAATGTTCCTGTCCCACATTTGTCTTTTCCCACACACCAGCAAAGCCAGTTGTGTTGCAATGTTGACTTCTTCATTTTGGACACATTCATCCCAGTAGGATGAGAAGGTGTACTGGTTAGGGGTGGGAATTCTTTTTTTACCTTCCTGCATGCTTCTAACTTTAGTCTAACATGGTGTCGAGTAGCCAACAGCTACATCTCATCAGTAGAAGAATTAACCCTTGGCCTCTTCCCCCAGCAACATCAGAAAGTGTTGACACAACAGGGGATCCAAAGCACAGGGAAGAGCTACAGAGCAGGCATCTGGTGCAGACGTGCAGAACTAGACCAGGACTGTTGGTGTAAAGATGAAGAATATTTATAGTGAGCTAAAGTGAACTTGTGAATGTAGTTGTGTTTGAGACTTAAAAAACTAAGATGAATATGCTTTTCATTATCTTAAAAGTACATTACTAAATGTTTACAGTAGAACAGTAATTTAGATCTGTGCACAAATCCTCATGTAGGACTAGGTGTTGTATTACCTGCCTTCTCACCAAAGCTTTCCTAGAAGCAGCTGAATCCTGACAGAAAGCCAAATCCATTTGAGTTAACATGGAAACCTCAGGGGAACTTTGGAATGATTCCTGAATAATTTTAAAATCTAATTGTATTTACACTCCCAACTGCCATAAGCCCTTTTTCAAACTCATTGGCAAACAAGTGAAACACGTCTGGGTTGTATGATTTATCATATGAGATTTCATCAAGGGTAGCACATTGACATGAAGTGCATATTCTCGAAGCTAACAGGCAGATCCTGCCCCTTTTGGGCATGCTGGAGTTTTTGCCAGTGACTTTTTGGGGGGAGAGTCTTATTTGTTGAAAAAAAGGTGTACTCCTCTAAAGAACATTTAATGTCATGACTTCTAACATTTGCTGCTGAGGACGTTTTGCAAGATACTGATGAGAAAGCAGGATATAAATTATTAGACTCACAATTTCAATATTAATAATTCTTTGCATTCTCACAGCACTTTTCAACCTAGAAACTCAGTGCACTGCTGTGCATAGAAATGTATGTGACAGTAAGCTAACAGGGCAATCATGTAAGGTAGTGTTTGTTCCTCAGAGGCCAGCTGCTATTTAGCAAGGTGAAGCCACAGCTCACATCCCTTGGAAGGGGACGATGACCGCGAGAGGCAGCATCCTGCTACGCTGCCTCATCGTAGGAGGGTAAAGCACTATCAACTCTCAGTGCCTCCTCAGTGGTGCAGCTGACAGCAACCCTCCAGTTCTTGGTAGCTCTCAATTTTCAGGTACCTAACGAGGGCCCTTCACTCTCAGTAACCAGAGAATATTCTCTGGAGACAGAGAATCCTGACAGTTCGTATCGTAAAACACTCTCCCTTTCTGGTTTGATCCCAAAGCATTGCATTCAGGATCTGGTTTTTTTAAGCACTTAGTTACGGGACTTTGCTCTTATTTGGGTGCGTACAGCTGTAGATGGGAATACAGACACAAGGAAGATTTGTATCTGATCTGCAGAATCAATTGTGTGTCTACAGACAGACAGAAATGACCTGGTCCTTCACAGATTCAGCAACACACATTCAACAATTCTGGGTTGTAAGCACTACATCCAACACAGTATTTATGACACTGAGTGTTCTCTGTTTTTCAGTAAAAATTCAGTAAAATAATTTCTGGCACAATTTTAATGTACATGGTGGTAAACAATGCTTTTTCAGCATTGAGTTGTGCTGCTTTAGCTTTAAGAGGTAAATAATTCAGTATGCATTCATTGGACCAGATGAAACTTGCAATTAGCAGATATGAAAAAGCTTAATTATTACATTAAGCATACACAAAACTCCCAATTACCTGTGTTGTTACAGTGTTACGGCTGTACTGATATCACAATAAGCTACTAGAAAAGTAAAGGTTTTAATGCAAAAGTTAATTCAGCTAGATTGCATTTTCTCCCTTTTTTACAGGGCACAGGATAGAGCTAAGCTGCGGTATTCATTGTACTGCTCCTTAGTCAAAAACGCAGGAGCACAGAACACACGGGACAGCCACAGTAACCGAGATTCTCACAGCTTTGCAGTTCTCACGTTTGGTGATTGATTGTGCAATTGTATTAACACTACATTAGCCCAGTGTTACTGGCATTTAGTTTTCTTGCTTATTTTAAAGTCTGAGTGAAAAAGAAACTGGTGCTATTGAATTTTATTCACTTGCTACTACCATTTGCTTTCCCAAAAGTTTGCTCTGGCAAATACATACAAATATACATCATGTAACTTACCCACCAAAGACCATTGACTGCAGCAGAACTAGGCACAATATTAAGTATAAATGCCTGCGGACATTTTTATGGGATCAGACCCTTAACATTGAAAATGAATGAGTTAAAATTCACATCTTATGTGGTTGAAGGTGGGTGCTAAGTCCCTGTTTGAATGGAGATACTTTTAATTTTCAGCATGTTGTCTTTTGGTAACAGACAGGAAACAACTTTGTAAAAGGTAAAATCTTAGCGGCTGAGCAACAGTCATGTAAAACTTGGTAAAGTTGTCAGGGCAGGGGGAAGACTTCCTATAGGTGTGTAATGAATGTTTTTAAATAAGAAATAAATATTTTGACTGTAGGAACTCTCTGAACATGCTATATTTTTCAGAGCCTACATAGTGACCCAAAAAAGAAGACAGAGAGAATCTAGGTTTATTTCATAAACAAAAACAGAGATGCTGATGCAGTGGCCCCAAAAAATTTCTGGATATTTACTGGTCTTTATTTGCTGTGTTTCCCATAAACCAAAGTCCATATTCAAAATGTAAAAATGACTGATTTCAAAATGTTTTTATGGTAGTATTGTCTTTTCAACCACTTCTTGGTCTACTTTGGATCACGTAACAATCATAAAAAGAGAATGTTTTCTGTGCCCACCAACTAACGTACTACTACAGGATGGCAGCCCATGGGGCCTCCTGGAATCAAGGAGCAGGATTTTTTGTTGCTTTATTTACTGGTTTACTCTTCCATAGGAACAAAGCACTATTTGATCCCCTTTTTCTTTTCCACTAAATCTCATTTGCTCAGTAGTTTACCCCCATCCATGTGTTCAGTAGAGGTATTTACAGCACTAATAAAAGCATTTTTCTATGAAGGGTCAAAAAACATTGCTCTTAATATATTTGTGGATCCGCTTTTGAACATCATCCGTTAGTCATAGCAGGTATATTGCAGCAGAAACGGAAAAATACTTTTCTAGTGTTAGAATTAATTAATTAATTATTCAAGTGTATGTCAGAAAACAGTCTTTTTTCTTATATCAGTAATGATACAAGTGACCCGAGAACTATTGTCTTCCTACATCTTATTTTAGCCACCTACCTGCAAAGGGGAAAGCTACCATGTTCTCACTGCTTAGCATGTGGGAATTTAGTGGTCTTCTCTTCCAATACGTTATGTCTGCAGATTAGAAGAGACAGAGACTCATCCCTGGCCAGGAAGCTGCTGGCTCCATTCGCATTATGGCAGATTGATCAGTTTATACTGATTACAGGAAATGGCTGTTAACTGGGTGAATAAATAACACATCTGTGAGCAGGGATTATCTTAAAATTTATTATTCCTTTCTCCAAAAACAATCATGTAGAAAATCAGAGGAGGGGCAACAGTGTTCTATTTGATCACAGAAAGATTTTCTTCATTTCCAATAATGGCAGATGTTCATTTCTCAGTTTACACAGAGGAAAAAGTAAGCATCATTTTCTGTCCCTCCGAAGTTTCCCTTACAGACATGCTGTATCCCAGCTAATATCAACAGCTATTAGCACGCAGTGCCCTTGAGTAACTGTTATGTCATTTTGAGAAGGAGTGGTAGGTTGATACTAAAAACACAGAAGAATTGCACATTATGTGGGCTGCAGGTTGATGAAATGTCCTGTACCATGCATGTGCCTGGGACATTAGTCAGTACGTTCTGAGCAGGCTCTTTTCATTTGGGGAACACAACCGTGCAGTGGAGCACAGTTTTTGCGCTCACTTCCCCAAAAGATGGGGTAAGGCTGGTGAGAATTGGAAGTACAACTTCACACGCTGCAGTTGTCTGTCCTGAAAGTAATCTGTTACACTGACTACACTATCTGTGCTCATCTGGGGCAGAAAGTTTAGTGGCCTGCACTGGGCAAGAATATTTTATTCTTTTCATTTTTTCTCATGTGTACAAAAAATTATGTAAGCGACCTTTTTACATTTGAGCCATTCTCACCTGTCTATATTTTAGCATTATTGTGCTCCTTATATCCATTTCCAGTCTCAGTCATAAGAAACCAGGTTTTTGCATCATATTACAGTCATTGCTTTACCAAGAGCATGATTTAAGTTTAAAATAAAAAGAAATTCAACTTTAATATCACTGTAAGCATAGAGTAAATGTTGTTTGCAGCAAAGTTTTCACCTCCGTTTGCTTTTGGTTCTTATTATAACTTAATAAGTTTTTTATTCAGTTTGTAAAGTGACCGTTTTTAGCCTCTAGCTGCTGGGTGACACCATCTGTGATTTCAATGAAATTAAATTAAGTGAAAATTCAATCAACAAAAAGATTGTTGTTGCCACAACTTCACTGAGTGGCTTGGGATCATATGTAAGTGACATGTCTTTCACATGGGAAGCACAGCCTCTGTGTGAGTCAGTTTAACTTAAAGGATGAGATTTCCCAGAGAATGGAGTAGTTAACATACTATTTTCAGTGTATCATGCCCAGTTTAATTAATGATTAATTATCATTAATGACCCTGGCTCAGCCCTTCTTGGCAACAGGCATTCAGAGTGACCTCTCCATTATTCTTCAACAAGAAGCCCGTCTCCAGGTACATGTTTATTATGTCCCCCGTGCTCTAAGAGCACTGGTTTCCGTACCTGAGCAGTTCCCCTGCACGCAAGCAGGGACTTCTCCAGCTGAGGTAGGCTATGCGGAATAATGCACTGAGAAGAGGGCACAAGCCTTTTGCTTAGAGACTGAAGCATGGACAACATGACATATTTGTTCGTCTTAATATTCCTGAAATGACTGGTAGGATCTGAGGTTGGTGCAAGAGCAAGGAAACAAGGGAATTACAAAAAAATGATTTGTGTAATTAAGAGAAGAAAGAGATCTTTCTGCACCTGCCCATTCTCTCCTTTTCCTTTCTGCTCAGATGCACTTCATTACTTTATTTTTTCTTTTCCCATAACCGTATTATAATCTTCTCTTTAACCAGTTCATAACAGGAAGCATAATGACTGAGAGTTCAACAAAATACCAGTAAAACCATCCCTTGGGAAACAGTTAAGTGGTTAAAGCTTGGAAATGTGGTTTATATTATTGTATCTGCACCATTTGGCTTGCCTCCCCATACTCTTTTGTGAACATATCTAAATAAAAGGTATGAACTAATTCCCCTTCCACTGTACTCCCCTTTGAGTCAGAAAGGTGTGTTTACTTTTCACCACCCAATTTTTACAGGATTTTCCGATAGAACTTTACACAGTCCGTGGCCTAGATGACTCATAGCATAGTTACCAAAGAACAGAAGTAGTGATTTCCACCGCAGTGGTGAGCTAATTTAATAACGGACACAAATGATAACTTACAGAACAAGAACATCAGAGTATATGACCATAATCCCTGCACTTCCCAGCAAATGCTTTGAGAAAGTGGGGATCAATGTCTAATAGTATCAGTTATTATTAGTATCCTCCTGACACATCTAGCATTTTTCCCACCTTATTTAATACAAAAATTAGGTCACTTTGAGACCCGTTGGCAGAGAAACTTTACAAGAGATCTTGGAGGCTTAGATGTTGGAGTTTTGTAAACCAGAATAACTTTCTATCTTCTAACCATTAAGTTTGCAGAATCCCTTCCAGACAGCATGGAGTCCTTAGCTCCAGAAATGTGGGCTACAGAAAAAGGACTTAACTGACAGCATAATTCATTTTTCATTTTCTATTAGCGTCTAGCTACAAATTTCTTTTCCAGGTGGACTGTGTGGTCTCTGGTACATCTCCTTGAACGTGACAGTGCAGTGGGTAAACCATATGATGAAGGTTAGCAATGTCAAAAAGAAAGGCCATGCAAAGAATACAACATCAATCCAAATTCTTTACACTTGAATGTTCAGTTTTATAGTTCTTCCCCTGATCACTTAGCATAGGTTGGGAGTTTTCAGTGAAACCTAGTATATTTGGAAAAAGAGGCGTGTGTGTAAGCAAAACAGTAGGTGTCACCAGGTGTCACTATTACACGGGTTTTTCTTATGTGTGAGCAAACTGCCAGTTTGGGGAAGATACATCATATTATCAGTTCATGCTTAAGCATTTGGTATAGAGCCATCGATGTAGGTAGAAAGGGCTCTGCAAGTGCAGGAGAACTTGCTCTTTTTTCTGGGCTAGTGTCTTCCACATCTTTTATCACTGGGAACAGGGAGAGCCACTGGGCTGAGGTTCCTGCTATGGGGGATTGCCCCAGGTACTGTTGTTTCACCTCTGTTCTGGAATTAATATGAATACACATAAATAAAACAAAATGCATTGTAATATCTCCTGTAAACACATCACTGCATCTTCTTCACTGACAAACTTCCTGCAGAGGCCTGATCATCTGCTGCTACCCAGCAGAAGACAGATGTAGTATTAAAACAAGGTGCACCACTTATGTGTGTTTGCTTTACAGTGTTGGTGTATTATATATCAAACAGAGAAAACAAATGTAAATATTTGGAGAAGAAATCGTAGAGCATAAGGACAATGGTGACTGCAGACTCTCTTTTACTATAAAATTGCAGACATGGGCTTACCTTAACAAAGGAGAAGTGGGTGCTGTGTTTGAAGCAAGAGTGTATCTTTCACAGAGGATACCGTGTGATTTCCCACAGTATCTTGCATTTCAGAAATCCTAACTGATGTGTGGGTAATGCACTGAATGACTCTCAGACTCAACCCAGGCTAAAGCTTTATGACAAATCCCACTTGCATTCACAAGAAGCGTGCAAAGAGCCTCCCTTCTATCTTGCCACAGGTGGGAAAGGCATAGGCAAGCACAGGAGAGAGAGTTCGGATCTTTGCTGAAGGAAGCAATATTGCCCAGCTATTGCATGAGAGTTGGTATTTGTGTACTACCATTGAAGCAGCTGACATAGCTGCAAATAATAGATACAAAGTGCAGTCAGTCAGTTTTGAGGAACCTTCATATTCAGCCTGCCCAGTGGCCACAGGGTGTAAAGAAAAGGTGCCTCTGCTGACCCCAGGGGCTGAGCTGGGTAGGGAGCTCTGCAGAGAAAGCACTGAAATACTCCAGGGTGTAAGTATCTGTTGCTTCAGTCTTAGTAATCCACCAGAGAATGCCATTTTCAACAAAAGGAATTTCTGGCGAATAAAACTGTTTTCAACAGCTGCCTTTATCCAAGTCTGACTGGAGGCAATAGGAATCTTTAAGCAGATCGAATACACTTTGCATCATTCCCTGTTTTGAAGATTTCTTGCTTCCTACCTAATATTGTGGCTTGTGATGTGCTGCATTGCAGCTCCATCTCTGAAAGAAGCAGTGTTGGAATTGATGAATCACTCTCCTTCTTGAGATATTGCCATATAGGCCTATAACTGTCATAAATAATATTGCAGTGATTGAACTTAAAAGTCATGATCTGTGGAAGAATCTAATCCGCTTTGAACATTCACAGCTGCCTGCCTTTCCCTTTTTACCAGGAACTTCACCTGATTCACTTCAAGGGGTAAACCTCTTTCAAGATATTTTCTTTCCTTTGCTTAAGAAACACTATCCTTTTCTCTGCATGCCCTGACATTGCTTCTTCCCCTGAAAGCTGGTGCCCTTGGACATTTGAACCTCATTAAATTTAGAAAACCTGGTGACTTGGTTTTGTTCCCATAGTGATGTTGCAAATCTCATATTTGCAAGGGAATTGCATGGGATTCTTTTTAAGCAGATTCATTTTCTCTTGTGGTTGCCGCTGCTAAGTATAATATCACTTCCTCTTTTATTTAGAAAACATGGATCTGAGACCTTTCCATGGGACATGGAGCTTTATCACAAGGCAGGGAAAAGGACAATGCAGCAAACAAGTGACTACTCAGTACATTTAATAGCGGGAAAGCTGCAGGAGGTAAAGGGAACCAAAAAAAGTTTGAGGCGAAAAAACTGAGAGATGTGATATGTACCAATGTAAATTGAAGACAAATTTTAGGTACGTGGGAAAGTGTTCACAGTCCCCTCACCTGTCTCAAGATAAGGCATGTGACAGGGGACTTATCTGTGCCGGAGTAACAGACCTCTAATGAGTAACAATTCCTTCTTGTGGCTCAGCAAGCACTGTCCTGATCATGACTGCTGCAGCTTGCAGGTGCTGACTAGCACATCTCCATCTTAAGCACTTGCTCCTGGACACTCAAAGGACGACCAGTTTTATTAAGCCAGTTTGAGGCCATCAAAAAGATGGTACTCTTGATAGCTCAGGACTAAAATAAGGTAGTGCATTTTACCTTGTGCAATAAAGATAGCTGGAAGCATTAAAAAATGGCTGGAGAAATCTCCAACATTAATATTTGATTCAAGATCTTTTAGTTGTCTGTGGCATATTTTGATTGAGGAGGCTTGTGAGTATATTTATTTATTTTTAGATTTATGTAAATGTGCACAGTCAACATCTCTTGAGGCACCAGTATGGCATCCAGTAATATATACTGCATAGCGTAAGCCCACTTCCATCAGAGCAAAGAAGCAATCCTGCTCAGCCCACCCAAATTTAAAAAAAAAAAACAAAAAACAAAAAAAACCCCAACAAACAAATAAAAAAACTGAGATTCCCTGAGGGAGCCCTTGACAAAGCAGGTAACAGCTCATAGCACTTCCACTGGGCAGAGCCAGTGTGATTCCGGGAAGGAATTTGTGTTTCAGGGTCACAGACGCTGGTCCGACACAGCTTTGCCAGGTTCAGTGACACGGAGGGTGTTTGCCCGGTGCCCCAGCCAGCCTGGCAGCGCGTTGGAAGAGAGTCAGCTCTTCTGCTGCTCCTGCTCCCAGCACGCTTCGGTCTTTCAACCAGACACCATCTGCAGGGGAAGCCAGGAGCCCCAGTAGTAGGCAAATGGGCTCAGGCGATGAGGCAGAGCCTGGCCCAGTTTCCCCCGGGGCAGGCAGCCTGCGGGCACTGGGTGTGAGCTCCGCAGGGACACCTGCTCTGTCCGCCCCGGTGGAGAACAGCCGTGAGCTCGAGGCTGAGCTATTCCTGAGCCTACCTAAAGGCAGGGCTTGTTCATGCAGAAAGGCACGTGCCTGCAGCCTCGTGCTCCCTCCCCGGACCATGTAGCCTTGCCGATGTAAATTTTGGATTGTGGTAGATACAGGTTTGATTTTCTTTTTCAGTTCTAGCTCTAACATCCTATCTGCCAATGAAATGATGCATGATTATCCTGTAAAAACAAAATCTATCCTGCCAAGCCCTAGTAAAGCAGCTTTCTAAATAGCTTTTTCTGATGGGGGATTTGTTGCAATGAAGAGTCTTACAAAAACTACGTGTAGTTTGCAGTGTTCCAGGAAGCCAGCATATGACTACGTGGCGCCTGTTTTCCTAAAGCAGCGCAGCTGAGGGAAGGGCTGCCAAGGTCCTGTGTTGAGGGGTGGCGCCTGGGCACTATTTGGCATGCTGGTGGGGAGTCTGGCTCCTGCCTGCCCTGGCATCTTCCCTTCCAAGAAGTGGCCTACGAGGCTAGCTGATCCATGGGCTTTCCCTGAAGAGCTCCGCTCCTCCCAGCCAGCACCCATATGGGTCTCTGCTGGACTTGCTCCAACAGGGAGACCGTGCGCTCTGCCACAGCAGGCAGTCCAAGGATGCGCAGTGCTTGGTGTCAAGGAAGGGACATCCAACGCATCTCAGGGGGTTACGGTGAGCAGCTCCAGTCTGTTCCCGTGGACTAAGCACTCATTCAGGGCTGAAGCACAGCTAACAGTGGTTTGATTTAGCCACTTTCCACTCCAAGCCTGAGCAGGTCAAACTCTCTAATGAGGACTGGGTTTACAATATTTTTGACCAAGATACTTTTTGCAGGTAGAAATACAACTATTATCAGAGATTGAATTATAAAATATCTTTTTTTTAAAAAAAAAAGAGAAAGATTTCTCACAAACATTTGTGAATTTTATGTTGCTTTGAAAGCATAGGGAAACATCTGTCCTTTTGCAAAATCTTTTCATTTTCTGTTTCCTTAAGAAAAGTGGGGTGACATAGATCTATTGTTTTTAAAAAATAGGTTAAAGATGAGAAAAAATAGGCCCTCAACTTTTATGTTTTTTCCAACAGCAACATTTCAACGCTCTTAAAATTATTTTACACTTTAAACTCCTTTTTTAGTTAACTAAAATACTATTTAAACAGGCTTTTTATGCCTCAGTTTTCTCTCAAGTGAGGACGATTAGCAAAACAGACTTTCTTACAGGAAAATAACTAAAGATAAATTAGAAGGTGGTCTCCCCACTCACATGCTCTGTTTTATTTTCCAGAATCGTCTTCTCTGTTTTGCAGCATGAGTTGAGTGAAAAAGAGGGCTAAAATCTTCCTTTGACCCTATTTGCCCTCCTAAATTTTCCTGTACTCAAACACAATCATTTTCTCACTTTCATCTCCATTTCGTGTAAAGAAATATGAGGTAAAAGAGGGGGTTTCTTGCTCCATCTCGCTCAAGGAGGTGTTTTGAAAAGAAAAATAAAGAGGAAGCAGTCAACTGAAAATCTGATTTTCCAGAAATGTTTTAGGCCAGAAGTCCTGCCTGTCCCACCAGGGCACTAGCCCTCCTCACCTTGACATATCCCCATTACCTATTCCCATGGACGTCCCACCCGTGGAAGGTCTTCCCTTTCTCCTGGCTCCTCTAAGTAAGAAATAAACACAGTTTTAGATTTGTCACTCTTTTCCACTAGTTGGCAACTTCCAGCTTTCTGAGGATTGCTTTTGTCTAATTGTTTTGGTAAGTAATTCAGCTGGAGCCTGCAAGACGACAGTGATTCCTCGTGGCTGACATGGGCTGCTTTGTGCTCATGTCACAATGTCTTTGGAAAATTGTTAGCTCACACTGTGGTAATTCAATTTTGATGAATACCCCATAACTTAATTTACTCTGTGGCAAAACACAATTGTATAAACAAATTGGTTCTGTCCACACCCATCGTACCTTCACAGGGCATCATTTTAATATTAACTTCTTTGAGCTATGATAGATTACAGCATACACTCTGAAGCAGGAATGTGTCTGTAAGTGTGAGGCAGATGGTTTTAGTTTCACAGTACAGCTTTTACGGAGATCATTCAGTGAACGTGAGAATAACAGACACAAAAAAAAAAAAAGGAATTGCTATAACATATCAGAAAAGGTGAGTTGTGATAGCAGCTGAGAGACCCCGGCAGGGACTGGAACACCGCTGCATCAAGTCCCATACAGCATCAAACACAGCAATGGTCTCTGTTCTAAGGAGCACATAGCACAAATACTACAGAAATAAATTTTGGTTCAGCAATAGTATTAAAAATATGTAAAATATTCCCCATCATTAGCATAGGCGATAACACAAAGTAGTTAAAGAAAATGAAAAGATCCCTTCTGTGATACCAGGATCAACCTTCAGCGTGTTGTGCAGCTCAGACTGTCTCTGCGCTGCACACCCAGTATGTGTGGCTGCTGCTGGGCCTGCGTCTGGGTCAGCACATGCCGCTGAACTGTGGCTGCGTCCAGGGCCCCACAATTCCTCCTGGTGAGTAAAGTAGCCTGCTCTTAAACTGCTGCTGGAATCTGAAATATAATTTGAAGTCCTAAAACCTGGGTAACTGCCTTAATTAAGTTTGATGCAGGCATACCTACAGTCATTGACTGTGGTGTTGTGTTGCGGTGAGGAACACCTTTTTAGTTGCTGGATAACAGAGTATTGAAAGGAAAATCAATAGAGATTTGCTGTATTATGTTTGCTTTAAATTATGGAAGTGTTGTACATAAATATTATCAAAATCGTAATATTTGAGCCTAATAAAAGAGGAAATGGCCACTTTGTGCAGGCCCAGCTTTACCTGGGAAAAAGGGTGATGGAAGATGTTTTACAAGAGACCAAAGAAACTGACTCCTTTTGCGCCACTACAAAAATGCAGTGTGAAGCTGACCAGGCTCACCTTTTAAAAAATCCTGATAACCCTATTGATCACAGTGGGATTATATCAAGAGTCAGATCAGCCCAGTGTTATTTCCAGAATCACCATTATCACCACCCCATGCTCTCCAAATGTCCAGTTTGAACCCACAGATGTTTCCAAGCACTCTCAAGGCAAACATGTGGCACAAGCTCCTTGCAGCTTTTCCTTTAATGGATCAAGATGGTCTTAAGAAGGTCTTTAGCAGATGTTTCCCATTTTCCCCCTCTCTGATACACAGAGAGCTCTACTGAGTCTGCGGGTACTCCCCACTGCCTGGGTGCCTGGCACTGGAGGCTAAACCTCACCGGCATTAATGCTGCATCTTTTGATAATTAAACGGGTGTAAAAGTTTGGCTCTTACTTCTCCCCAAACCCTCCATGCATGCCAAGCTGTGCTGTATCCAGTTACTCCGTAGCGGGAGGTGAGCAGGGGGTGACAGGCACCCTGCGGCAGAAGAGGGACGTGTGTTCCTACCGCTGTGCCTGGTCGGCAGGTGGCTGTGGCCAGCTCAGCAGGGAATCAGTCATGCTCCTTTGAAATCTTATGTGTAGGTTTGAGCAAGTGGTAAAGTCTAAAGTAGGTGCAAATAAACATTAGAGAAATTAACTTTCAGAAATCAGTTGTGATCTTGTCTCGGGCCCAGGGTGTTCATCACAAATAACATTCGTTGTTTGCAGAGTCTGCCTAAAGATCTCTCTCCCTAATCTGTGGATCTGTTATTAAAGGAGAAAGCTGAAAACTTAAAAACTACTGGTCTAGACCATGTAAAGGGTATGGTTTTAAGCTAAGGATGCTTTGCACAGCAGCCAGAAGCCATAGGAAGAGTGTAGTACTAGTTCTTCCCGATGCTGTTTCTGCTCCCTCATTGTAGCAAGCTTTCTTTTTTAGCAGGGAGCTTTGGGCGATTATATCTTGGACAAATTCAGGTTTCTGTGACATTGCTGTGAATATTTGTGGCTAATAGAGAACATGATCATACAGACAAAACAGCAAATTGCATTTAATTGCTTATTCACAGGCAGCTTCAAAACTGCTTTTGTGTCTTGAAGTAGATTTGCAAGACTAAGAGAGATTTTTAGCCATGGACTGCATTGGCCTTCAAGAACTAGAATCATTCAACAGTGTCACGGGTTATAACTCTTACCTTGCACTCCAAACGCTATGTATGGATCTGTCGTTTACCAGCGAGTAAAGCACGTGCCTGAATGCTGTCCTGAGCAGGACTGGCTATAACAATGTCCTTAAATACTTTGCTGGCTTGGGGCTTGGTGTATGAATTAAGCATTGCCATAAATATTTGCAGTATTTGGGCTATAATAATAGTTCCATTTTACAGAAATTGATACAAAATGGAATAAAAAATAGAATCAAAATGTTCGCCCTTAATGTAGAGCAGATACCTTTTAACCAACATTTTGGAGTTTGATCTTTTGAATTTTATTGTTGGTTTCAGGATTTGCTCAATCCTCCTGTGATTTGCTGTGAAATGTTAGGTTATTTCCGCCAAAGGTGGTCTCTGTATTAAGATGCAAGCTGCTTTAACAGTAGATTAACCATTGTGATTAATGATGATAATGGATGAATGCTTTTGTCACTAACAAAACTGCATAACTGCATATAAGCTTTAAAAATGGAATAAAAAAATAGCATTGTTTAATCTGTTTCAAGAAGATTGTAAATGCCTTGAGATATTGATCCAGCCTGCAAGCCTGCTTATAAGGATACTCTCTGCCTGCGGTAGTGTGCTTAGATACAATCTAATAAGAGCTCATTGAATAATAAACAATGGTAGCCACCCAATCCTAAAAATTTAGATTGACGGAATTCCCTCCCCAGTGAAGAGAAAAAATCCAGAGCTGCCCATAAACCCATTACTGTCCACTCACCCATAAGCCAATAGAAGATCTTGGATTATTGGAACTCTTCGCTTTAAGAGAAATTGCTTTCCTAAATTTGACCTCCCACACTAAATATAAAATATGGACCATCTGTAATGAAGGGATTGCAGCCCAAATAGCTATCATCTCTCGGTGGCAAAGGTTAGAAGGTTGATGCACATTGGTTCCATGGGGATGGGGATGTTGGTGACCTTTTGGCATGAAAATGGTCACTTGGAGCTGTAATGTGAGAGAAAGGGGTCGGGTATTAGCCACTAAAGACTCTCTGATGCTGTGTCCTTGTTAAGCTTTTACAGAAAAAGCCATGGAGGCATTATGAGAAACAGCATCAAATCCCATCTACCAGATCTGAATATGATACAGAGGAAAAGTGAAACTGGATATATACTCCATTTAGGTAACATTTCTTCACTTCTTAAAAGGACAAATGTCATCTGAGCTTATATAGAGTGTTCATTTCAAAGAAAAAAAAGGTAAAAAGGCAATTTAGGTGTTTGTGGATTAATCTTTTGCCCCTCCTGGACTCAACGTTATATTTGACTGCTCATGATGGGCCAAGTGTATAAGTACAAAGATGCATTCCCTTTTCTTATTTACTTAAGGAATTAAGTACTGTAGAAAGCAAAACAAAAATACAGTATGCGGTTAAATGAAATTGCCGCTGTCCATACCCTGTGTTTTAGTGTAATTCCTGTAAATGATTGTGAGGGGCTATAGAGGGAAACACAGTGAGCACAATGTTCCTTTTTGATCAGCAGCTTTTAACAAAGGAAGGATGTTGAACATCTGAAAGTAGGGAGTGCAGAGTTCACTGCAGGTCACCATTAAGGACAAGAACAAGGTAATGTAAGAGGCTGTGTGATTCCAGGTTGACAGGAGGATTTTAAAAGATCAAAAGTGTTTTATATAAATGTTATAGAGGACCAGAAGTGCTTTCAGTCAACAGACGAAAATGCTAATGTTTAGAAATGATGAAAGCAAGACAAATGTGGTGGTGAATTCCAACTGAGTCATCAAAACAAGAAGTATTCTTAGTCTGTGGTTTTTGAAAGATTATTGCAAATTGTCCATCAGTGCAGGCGTGGTAAAAATGGTTATTCTGTTGCTATATGAACAGTTCACTATGTTTGTTATTTTGGGATGGCAGAGTTGACAGTGCGTTGCAGCTTGCAATATTTGCTCTTTTACATCTAGGCGTATTTGAAAAAGTCTGTTAATTTTTTAAGCTTTACATTGTGCTCTCTTCCTTTCACTAACAGCAATAGAAATGTTTCTACTGTATAATTAAGGAGCTGGAGAGAAAAGAAAGAAACAATTAATAGCTGTTTCTGATAGAACCTTCATCAGTTTAGTGTGAAAAAGAAAAATGATGGAGCAATATTGCCACCAGCAATTCCTCAGTCAGGTGACTTTTTTGCTGGATCAATTCTGGTTGCTAAGCAACAAGCAAAAAGGCACGGTTATGTTTTGGTAAATCTTTTCTTTTTGAATATTCTGTGCTGGAGTTTCATGTACTGTGTCTACTACTAATGCTGTTGATTCAAGACTCACGGTATCTTCTGAGCCATAAAAGCCCCTCTTTTCTTGTTTAAAAGGGACGATGTTATTTAGTTTTCAGAAAAACTTTTGTGGCTAATACACATTCAAAAACACAAAACTGAACCAGCGATTAGAGAATTTGTTAAAAGAAAGCAACGGAAAAATCATTAAAACAACTCTGACATTTTTGGTTAATGATATCTACATTAATGAGTTAATTGCCAATGCATCACATTTTATGCCACTATCAAATATTAATGTTATCAATGTTATAATAATAGCACCTATTGATATAATTGAAGCTTGCTTTCCAATAGGTGTCACCATGAATAATACCATTGCAGTATTAAAATCAATAATAAGAATATTAGGAGGGCATTATAAAATGTCAATACAATGAAAACCACTTAAATAAATGCTTGATATAAAACAAACTGACTAAATATATTAAGCTATAATTTAAAAGAATAAATTCACAACTCAATGTATAACAGTTTGGACATTGCAACTTTACTGTTCTTTAAAGCATCAGACTGAAACTAATAATAGAATAAAGCTATGAAGAGAAGAAAAATTCTTGTGCATTCAGTCAGAAAATATTTAAAGATTATATGATATATCTGAGGAAATTATAAGTATTGGAAGTGGTTTGATGTTACGTTTAAGAGAAAGCCTTTATGTTGCAACAGCCCAAAATCTGCTAGCAAATGTCGATGCCTGTCTTCCTTTGAGGTCGGTTCAAGCCAGGCATACAGCTGAGTCTTGGAGGACACGTGCCTGGCTAGCTTACACTGTGTATAAAGAAAGCAGCAGCCCAGCCCTGGAAGAGGTCTGGAAAGACAGAATTCCAATTTGCCAACATGAAACATCTTGTCAGTCTGTGGCCATTGCTGTTTCATTTCAGCAGTGGCAAATTGGCACAAGGATAAGGGTCTGAAGGTAATTCTCCATGCCTCTCAGCAGCTGACAATGATGCTAAAAAAGAAAGGTTGGAAGAAGGAGTCTGAAAACCTAGCAAGTGGGTAAAGCCAGAGCTGTTTGTGGGGAATAGCGAGCTGGACAAGTATTCTGAAAACAAGGCACAATAACAGTGCTTAATTGCCATCCAGGGGACAGGGTGAAATGCCCACACAGTCTGGACTGTTGTTGGCACCAGCCTTCATCCTGATAGCCACAAAGAGCTAGGTGGTCACCAGCAACTGCCCAGTGTGGGGGCATTTCTTCCTACACAGAGGCTTCCTTTGTCAGGTGCGTGCCCTGAAACAAGGAGGAGGATTGCCTCTCCTACAGCTGCATAGCTGATCAGAGGAGAGGAGGGCTGGGGAAAGCAATCTCCAGAAACTGCAAGGATGGTCCAGCCTCAGCAACACTGATCTTTGAAGACATGCCTTGCCACTGGGGAGTAGTAATTTATGGCAGAAAAACAATTTTACATTACTTTCCTTCCCATCTGGTATGCTGAGCTGGATGGGAGGCAACAGGGTATGCACTCAGCAGCCAGGTCCAAGCACCCCTTCCCACAGCTGGAGGTGGGCAGCAGCCACAGGGGCTCTTTCCAGGGCACCGTGGCATAAGTTATACTTGAAGTGACAGAAGCCAATGGTACTTTGAACAAGCATCCAAGTTATTAGCTCTGGCTGTCTTGCCATTTTTGACTGCCCAAGGTAACAATCTCCATTCCCCACCAGGCAGGGTTTGCTGCTGGAGACGCAGTGCATTTGAAAGTTTACCTGGGAACTCCATAAATCAAAATTGTTAATCTGAAGGCTTTTTATTACCAGTGTCATCTTCAGCTATATCTGCCAAAAAAGTTTTAAGACAACTCAGATTTATTTCCCCCAAAACATTTGACATTTACTTCATTACTTGGTGGACTGCATTCTCTTTAAATAAATTTTCCAGTGATCTGCACTTTCACCGTGAAAATCTGTACAGTGAACTCCTAGTTTATTATGCCTACTTGAAAAGGGTAATTTAATAAGGCATCAGTACAAATACTTAATTGTGCAATGGCTATTGACAATGCCTTTAAACAGTTGCATATTTGCCAGATTTAGCTAATGGAAGTAGAATTGCCACTTAATGTCTCAGTTTGCACTGCCTGAAAATAAATTGTATCTGACATTCCTTTGGCTTTTAAAGGACATATTTAGATATTTACAGTCCGATTGATCTATTGTTGCCTTTATGTTTCTTGTGTGAAAAAGTATGAAGTAATTTAGATGGAGATACTTATTTACACATTCAGCATTTGTAATAGCTTCACACAGTTTGATGTTTCACAGACTTGAGATATTGATATCAGAGAGAGTTGACTGAAAATAACTTGAAAGAATCTATTTTTTCCAAAATGTGTGGATTTGTCAAGTGTGAAATAATTTGCTGGAACAGGATACCTTTAACGACATTTTCATTTATAAGAAGTTTTGAAAAATAAGTTACAAATTGTTCATGGAGGATTTTGCGCCATTTTCTAAAAATTCAATTTCATTACATTTTGTTTGGATATGTATGTAATCTAACAAAAATAAGTCAAAGAAAAAGTGTAAAAGCAAAATGGTGGCCTTTTGAACATATGAAAGCAAACTATTCTGATTGACATAAGCTGAAATTTTTCTTACATTTTTGGTTCAAACAAATTTTACAGTTTTTCATTCTGATTTAGGATGCCAATGAGATTTGCAATGTTGAAAATGTTCATAAGATGGGAAAAATATTTCATATTGAGTTCCAGTGCAGATACATTTAACTCGCTTTAGATTCTCAGTTAGAAATATAATTACTCATGTCTGTACTTCCTCTTTCCTCACACCTCATTTAAGAAGCAAAAAACTTTTTCTAATGAAGCAACTTATCATCACATTAAGAGGCTCAGTAGCAACTGAATTACAAGTATTGTGATACTACAATTTTTTCAACAGCCAGTGCATTTTTAACTTTTGTAATAAATGTAGTGTAAAGTGTGGATCTGCTTAATTCTGATGAAAGAAGTTTGTACATTTAACAATTCACTGTAAACGTTAGGGTTTTTTGTAGATTGATATTAAAAAAGTTTCTACTTTAGATTTGTGAAGTGTTAAGACAGCATTGAAAACATAACATCTGAGGGGTGCAATTTATTTATTTGAGTTAGGTTTCACTTGAAACTGCTGAAAGAGCAGTGCTTTGTTGAACACAAGGCTTGATTTTCAAAAATTGAGCTGGTCTGTGCTTGGGCAACATGTACAGATACTTTTGCCATTTTAATTTCCATTGTTTATGCAAATCCCGGAATGACTTGGTGCCTTGCACTGCCCAAGTCACAGGGCAGGGCCAGGGTTGGGAACAAAAGGAAGAGCTTGACAATTTGGGATCATTTTTGCTAAATTTCTGTGCTCCCTGGGAGCAAGGGTGAGCTCTGAAACAGCTTCTCCTGGCTGAGAGCAATAACAATTTTCATGCACAAGGTTTAATGCTGGAACAGAATTTAAGTGGTTTCTACCTTGGTTTCTATTGCCTGTGAGCAAAGAATAGGGCATAAATTCATGTCTCTTAAGCTTCGCCTTTGTTTGTGACTACTGATTTGTGGATGACTTGAAATCAACCTTGGAATCTACATTTTCCAGAATCCAGAGAAATTCAGCCAGACTTTGCTGTCTAGACAAATTCCACCATGCATAAACAATAAGTAGTGGTAAATACCCACATTTTCAGTCCTAAATGCTTAGTCAGAGACTCATGAACAGGGATAAACACAGGCATTTGTTACTTTAAGCTCTGCCTCCCCAGGCTAGAGATGGCCTCCAGCAGGCTGCCAATTCTGAGCCTGGAGAATGGCTGAGGGTAAATGGTGAGAGAAGTTCTATCAAGTGTGCAGGGCTGGAGCCATTAAGTGCTTTTAAGGGAATAATAAAACTTCAAATTTAGCTAGGGAATTTTATGGATAGTCAGTCAGTGTATGGAATGTATTCTAATGCTGTGGTGATATATTTGGATAACTTGATGACAGACACTCTTATAAAACTGCACGTCAATTAACTCTGAAAATATTAATTCTAGACAAAATAGTAAGAAGCACCTAGATTAAAATACATGCATTAATCAGATGAGGATTAACCTCCGAGACTGATGCTGTGAACTTTGTACTATCCAGTCTTTTGCATTGGCCATACTTAAGTTTAAATTAAAAATCTGCATTGATTTACTTTGTTACTTAGCAGTTCACTTCCATTCAGGAAGCCTTTCTGCAGCACTTCCCCAGCTGCTGACCACATCCGTTGTCTTCCAACTGCATGCTCATCATGGGTCAGTGAGCCAAAAAACATGGCTCCATGGTCTGGGTGCTAGAACTCAACCTGGACATGTCATGGCACTTGTTGGATAACAGGGGTGGATCAATACATTGAGATTTAAAGGAGGATCACACGTAATGAGAGAAGGGACCATATAGGTAATGTTTCCTTTACACCTGCTGTCACTGTATTCCCCAAGAAGATACCCCATCACTCTTGTGGACTAAAGTGCTGCTGAACAAGGTGCCACTTCTTTTGATATGAACCAGCAAGTCTGATGACTAATTTTGGGGGTTTTCTTCAGTTCAGTGATAAATTTTGGCACCTGTTACAAATCCACTCTATTTAAAACCTCAGGGAATTGCTTTGAGGCATTTAAGGTGATTTTTTTCCCTGTAGATTTGGTGGGTTAATGTTGCTGATGCATATGCTCAGATGGAGATAACCATTGGAATGAGAAGTAATACTAGGAAGCTTAATACTTAGATTCTGAGCTTCCAAAACTGGCATAGAGAGGAACTGACTTTCCAGTTCATAACATGATGTCCTTTTTTACCTCCTCTTGCTTGGCCAGCACCATGCAAGCTATGTGAATTCAGTCAGCTCACTATTCTTTTGATTCTAAAACAGTGGTTAAGAATTGCTGTAGTTTCCCTCCCTTAACTCTGCTTTTCCTGGCTGATTTTATTTCTGTCGTCTTTGAAATGCTCAGTTGGTTGCATGCCAGTTGACTTCTCCCTGAGAAGAGCTTTGCTTCCTTGTCTTCTGTGATCACTCTATGCTGAACCATTCCTTAATTCTGTGTGTTCTTGAAATGCACATACTGCATGTTGATGTGTCCTGGTTTGGGCCAGACTGGCTACTGAAAATGAATGACAGAGGCTCTCCCCCAACTCTCTCTCCAAGGAGAGCAGGGATAGAGAGAAAAAGACTATGAGTTTAGAAAAAAACTGAACTACTTTAATGAAAATATTAATAAAATAATAAAATAATAAAAAAGAAAATAATGAAATATATACAATGTATACAAAACCAGTACCAAGCTCCCAGGATGACAATCACGTCACCGACAGGCACAGGGAAAGTCCCAAACTGGACATAGGGATGGACAGGAGCTGGATTCTGGATCTGGATTCAGGAACACACAGATTGGGATCAAAGGCAGACGAACAGAGTCCTCCTCGGACACTGGCCATTGAAGAAAGAGGGCTGACCCATTGATCCCTCAGCTTTTATACTGAGCATGAGGCAGATGGGATGGAATACCCTGTTGGTCAGTTTGGGGGTCACCTGTCCTGTCCACTCCTCCCCACAGGTGTGACTCCTCTACATTTTTCTGCTTCTGACCCCCCAATGGGGCAAATAACAAAGTTGGCTGGCCTTGGTTGTTATAGCAGTAAGTATAAGCAAGAACCTCTCTGCATACCATTCCTTGGCATAAATTCCAACTAATCAGGTCTTATCACTCTGAGAGCCAACAATTTCTGCACAATATGCTGTTAATTTCAGAAAGTTCCGTTAGTTAGAAGAGGCTTAGCTGCAAAGCAAAATTACAAAACAGAAAATGGGTTCTGTCTTACCTCAAACCAGGACAATAAGGAATTATGTTTGGTTTAGAAAATATCAAGTCTTTCCCCTGGAGAAGACTGTTGCCTGCAATGTTATAGTGAGTCCTGCAATAAATATATGGAGAGGGGCAGAACACAAAACGATAGTACCAAGTGATGAAAACAGGATAAAGGAGGAAGCAGTAGAGAAACTAGATTATGACCCTTGAGTCCAGCAGGATTTATCCCTCTGTACTCAGTGGTCTAAGGATGGCTCAGCTCCAATGATGCAATGGCACAAACTGCCACCTAAGCTACAGGTTCTCATATTTGGAGTTTGCTCTCAGCTGATTTAGATTTGCCAAAGTTCATTATTTCGACATTAAGCAACACTGGAAAATTCCACTCACTGCTGGAAAGATAATAGATTTTTGCAGCTAAAAGGAGTGAATAAAAAGCCACTGCCTATGGTTTGTCCACAAAAAAGTTCACATGAGACCTCCTATGTAGGAATATGTCGTTGTGTTTGTGTGTACTTTCACTCTTTGGTATTTTTTTAGCAGTGAAGCAGATACTCCAAATTCTCAGATATTTACCTAATTCTGTTGAATAGCTGTTGCCAGATCATTGGGAAAGTTTTCCTGTTGAGATATGGGGTGCACCAGCTATGTAAGGGAAAACTATTTCATGCTTCCACAGAGTACAAATCTGTAACCAAACTTTCATTCAAAAGCCTGTAAATGTCCACAGGGAAGATAACAATCTTCTCCTCTTGCCACTGTTTTGTTAAAAAAACTAATAATAGAGAAAAAAAAAACTTACAACAAGGAGTAATAAAAAGGTAATCCATAGTCTGGGGCCTTGTGTAAAGGCAGTAAACATGAAGAATTTATTACGTTTTTCTTATTCCAGGTGGAGATTGTTGAAGGCAGGCTAACTTCTCCTGAACTGTTCAAAATTAACTTTCTTGGAGTACAAAGTTTCACTAAGTGTCTTAAAATCAACCTCAAGCTGGATGGTCTGAAGACACGATAACTGAAGCAATACGAGCAGGGGAAGAGAAGTATGGGGGAAGCTCTGGGGGTGCCCTCCCGGGGCTTGATCCTGGCAGGCTCACAGGAGAGGCCAGGGAGGGCAGGCTGGTGCCCTCCCAGGGGGATCGGCACCTCCAGAGAAGGGAAAGGGCTCAGCTGCACCGGGGAAAACCAAACCAGCATCTGCAAAATAGTCCTCAGAAAGAAAAGAAAAAAATGCAGAGAGGAGCCAGGCAGAGGCTCAAAGGAGCCAGGGCAGCAGTGCCCTGGGCTAAGTCCAGTTTGTGTATTTTCTGCCCTCTTCACCGACCACTGCTTTGCCACTATGCGAGTCGTGAATCAGGTCCAGTTCCCTCCACTCAACAAGCTGTCCCCACTTAACCTCAACAGGTAACCACTGTTTGGTGCTGGGACATGGTTGGGTTGTGCATTCAACACCTTATTCCTATTGTCTGTGCTTTCTATTAAGATTACAAGCTTCTTGGGACAGACTTTGTAGTCTGTTTTTACAGGCTGTAAGAACAGGGTCTGATTTTATGGTCTCCACATAATGGCTATCATTATGCACTCCACTATAAGCCTAGTTCCTCATAATTAATGAAAAATACTCAGGTAGCAAGGTCAAGGTGAAAAACTCTTCCTGTTGGTTTGAAGCACTTTTTCCATTTACTTATTCTAACTGATGTTGAATTGTTGTAGCTGTGAGCTTTCTATCTGGCATTTTAGATCACAGCAGTTTCACCAGGAGAGGACTTGATTCTGAAAACCTTAATAATTCGTGCAGTCTCAGCTAATGGAAGTCCTCCTACGGAAGACCCTTATCCTCTCCATGCTACTGCATGTCCTTCTCTCTCATTATGTTTAGTGAGACGTGTGTCACAGTTATACTGATTCTTGCTAGTAATAAAATTACTATTATGTTATCTGTTATAGTTGGGATAAACTCTAATCTTTTTGGAAACCTTATATTTGGTTCAAGAAATCAAAAGTAAAATGTCTGAAAACTCACTTCTGTCTTTCTAAGCAACCAAAAACCTGCAAAGTTGTGGATCTTTGCTTCCAAACATAATGTGAGTCTGTTTATAACCGAGATATGCATATCTTTATCTCCACGCTATATCAAAGTTTGAACTTAATGAGACTTTCAGATATAATAACCCATCAGCTGCAGGTCAGCAGCAAGAACCATTATATTTTTCTGCAGGCAAAGTTAAGATCCTTACTCCAATCTCATAATGTTTTTAAGTTAAACTGTTAAGGTATATTAAGCGTGCTATGAAATGCTACACAGAATACCAATATATAACACCAGGGTGAATCCTCTTTCTTTTATAAATCCTCCACAAAGCCTTATAGGTGCATACTCTGCACAGGACTCATTGTTAAGAGCCTAAAACCACATGGAGGCTTACCAACATCAAATGAGTCTATATTTCAGGCATGAACAAAGGAAAATGGCTTCTTTTGATTGTACGCATCTGATCTTGCAGCAAAATATCTAGGCCTACTCCCTATATATTACCTATTTTATTATTTTTATTGTTGATAGTATTACATGTGCTAATAGATCTTAGTGAGTTGCAGGTTACCCTGGTAACAAAAATGACTGTGCACATTGTTCTGCATCTGACGAAGTTGAGTTTGTTGCTCAGCCCCAGCATACTCCTCTCTTATTCATACCTGTAGCACAGAAAATGGATACATGCATGGATAAGTAAGAGGTGATCAATGTCAAACCTGAAAGAGTATGGCCCTGAATGCCACCATTGTGCCATATCTGGGAAATTTGTAAATATTTGATCAGGTCTGAAATTAACAGAAAAACCAGCCACAGTCAAATTGCACAGTGACTCGGATCTGCAGACACACTGCAGCACAGAGAAGGCAGAGCCTGACTGCTCGGCGGTGCGGCACAGCACAGCCTCCATCCTCTGAGATCAAACCCCGGCACACCAGCAGGCAGCTCCTCCCGAGCCCAGGTTTGGTGGTTGCCTGTGCGGTGAAGTTGTCTGCAGTCACACATGCATAGTTCAGTAAAATCAATGGAAGCATTTCCATGGAGCTCAGTAGGTTTTGAATTGAGTTTGCCTTGTGCACCATAAATGATAGCTGTAATACTCGGCGTGTGGGGATCTGTTAGTGCACGTTTCACCATTTCATGAGGATGCCAGTGTAGAAAAAGGTCAGTATCATAAAGTTATACAAGAATATATTTACTGTACATAAAATAGAGTTCACCTTGCACCTAATGTGCTATAAAAGTGATGCTGACCGCTTAGTAGATTCCCCGATTCCTCACACAAATTTAGTGGCAGAATTCAGTTCTTAGTTACAGAGGGGTTGTTGAAAAGGAAATTGCTACTCAAATACAAATTCTGACCTCACTCGCCAGATTAAAAATGCAGAGTGATCCCTCTGACTTCGGTGAAGTCGTTTGTGCTTGGAATAGTGTAAATGAGAGAGAATTGGGAACTATATTATACAAATTCAACACTTGGGATTCTTTACAAGATAATGCATTAGGGCATTAAAACATGAGCTAAGGTATGTATGCATTTTATCCCATGAAAAGTCTACTTTTGATCTACTTTAAGATTGTTTGTAGTATTCTGTCTTTATGACAACAGCGTTAACACTGTGGTCCCCTTCCGATGTGGTGTCAGTTACGCTCTTCACTTTCATGGAGTAAAGCTTTGAAATTTCAAAATACTTGAAGATACTGTAACAGCCAGTGCTGCCAATATAGCATGGAACTGCTACTTCACAATTCAAGTAGTCAGCTATTGACTCGTGGCAATCTATATCTGCATTAAAATGGTGAGTTTTGGATTAATGTGGAGCTGAAAGCCCAACTGAGGCTCTTTGCTGCCAGCCTGTCTCTGTAATTGCAGCATGGATTTCACCAACCACAAAGGGCAAAATGAATGTGATCATCCCCAGCAGTCGATAGCACATTGATTTTTTTCACTCTACGATTCGCACAAATATTGAAGCTCATTTTTTAAGCAAGGAGGATTATTAATCTACATTTCTTAAAAAATAAGTCTGTTTTGAAGCATAGTACCTTGAAGGGCTTATTTAATGTGCAATATGTAAATCAGATAAGCAAAATATTCTTTCTTTCTTTTTACCCAAAAACTGGCATTCTCCACAGGCTGTGAAACCTCATCCTCACCCTTGTGCTGTCATGTGTCGTATTGTTTGGTTAAGAGATTAAAGAAGGAAATGTTGGCAGGTCTCGTTCTGGTCAATGGTCTGCGTTTTCTTAGTTTGGTTTCATTTTCACTAACCCCTGAGGTTGTAAACAGACTGGGTACAACATCACCTGTGGTTCCTAAGATGAAACAATGATTCAAGACCATTTCTTCCCTAAATGGATGCAGTTAATCTGTGGTATAACAAATACACTTTAAGTCAGGGAAACAAAGAAAGTTCCTGCCAAGTAGTGGTAATGTTTCTGAGAACTGCAACATTTCTTTTCGTCATTGGCATCAGCTGTTTCTTGGACAGGGGTTTTCTGGAATTATGTCTTCAACTCTATGGCTGTGAGAAAGCTTCAGTACTGAAGATCAGATTTACTGCTCTTCCCTCTGCATACGTGAACGGACAGTGGTTGTTAATACGAGCCAGCTGCAAAACGGGCAGCTGACCTGCATGAACAAAATTGCTTCATTCAGTCCTTGATAAGCCATAGTCACTTGTATGTCAATGTAATATGAGCCGCATACAGGCTACACGTTGACTTGTTCGACTGTAGACTTTCCTGGTTCTGACTTCACCTTCCTAATTTTGCAGGTCAGATCACAGAAGATTTCTTCAAGCCTGCATTTCCACATCACTTTAAGGAGTGCAGTTGCTGGGCCAGCTCTGTGCTGGATTTGGTCTATTTGTTAAAACTTTTCTCAAGGGAAGCACAACTCATGATAAGAAACATTCCAGGAGTGGCTTTAATGAAAAAGTAGCAAACGAGCACAAATTAGATTACCTTTATAAATGTCCAAGGTCAATCAGGGCTCTCCTGTTCCTTCCTTCATCCCAAGGCAATATTAATGAATGCAAAACCCCTCTTTGCCGAGGGGCAGCCTTGAATATCAAGTCTTCGTTTGGATGGATTTAATTCAAACCCCTGGTAAACCTTGAAACAAATGCAGAGTGGTAAACTACAAAGTAGAAAAAAAGACTAAGAGACACTGTTTACCCTTTGCTTTGGTCCTTTCACAGGCACAGCATTACACGCTCCCAGAAGCAAACCCTTATTCAAGACAGCATTTCTTATTTCCTTCCGTGTTCCCAGTTAGTTGATGAGTCAGAAATGCTCTTTTAGGTACAAGTGACAGAATTAGATGCATTTGAAGCTGATCAGGCTCCTCACTGTCATAAACTCTGCCTCTGGTTTTAACTGTTTGTCCTAGGAAATCCTCAAAGTAGAGCAGTTGCTGTGTGTCATTAGCTGTGTGTTTGCTTTCCTCAGGGTATTTAGCTACTTGCTCTGCAGCTTTTATTGCACTTAGCAGTACAATAACATCTCAAAATGCCCTACCTTCAATTCCAGAGAACAGTCAAATGAACAAATATTAGTCACACAAAAAGATAATTCCCTGAAATAAAATACCATTCATATTATGATCTGAAGAAGCTCAAACTTCAATTTTCCTTTCCGAAAAGCAAGAACGGCCTCGAATATGAAACATTTAAGGCATAAACTGTGCTTTCTGCTTTTAGCGTGCAGAATAATGGGACGGTAGTTCTAAGCTCAAAGTCCTTGTAACAATCACTGCTCCTGTAAGTGCAGTTCCAGACTGAGTAGCTGGGGACTGGTTGAGTTGTTCTGAGAATCTTTTTTTCTTTCTTTCATGACAGTTACCTGCAACAGAGGATGAATAATGATGAAAGGTAGCAAGTCATGCAGAACCTTCCGGGAATGATTAATAACATAGCATAGCAGTTGTATATAAAACAATCTCTTAACTAACTATATTGTGAGGTCATTACTTGATAACACTGTGAAACACCGTGGTTGGACTTTGGACTTTATCTACTATTCTGGACATTTGGAAGTAGGAGGAAGTTTTCCAGAGGTACTCAAGCAAAGGTGTTGTGAGCTTCCCCAGAGGTTCTCTTTTATCTCCTAATTACATCTTTTTATCTCTAGCTGGTTTTTTACCTAGCTTCCTGCTGTCCCACACACGGGGAAGTCCTTTACATCCTCCTGCTTCCACTGGTACTGGGGATTTCAGATGACATAAAGTCACTTCAGTGAACTGACTGCAGTGATACAGACCAACAGAAAAAATGGCCTGAGAGCATAAATCAGGAAGGCATGGAATCAAAATAATGTGTCTGCAACATAGCAAAACAGCTCACATGTTTTTTTATCTATCCACAGAGTCCCTCAACGTGCTCCGCTCTTGTGTTGCCAGAGTCCTTCTGAGCAGTGTGGTTAGTTTTTGTAATGCCTGTCCGTGACACTGATGACAAGGTAGAGAATAACTTCATGTGTTTCCAGAACCCTTTCTGCTGTATGACTACATAACTTCTGATGTCAGTGACCTTTGCTTTTGCCCTTTTATCAGGTCATTGGTGATGGACTGACTTATCACAGGGAAAGGGGGAATATCTTTAAGGGAAAAAGTTGTTCTTATTTCCAGCAGGTTTTATCTATAAGATCATAGACATAAATCACATTCAAAATAGTTAGTACTCACAAAAGAGAATCATGCACCACTGGGTATTAAAGAGCACTCATCTATGTTTTCAGGAATATTTTATTCCACTGAATAATTAATTAATAGTTGTAAAATAGATATAAATGTATTACATTAGAATGTCCTGTCGAAATTTAGTTCAAACTGATCCGACTTTATAAGTTTACTCTTCTATTGTTTCAAAGTGTCTGCAGTCACCAGAATGCTGAGTTTGTTTATGCCTTCTGTTTTTGTTTCCATCTGAGTCTATGTATGCTTGAATGTAATAGTAAAGCTTTTAAGAAAGGCAGGATGCTCTTGGGGTTAGAGCATAGTAATAGGATTCTGGAGACCTCAGGTCTCAGTGTGATGCTGCCACAGCCTTCCTCTGTGATCTTAGGCAGATTACTTAGTCTTTGACTGATTCTCCTACTCTGTAAAAGGGATATTAAGATATTAAGCCCTTGGAGAGTTGTGTATCAAAAGTACAAAAAAGAAAAGTACAAAGAAATAGATTCTGTAAGGGCAAAAAAATACCCCACTGTCCTGCAGCCATGAGGAAAAGGCTGTTGAAGGTTTCCCTGAACGGTGCTGTGTCATAAGCTCTCAATTAAAACCGTAATGGGAACGAAGAATACCTGCATTTTGCTGTGCTAGACAGTCAATGAGTTGTGCAGAAAAAACTACCTGAGAACAGTTGCAGACGTATGCTCTGTGCTGTTTAGTCATTTAATCTTAGACATATATGTTCTGTTTTAACTAAGCACTTAGAAGGCTGTCATCAGTTGCCACACTGAGATTATCAGCATGCAGTTTAATATAAAGAACATTATTTGAACAAGGTCCAAAGACATCTGTATACAAAGCATCATTGGAAGCACCTCCCAATTCCTTTGCAAGTGAATAAATATGTTTTCTCCATGGTTAGAAAATCTTCTTTACTTAGTTATTGATTAGCTGAGTCAAGCAAATGTGTAACCTTACCTAATGCATTCTCACCCTCCATTTGCCCCAGCCATAGATTAAAATTTGTACTTAAATGAAAGGATTCTTCCTTCTTCCTCCAGTGACTCCATAGTCTGCAGCTCTGGGTGGCATTCACCCATGTTCAGTAGCTCTCTCCAAAACCACCTTAGATATTTCTGTGCAGACAGGGCTGCCTAAAGAAGGGGGCAGATTTTCCCAAGTCCCTTTTCTGAGAGGGCAGAGAAGGCAGGACTCGTTACTTTATGACACCATCTATAGCAAGAATGATGGTCCCAGCTTTTAGCATTGCTGCATGCTCCTGTGTACAGCTCCATGGGGCCAAGCTTTCCCCCCAGCCCACAGGCAGAAATGTGAGGTCTGACCTTGGCCCACTGCAAAATCAGCATCTGATCGACACTTTCCTTTGACAGGCCCAAGGACAAGCAGAGGAGTGCATGCCCTTGGTTATTGAGGAAGCTGCGTGAGGAGGCAGAGGTAGTTGCACTGCTGAGTTGCTACTCCACGTAAAGACTTGGCAAAGCTGAATAAGGGTTTAAAGGATTGTAAAAGGTAGAGGAATCCAGATATCAACATAAAAGATGTCATTCCTAAAGTGTGCAGGAATAAAAGACAAATGGTAATAGGTCACTCTGGAATCAGAATCATGAATGACAGAAAGAGAGCTGGGAATGAAAGAAAGGGCAGGTAAATGTCAACAGTTAGGGAACAGAGATCATGAACTCTCTCAGCTGGAAGAAAGTGCTCGGAATATTCAGCAAAAGCAAGTTCAGTTGTAAAATAAACTTAGTATCTTCAGTCTGACTGCCTGGCTAGCAATGTTTTCCAAGGTATTGTGACAGATAAGCAGCTGAATGAAAGAGAAAACCCAACAGAGATGAGAGATCCATCCAACACATGGAGTAAATGATTGTGATACACAGACACAGGTAAGATGTTGATGGCAGAATATGTTGTGTCACCTGAAAGGGAGGCAATAGTCCATCTCACACAAGAGTAGGTGCTACCAGAAAGGGGAAAGATGTAAAGTCAGAAGGAAAAGTAAACAGGCATGAGAACTGAAATGTAAAGCAGGTAGCTGGAAAGAGGGTACGGCCCTTCCCTTACAGTGAAACAACTTCCACTTTTTCGGAGTCTATAGAGATGAACAAATCTCCACCAACTGTGAATCTTACCTATGAACATGTTTCTTGTGCAGTGTTGTTAAAGAAAGACAAGTTGCCCATAGGAAGCTGATATTTGTCCAGTGTTAATATTTGGCGCTTTTTTAAGCATCATTGAAGAGGACCAAAAGGTTTCAGGATTGGCATTAAGATGTGGAATTTTATGGGTTGACCCTAACCTAGATTAGCAAAGTATAGAAGTTGATTCCTCCCATGACATCTTGATGGCTTATGTGAAATAAATATTGTCTGGATCCGGTTTCTCCTGCACATGAATTGCTGTATTGTTTGCATTAGTTGTTGGTGGTGTTGGCACTAGACTAGTGGTGGGTACTGATGCACCAGGTGAGCCAAAGGCGGTGCCCTCAGCAGGAGTTTTGCACCTTCTGAAAATGGAGGCAGTATAACATCTGTGTGAACAGCCCACATTGACATGCTTAAAATAATCTGGGGTTTTTCTGTGGATAAAAAAGACCGTTCCAAAGATTCTCAATCCAACACATTTTAAGTACATTACTTTTTAAAAAATAAATAAACCCATAAAGTTCACAGCAAATATGCAGTATTCGGCAGATAACAAATCACATTACTTCAGCTCTGAGGCTGTTCATCAGATGCATTTGACATGGAAGTCGTTGGTTTTATTTGGCTTTAGAAATTAGAGGTCACAAACTTCATAGCAAATGATGGGGTACAGTTATTTGCTCTTTTTCTGTTTGTCAACTATCTACAAACAGTCCTGTTTTGACAAGTGCGCCAGTTATTTTAGTCTACAAGTTGATCTTTTCTCTTTGACTAAACACTGAGTATTCATTGTTTGCTAATTTGTTAACAGTGTATGTTCGCTCAGCTCTGCTATAGAATATCATTCTTGATCTCTGATCAGATATCTGAAAATATCCAGGAGAAAGGAGGGACAGGGAAGGTTTTCAAGATGGGTGTACTAATACTTTTATCTTGAAGTTGCAACCAAGTGCATTCACATGATTATCAAAAATTTTTGTTTTCCATTATACAGAAAGAAAATATCCCTTGAGCAATTCAGAAGACAACTTCACAAGATAAAATTCACGGTGCAGCCAAAATTAACTTCTTTCTTAATTTGAACAACTGTTCTCAAACTACTTTTTTTAGTAATTGCCCAGCTCCATCAAAAGCTTTGCAAACCACAATAATAAAAAGAATATCCAATGCCCCAGCTGGAGAGATAATCAAATGCTTCTTACCTTTCTGACAAAGTATTTGTCACTATTTTTCCTCTCCCACTGTGACATTGCCTTGTCATGGGTATAATTTTTTGGCGTTTCAAAAGCCTGTTGTTAATCTTCATACAGAGATTATAGATCTCTGTAATACTTCTCCTTCATTATTTGTAATTTACATCTTTCCCTACAATCTAAATACTGTAATAGTCCCTCTCTCAATTCTTGTCCTGCTGTTACTTTGTACTACCCTTTTGGGTCTTGCTGCTGAAACTAGTAAGACTGGATTCTGATTTTTAATTACTATAAAAGCTAGATGACATGGATTGGCCTCTACTAAATGTAAAATTCAAACATTTGTGCACACACCTGATCAGAACTTTGTTGCCCTGTCACATCTGAGATGAATTATTTAGTGGCTGTGACCAGGATAAAGGATGGTCTCGCTCTTTGCATCTCTCTGTCCTGGGTGTCACCGCGGTGGTGGCGTGGCGTGGCGTGGGTCTGGATCCATGCCGAGATGAAGAGAACGTGCTGCAGGGAGCTTGCACACGTGGAGGAGCACAACCTTTACCAGCTCCTCGGGAACTCCTGCCACAGGGTTAGTCTGAGCTGATTGCAGCTCCAAAATCTGCATTTGAAAGTGTGACTTTTTAAATAGAAAATTTTCAACACAGAGTAGCTTTGGAATACTTTTGAATTGGTTTTGCATCTTTTTAATCTTATATTGGTAATCCTTAAATAATAAATAGAATTGCTCTGGACAGATGCTTTTCTCTGCAGATGTATTGTATTTCTGAGGCTTCCTTCTGCCCAGAGAGAGCTTCAGGGTTAATTTATATCCATTTAGCTAACTGGTGTGATTTTTGTGCTTGTACTCTTCTATGTCAGCCTTAGACTGATTATGCAAATTTAGTTCATGCCTGTAAATTCATCAACACAAATTAAACCAATGTATGAATACTCCCATGCAAAAGTTGCTCCAATTTAATTAAATCAGTATCAAACAACACTCTCCATGCCTTTGTGTATAGGCCAGGCCTTAATGGCTTAGGTCACATAACAGAAAGTGAAGAGTCACCTGCTTGAGGGAGAAGCTCCCTCTTTTTCTATATGCAATTTTACAGAGCCAGGCACAGGGGGAGACTGCTCTTTACACACTACCTCACTGCAAATCCTGTGTAGCAATACAAACATTCATTTTTGTAAATAAATAGAAGCTGTGCTGGTGATTGCAACAGTTACATAGCATCCTAATTAGGTTTCTTAGTTTAGGTTGTTTTGTTGTCTTTGCTGTAAAGAAAATCAGATTCAAATAGTAGAACTGATTTCTAAAATCATCTAAGAAAAAATTTCACTCCTGGGCTAAGAGCCAAACTAAGCCATCAGATGCACGTGAATGCAGCTCCCATTTTCCTAAGCAGAAACTGCTGTGTTTATCTAAGAACAAACTTTGTCTCTTCCAGAAGCCTGGCAGAACGTTTAAGGGCAATAAGGAAAATGGTGTTTATAAAAGCAGACATCATTGGAAATAAGAGTGCTCACACTGCTGTGATTTCACTAGTTGATCCTGAATACTCAGCAGCAGGTGAAGCACAGAGTGCTTAACTTCTCACCATCAAAGTAGAGTTCTAGCAGAATTTCCTACTGAATTAGAGAGATAAAGCAGCTTAGGGGATCACACTGTTTTTCTTATTCTAATGAACTTCTTTGTTGATGATGAAAAGTTACTTTTCATGTGTTCCTTTCTGTTGTCACAGATCAAGCGCTGCTGCCACAGAGTTTCATCCACATAGCGTAATTGGTGCAATTCTTTTTTTGTGTTTTAGTGTTTTAATATTTGATGAACCCTTCTTTCTCCTCATTTCTGTCCCTACCCTTTTTGCTGAAGATGGAGAACCAGAGGACTTGAATCCTGAGGGGGCTAGAAACAAGAAAGCACCTAAAAAGATTCTTCATAGGAATTAATTTTAAGAACCTCACATTCTTTCAACCCAGCTCATTATTTTGTTAGGGCACTCCTTCCTTCTGAATGTTAACAGTACTGAAAGTTAGAAGGTACTTGCAACCTCTGCCCACTCCGTTGGTGGAAGGAAGACAATTTTTACTTGAAACAAAAGAAGTTGCGTCCAGTATTCAGTGTCCCATGAGTAGCACTTCTTCCTAATATTTGACCTTGGCTGGAAAACTAAAATCCAGACTGTACTAGTAGTAGCCTTGTGAACTCAAAGTTAAATCAAAATAATTTTAAGGGTAGTGCTCACTGTTTATTAGTTACTTTTCTCTTTTTAAAAACATAATGGTTCTTCCAAAATTAACTGCAGCTGATAATGAAACCAACAAAGGCTTAAGCCAAGAACTGTTTCTGAAGTAGGGAGTACCCTGGGAGCCCTATAGTGGGGACAGAAGTAATATTCCAAATTATCCTTTGATCTATTGCAAGTTATGGCAAGATGCCCTATAGTAATTCCATTTTAATTAATGCAGTTACATTGTGTGACATCTTCTGAAATATATATAATCACTTCATAATAAATTGCCAGGTGATTTGTGTTACCATTTTAGATCTTCTAAACTTCCATTTGGGTGCCAAACACCCAGGGGGGATGTGTGAAACTCACCATTGCAAGATACTTGCTCTGTTTTCTTTCTTCCCTTGTGAAAGCTTCTCTCCTCTATCAGGAGTTCAATATTATGAAATCAGTTGTGAGATTCCTGTGCTAACAGAACAGCTACATATTCAACAAGGTTCCTATTTTGTCTTGATGAAAAATTAACACTGTATTTCTGACCAGCAGGATTTGAACCCGAGTGCTGGATGCTGAGTGTCACCATTACAATAATTGGGGAAAAGAACGAAAGATGGGCTGGCTTTGTATACTGTTCCAGCTAAGTGTCTGGGCTGAGATTTCTGGGAAGGAACTAAGGAAACGATGCTGAGGAACAGGGTATAACAAGTGGAAAAAAGCCCCTCTCAGCCTTTATCCAAACTAAAGAAGAGCCCCTGAGGCTCCTTGGAGAGTCAAGGCACAGAGCTGGAAACCATCAAACCAAGCCATGTATGCATGCACATGCTAAGAGCTGGAGAAGAGAGCCATGAAAGGCAGCTGGGCTAGTGAAATAACTCGAACTTCCAGTGGGTTCCTGGGAGAGGCAACCTTTTCTTTCTTGGTGTGGTAATTTAGCAGAGATGTCCTAAGTTTCAAGAGAGAAAAAATAGCCTATGAAGTCAAATGCCACATCAGGGTCCTGCTAGCTACTAGAAATATCAGTAAGTTCTTAGGTAGATACTTACTGGTTTCACAGCCATGAGAAGAACATAAAATGAGCCAGTTTTCTGCAAATAAGCCTGGTTTCTGTGTAATTTGTAGTAAAACTTCCATCCCATGATACTGAATTGTTTTCACCATTGTTTTCTCATGCTGTCTGTATAACAGTTCAACATTATTATTTCAACTGATGGAAAATGTTCCAATTGGGACTGGGTTTTGAGGGGAAACTTTTTTCACAAAGTAATTTCTTGGAGGCAAACATTTCAGATTTTCGTTCAGGATGTCTGGTTGGACATCTCCTGCTGTGTTTTCTTCCTCCTTTCATATCTACATACAGTCAGAAACTGAATGTATAAAACTGTGTCTGTCCCATAGTTACATGGCTGTGTAGGCATAGGGTTGGTCAAGGAACTCACATGGAGTAAAGGAACCCAGTCTGGTAACTTAGCCACAAGATTTTCTTTGGTGTATTAGTGTTTTCATGGTACTCTCTCTCACTCTCAGCCTTTCTCTCTCATCTTCACTTTTTCTTTGTAATTTGTTTCTCTTCTCCCCATTTCCCTCTCCTTTTTACTGACCCTCTTTTTGACTGAAGTTGGTCTCTGCTTTTGTTCATTCTCTTCCTGTTTTCCCTATATAATTTCTGGTCCTGTCACCCCCTTGTTGTCTTCACACACAGGAAGATTGCTCTGTGTCTTGGGAACAAGAAATCAGTTGTGGCTGACTTTGGTCTTTATCAAAGCTGGCTCCGAGGGTCCCTCAAGCACAGCGAGGGCATGGGCTGCTTGGTCATGTGCCCATAGCACAGCTTGTAGTAGCTGAGGTGAGATGCTGAAGGGGAATCTTGTTGAATCCTAGGTGACGGCTTGGTGAGCCTTGGTGGACAATTAGACTTAAATTCTAAGGAAAAAGTACAAGACAAGACTGCTACTTTGAAGTTGGTATTGTGAGAGGTCACAGCTACTATTTTCTGTCTGAGTAGTACAAACAGTTCAGCTACACAGTCACAGGTAATTGTTTCTCAGTCCAGTCTTTGGAATTGAATGGCAAATGCTTTACGCCTGATTCTTCAGCTGCATTCCTGGGTCAGTCAAAATGTTCTGGGAGTCACATAAGGAGTACATATTGCATAAAATTTATTATGTTAGTATTTGCATGAACTTTAGGTACAATGACCAAAGTAGCATCTGTAATCCAGTGCTACCTAAGCAGCCTTTAGATCCTAAACTAATTGGTTGTATTCAGGACTTTTAAAAAAATCTCATTTAAAAACTACCCTTTGGGAACTGGAAATGGGATCTTCTATCTACACTCCTGATAGCACTTAAATGTTATTAACATTTAACGGTTTCTTGCATCATGTGACATCGTTGCTCTGTGCACCTGTCCCTTCCCAGTAAGATGTACATTTGGGCAAGTTCCTCATCACGCTATGTCTGGGATTACCTTGGTTTGGCCCAGGCTTCTCCCTCCAGATTTGGTTCCTGGCAGCCTCATGGAAGCTGAAGTACGTATGATCTACATCAGTGATGCAGTGAAATAGGAACAGATCTGCAGCTGGTGCTAAGGACCTGACGTTCTCACTCCTTGCCTTTCAGGGGATTTATGTCAGATTGTCTCTAGTCTGGTTTAACACCCACCAGTGCCTGGAGCTGATCATGCACTTCTCCAGCACATCTTTTAGTTTAGCTTTCTATCTGCTTAATGAGGTGAAGAAAAACTTGTAAAGTGGCAAAAATTGGAAATCTGCTTCAAAAGTGCACTGTACTACCAACTAAAGCATTAGCATAAATGCAAACATAGTCAACTGAAGAAACAAAATATTAGCTCTATTCTCACATCAGTAGATTAAATTAGAGATTACATTATTTTCTTTCAAGCCTCTTTTGCTGCCTGACATGCATAGGTTACCCCTGTTAGCTTAACTCTTCTGCATTTGTAGTCATTATTGTTTTTCCTCTGGTCTGATTCCACAGCTGTGAACCTTTGGAAACCACTGGAAACCAGTATGCCACAATTAGTTAAAATGACAGGTGCTACTTCTTCATTTTCCATTTTATCATTCCTGCCTCCTTTCAGTGAAGAAAATCCAAACCTATGTTGTTATAATATATACAGTATATTTAGAAGAAAAGTTTTAATTTTTCACTTATTACTCCAGGACAGTAGGTGGAAAAGTGCCTTCCTTACATCTATCTAGTGAATGTGTCATTGTCAGCTTTGATTGCAGAGATATTGGGACTCTGACCTTCAATGACATTGCTAGCAAATTTTGACTGACAGCGTGCAACACTGCAAACCCCTGCTGCACATGCCCATCCTCCTAGAAAAAACCTTTTCTCTTTAATAATGTTCTTATGCTCCTGACTGTAGACTATCCTAGATGCTAAAATACAAGGTAAACCCAGCAATATCTGATTACACTTATCAAATGAAAGATATTTGCAGTCCTTGCATAACCAGTTACCCCTTCTATGGTATATTTTAGTGAGGGTGTAAAAGATATCCTCATTCTCCAAATTTAGAGTATGTATCAATAATATCAGAGAGTGAGTGCTGATGCCATGTGCTGTGAACACTGCTCACCTTTACTTGCTTATGCTTTACTGTGTGGAAAGAATGCTATTTTCACGAAACCGTTGTATATGAATGTGTGGTAGATGTGTGGCTGAGGCGTTCACAGGCTCTGAGAATCAGGACCAGACTGAAGGCTGTCCATAAGCCAGAATGTAGTTTGTGTTGGTAACGCTGCAAGCAACTTCAAGCAATTAAAAAAACCAACAGATTTTGCCTTTCATCACTCCATGTCTCCAGAGGAACAGTGTTTAGTTTATTAATATCTCAGTACAGCAGCCATGCTTAGAAAGGCATAGGTTTTCAAAAGCTATGCCTGGTGCGTGGTTTCTGCAGGTTGCATCCTGATCGGTGTGTGGGGCTGCACAACAGCAGCCTGTGCTCTCACAGCCGTAAGGCTCAGTCCCTGTGGTTTCCATTTAGGGCACTTTTCAGGCAGCTTTCTCTGCTAGTCGCAGGTTGTGCAGAGTACAACAAATGGTTTGCTTACAGGCTCCCTGCCGCACCATGCCCAGCTCCCTGGGGACGGTGCCTGGTCTAACCTGAATGTCTGACCCACTAATGGTAAAAACAGTCTAATCCTTGCACTTCTTAGTCCTGGAGCAGTATAAACTCTGCCTGAATCCAAACTGTTCCTCAGTGGTACACCAGATAGATAGGCAACAGCCCCCTGGATAGGGCACTCCTACTTATGTCCTGCCTTGCATCGTAGGCTGTCCTTGACACCCAACAGGACACTGGCCAGGGCAAAAGTCAGTGGTGCTGGGCCCCGTGGAAGCAGCACACATGCCCCTGCACCAGCCCTGGTGAGAAGAGGAGAATTAGAGCCCCTAATAGCACCGCCCAGTGCATGGTGCATCCTACCACGCCACAGTGGGGACCCCCTGCTCCTGTCCGGATGCAGCCTGCATCTCTCCCTGCTGCCCCTCTTCCAGCCAAAGCCATTTCACTAGGTGGGCCAAATCTGCCTATTCCTTTCCAGGTCTCCCTCAGTCTCCGTCTCCTTGTCTTAAAAATATCAAAAACATTTTAACTGTGTTTTCAGTTTGATTGTTATTGACTCCATATGAATAACATCTCTCGCCCTCTCCCCCTCACACCCTTGATCAGCTTTTTATTAAAACTTTCAGGCTGTGGTCCTTTAATATAATTTTTAATGCATTTTAAATTATTTCTGGAATTCTGTATGGTGTCCCAAATGCTTGAAGAGAGTGAGAAGATTTATAAATAAATTTATTTTTATTACACTATAAAAGAAACTGTAATATTCATTCTGCAATGATAAGATAAAGTATGTGTGGAATCCCTTTTCCTACATGCCGTGTGCTCCAAGAAATTCTGCTTATATGCAGTATTACAAATGAGTTAGACTAACCCAGAACAGTATTCCCAGTATCAATCAATAGACTATGAACACATTAGTATATTAGCAGTTTATCACAGTATTTAGGATCATACAGTATAATAATGGAATCCACTATCTTCTGAGATACCAGGCAATCGCATTGTCTGGCATGGTGTGAGTTGTCATGTCCAGCTCCTGCTGTTGCCTAGGCAAAGCAAATAGCTTTTGCAGGTACTGATTGGTTTTGCAGTAGCAGTACCCTGTGCAAAGGTCTCTGATACAGTATGTTTGAACAATCATTGCTGTATCTTATCTGCTCTAGGTAACAAAGAGATTCAAATTTAGGGGCACCTAGCAGGCCCGCGGTCACAACTGGTAAACAGACTAGTGTCTGTTGTGTCAGGTTACTTGAATCTTAAAAAAGAATTTTCAGAGCCAGAAAATGCCCAGTAACTCATTCCTTTAGTCTTGACAGTATTTCCTTTGACAGTATGTGTTCCAATCTTGCAAAGACTTAATCAGGCTCTTACTTGAAATTGCTTCTGTGGTGAGCAACGGAAGAAAGGAAAATGTAAAATTTGTTAATGAGTATGTTTCTCATACAGGAGAGGGGCTTTATTATATGTCACCTGGGGATCCCAGTATGGCTATCTAATGAAGACTTACTGAAAATGGAGATAGATTATGCAATATTGATATGATTCCCCACCCATAGAAAAAATGCCTTTTCCAGCTGTTCCCTTTGCATGCAAGAAGAAAAATAACACCAGAAAACAACCAGTGTGAAAGCAAGCACATAGCAAGTCATGATAGCAAGTGGCAGAGAAGAAAACCCAGTCTGTGGTTCCAACTGTCATGTGTTGTGTCATGTAGAGAAGCCCGTGGCGCATGGGACAGGACTATATTCAGGCATCCCCCTGTTCTTGTGAGCCCAAGGGGAGTCTGAGAGTGGGAAAAGGCAGTCTGCGTATTTGTTTGGAGTGTGGAGCAAAGTCAAATTCAAGAACACAGCACCGTTGGCAAAAGTAAAACCTAAAATAAAACTGACACCACAGATTTGGAGTATTTGCTGCCAGAGCTAGAAACCATCCAGAATGCAGGAAGCTGGTTTTCGATGGGAAATGCATTTTGTCTGAGAGAGCCCTCCAGGATGTTTCCAGCCACAAAGAGGATGGGGAACTGACATTGCTCACTGCATGAGCATTTACTTGTCATCTGCAAGGTCACGGTGCTCTCTTCATTCAAATCCTTCCTGGAAATCTCCTTTTGCTTCGCTGCCTCTGAGAAAGTAATGGCTGGGGAGAGGAAAATACCCCTCCCCACTTCTCCATCCCCCCAAAAGAGGGCTGTAGCAAAATAAACTTCCACGAGCATTAGCCCTAAGCCTGCACGTACGTTCTGCCTACAGCAAAGGGAAGCTTCCCTGTCCTTTCCCTGTCTCTCACCTGGCAGGCAGGCAGGCTAAAAGCACCTGGCAAGGTATCCCTATTGAAGAGATAGCAAAGAAAGACCATTTGGCCCTTAAAGGATGAGGACTTCTGACTTCATGCCTGTGGCAGAGACCCACTTCAAATGGAGAATGAAGCCCCCGGATTAAGTAGATATCCACAGGAAAGGCTGTCCATAGCTGGTGAGCAATGATATCCAAAGGTTGGTTGAGAGAAGTTGGGAGGGGCAGTGTGGATGGCCGGGGAAAGGACACTCGGAGCTGTAGAAAGCACTTCAGGTAGTTGTGGTCAAGTCAATCCTGGACCAAAGGACTGATGGCCAAAGGATTGTTTCTTCCTGATAGAGCAAGTGTTTGGAAGATGCATCAAACGAGCTCCAATAAGCAATTGGCACTGCAGTAACTTAGACCTTCTTTAGAGTTACGTTATGTATATTTTGTACACCAAATTAATTTGAATTTGGCTAATAAATCTAGAAATCAGCTAAGTTACCTTTGAATCTATGCACCTATTTGCAGCACTCATTCATCAGATAGTGTTTAGGGAGCCTGCTAAATGTCCTTACTTAGTGTTTGCAGTTTCAGCATGCCAGACTTCCCTGAAAGCTGTAGTTTAATAATTGTAGTCAGACATATTTTCCAGAAGTGCAAGAAAAGCTTTTCCTCAGAGGAGAATGATTCCACCAGATTTTCCCTTCCCACATCCTTGTTCTCTCACTGGCTCTGCAGCAGGGCTTCCCCAGGATCTGAAGTAGCAGGACTCACTGTGACTTAGAAATACTGGCTAGGTACAAGAGCTTTGCTAATGACATCTTCCAAAAATCATTTTCCAGGACAAGAACTTTCCCCTGTATGTATTTATATACCAGCTACCTATGTAACAGGTATTATATGAAAAGCTTCAAGCAGGCAACTCTTGTCAGAAAAGGGCTTAGTATGTTCAATGTGTCCTACAGGCAGAATAGAAAAGGGTAAATATTTTGCACTATATGGTACAATTTAGATTTCATAATGAAATCATAATTTCATAATTGTCTTTTCATAATAGTTTATTTTAAAATTGTTCAAAAATAAGTTAGCAGCCATTCTATCATTACCCTTGAATATTTAGACAAACATTCATTAGTAACAACCATTTTTTTAGTATGAAAAAATTGTTCAATATTAACACCAGATATATCCATGTCCTATTCTATAACAGCACCATGAGATACACCATTCCATTCCACTTTTCCCTCCATTTGTTTATTAATCAGTATATATGAGTCTTGTGGACTTAGTGAATGATTGAAATGTATAGCATCACACATCAGATTTTTTTCAAAACTCATAAATGATCAATATATCTTTGAGAGGGAATCTGATTTCTGATACATTTATGTTAATAAGAATGGAAACACGGGCCACTGGAAATTGAGAGATAAATCAATAAAGAGGTTGGACCTTCAAGAAGTTCAGTGTACAATAAAATAGACAGCAAAATATGCTTGCTGCCTGTCTGCAGTGCCTGGAGTGACTACAGCTGACCAACAAGGTAAATCAAATCTGCTGCCAATACATTCTTCTGCTGTCCAGATAAAACAGCGGACTAAGCCGGTGAACTTTCACCCTTCACCCGAGCTCTCTAAGCCAAAGTACAGATTAAAAAAAATCAATAACCCCAATCGATGGGAAAATATTTTTAGTCTCTAACTGAACGATATGTTTTGACAAGGCCAAAGAGGCGCACAAAAGAATGGGAAAAGATAAAAGACAGAAAATTAGGATTTTGTTTTATTGGTTGAGGTAGGATCACTATTCATTCCCCCTTCCTACAAATTCCATTGACACTGGCTAAAATTATCTCACAGGAAGGAAATAAAATGAAAGGTTATGAATTCATTAAATTGTCTGATTTACTGTGTATCCTTGTAACATGTTATCTTTACTGGTTTTTGTCGCCATTATTGGACACTTAACATTGAGAAGACACTTTGGAATGTATTAACATGGAAATGGGCACTATGATCATTTTGCAAGGGAAAAAAACAACAAATATTAACAACTTGTGCCTTTTCTTCATGCTGCTTTCCAGCTCGGAATCCACTGTACCTAACATATAAACCACAGAGTACCAGAAACCCCAAAGCAAAGCAAGAAGCCTGCAGTACACCACTTGCAGAGCATTGTAGAGTTAGTAGAGGTGAGTTCGGACTCGCTAACATAGACATGAGGGTCTTAAAGGCTGGCAGAGGAAGGTTTGGGGAGTGGTTTTGCTCAGCAGCTACAAACATTGTGTTGTGCGGTGCACTAAATGCCACCCCCGAGTCCCGGCTGGGCAGCGAGGCAGTGCTGTGCTGCAGGCTGGCACACGGGCACAAAGCAGGGACCTGGGACTTCCCTCCCCAATCTTCCTCCCGGCTCCTCTCCTGCGCCCCTTGCTGCCTCACACCAGCCCTGCTGCTGGGGATGACGGGGAACTGGGGCTTACGGGGGGCTGCTGGGTGCCTGGCATAGTTCAAGGCACAATGCGTGGGGAGAATTCTCAATTACTTGCAATTAATAAGGTTTATGCAGCACTTGGACATTTTTTCCTGAAAGGGTGTTGGCAAACTCTTTTACTTATTAACATGTTATCTAAGTGGTCTTTGTAGTTCTGTTCATAAAACGTACAAAGGGTCATTACAGGCAAGCGAAAGGTGATATTGAAGGGTATACTCCTCTTCAGAGAACAGCATCAGATTTTTTATGAATGCTGACTTTTATGTTGTTTTTACAGTTAGAGTGATTATTGTTGCCTCTGGCAGGGCCTGCAGTTCACCGGCAATCCCAAGTCACTGGGAACCTCTGGGCTGAGAGAACGCAATGGCAAATGGCAGGCAGGCATGCGGGTGGAAAAAAGGGGACAAAAACCAAATCCACTGTGCAGAAATGGGAGCAGGGATGGGTCTGATCAGCACTGACACAGGCGCACCCTTTGATGCTTGCTTTTCTGGAGCGGTTTCTCATCTCAGAGGCAGTAGTGCAGTTTGGGGGGGGGGGGCACAGGAATACATAAGGATGATATTATTGCCTTCTCATTTCCTTGTGCTCTTGCATCTGTAACTACCTTTTGCATTGAATTTAGATTAGGGCGGAATTTTTTTGTTTCATAGTTTCACAGGAAATAGTGCTGGTCCAGCCTGTTTATTCCTAACTATTGCCTCATTTTAATCCAAGATATAATTGCAATAAAATCAAAAGCCAGCATTTTGAAATACTTCTCCCTAATTTATTTGGTCGTTATTTTCACATTCAGCAGGTGCTTCATCTTGGTTTTCTCTCACTGACTTTTCAGAAGGAACTATCATGAAGCTTTCATGAATTAGTGTTTACCATAGAAACTCCCATAATTGAAATGCTGTAGGTAGCTCTTATCATCCTTGAAAGCTTTCAACATATGCTGTGAAGTATGATGACTGCTAGAATTAATTAGAGAAAACAGATGTCAAGCATTTGCCAAGAGTTATTTAAAGAAAATCTATTGTGTAGGGATAGTTGATGGTAGGGTTTGAGATGTTACTAGCAGCTGAGAAATAGCTAAACATTTTTCCGCTTTGTAGAAAGAATACCTAAAATACATTGAAAAGAACACTTTGGTCACCCATAAAAACAAAAGCAGAATAACATGATGGTGGTCATATTTTTCTTCTTATAAATGCTTCTGTGAGACTCTTAAAGATGATGGGCTTGCCTGGGTTGTGAGCAGGAGAAGAATTTGACCCCTGGGACGGCTCCTGATACATTCATGGACAAGGTGAGACCTGGGATACGGAGCCCATTTCTCCAGCAGAGGCATCGGGAAATGAATCTTTCAGAAATGACAGGAAGAATTAGGAGGGTGACTTGGCCCTGGTTCACACACCGGCTCCAGCAAGAAAATATCTTGCTCCTGTTCCTATGCAGATTATGCCTATGTTTCCATCATCAGCATCCACTGGCTTTTTGACCGAATGAGTTTGAATGCTCTTCTCTCTGCAGCAGCCAATGCACCCCGTGGCCTGTTCAATCCTTTCTGCTTAAATGACTTATGTCCTGGCCTTCATAATTCTGTCAAAGAAAATATACAGCCTTCGTCTTTGTTATCTTTCATTGTGCCTAAAGAGGTCAGAAGTTCAGAGCAGTTGGTGTAGATAGCCTGGCTGAATGTAAATACGGCCATCAGTTTTGGTGCAAAAAGCCTGCGAGACAAAATTGACAATCTTCTTCCCACAAGTTCTGTGTGTGCAAGCATGAAACTTGCCTTCCACTAGCATTTGTACTGTCATACAGCATTAATGGAAAGCACAAATGCACAAGAATGCAGCCAAAGCCAGTTCACAGAAAGAGTGGATGGATGTTTGTAGGAAATTCAATGCTTCTCTCATCCATCATTATTCACATTCCCTTCCTTGCCTGCAGGTAGAGGCACAGAGACTTATTGGATTGGATTCATCTTACCTAACTTTAGACATATATAGTGTGGATATCTCTGTCTCAGCTTGTTGTCTAGACTCTTGTGAAAGTCGATAGAGAGAAGCAAGCAGTTCTAAGCCCAATTCATCTGACCTATTTTAGACACCTTCTTTAGGAAAAGATGAAGCTTTCCCTAAAACTGACTATGTCTCTCTAGTGACTTAAGGACAAGTTAGGCCATTAAATCAGGTGCAGACATGTATGCTGCATGGACACAGACATGTGGTGAATCCCACCCCTCTAGAACATTTGATAATATTTTTCCCACAGTCCGATGAGCTTAGTGGGACCTTTTTGGCCCCAATAAATTACTCAATATTCTCCTGGTTTTTTCCCCTTCCCAAAAAGTGAAATCAGTTATATAAAATGGTTATTTCTTTGGTCTAAACCTGTTTCTTTGACACAGGCAGAGGCAATTTTTCAGGTCAGGGTTTCCAGGCCAGCCTGCCCAGCAGCCCCAGCGCAAGGAGCGCTGCCTCTGCTCACACCCAGATGCTCCATATCTCCCTTTCTTCCTGCTGCTCTCCATGTGCTTGCCCGCTGCCGCCTGCCTTTCTGAGCCAGTCTGAGGCCACCTCTCTGACCATCTCTCTTCTGCTGAGGATGGTGGTGCTTCAGACTACACACTTCTGCTCAGGCTTTGGATAATGGCTTTTGCTGTTCCTGCCATCACTGTATGAGAGCCATTTAATTGCATCTTCCATTCAGCCTGAGTAAAGGGTGAGTAGGACATCTATTTGCTTTGACCAGGCTTGTGATTGATGCAACTGTTAATACTTTCCAGCATAACACAATCTTCCCTCACCTCCCAAGGATACTCTGTTGGTAACATGTCCCTGCGTAACTTTTTCAAGGACAGACAGAAAGTGGTATAAAAGGCAAGAGACGGCAGTTGAAATGCCACTGAGCCTCTGGCCCGTTGCTGAAGTGTTACCTGTTTCCAGCATCTGTCCCACCTTTCACTGCTGCCCTTGGCGTCAGCAGAAAAGGTGCTGTGCCCTTGCTCAGCAATCATTTCTAACAGACCACTGGCAACTTCTCTGTGCAGATCTGCCTGCAGTGTCCTAGGGTCATCTTGCCCCCTGGGAGAAAGCCAGGAGAGATGCCTTCTGCCGTTAGGCATATAATGAGTTTTCATTCTTTCAGGTAAAGCTGAGGAAAGTCATCTGCTCAACAGGGCTGTACTGAGCAATCGCCCATCACTTGCCTTGACATGGTGAGGTTGTCAGGGATGGCAGGTCCCTCTGCCATACCAGCAAAGTGCACTGGTGATTCTCACCCCGATCAGACAGCATGCCACATGCTCTCCCCCAAGGTGGGCAGGGGGACCAGCCCCCTCTCGGACCTAGAGATATGCCTTGTATCTTTGGAGGCAATAATTACACCCAGACAACAAAAAGCATAGCACAATAAAAAAAATTACTACACGCAGCACTCCTCAGTAAAACAAGTCCAACTTGTATTTTATTCATGATGTCACATAACAGAATTTAAGCCATCCTTCAGGTTACTGTAAGTCCCATGAAAAATACAGCAGCACTTAAGGAGACAGGAAGGGAAGGAAGGGAAAGAGAAAAAGAGACCAGGACTGTAACCATCAGGAGAATAACCACAGGACTGTCAGGGAGGCTCCTGGGATCAAACCACTTTACTCCCTGTTATGCACAAATCCACCCCTAGGCCCCCCAACAGAGCGTATATAACTCTGTTTCCATTTTTAGCAACCTCAGTAGAATTGGTTGCACTCAGAGATTTTCAGCTAAAGACCACCATAAGGTTACAGCAGTTTACACAAGCTGCAGGGTTGTTCTCCTAATGCAACACACAAATAAGCGGGATTCATAAATAGCAGTCAAGCTGTCAAGCCACAAGTACCTGCAAATTTAGGGGTGCTGCAACAAGGAGAACTGAACATGGCAATGACAACATAGGCAGGAGATGTCCTACGCTATCAGAGTGCTGCTGGGGCAAAGCGTGGCTGGAGCACTGCAGATGTTGGCTGTAATATGGCCAAGATGCCTTCTTTCAAACAGCAGGGCAAAAAACCTCCCAACATCTGCACACAGGGATTCAATGGCCTTACCTTCAGCATGGAAACAATCTCATTACCTCTGCACAGTCAACAAGCACTCCTATCAATAGGAACATATCTCTAATACCCTAAAGTGTCATTAGTCATTCAAGAATCAGCAATAGGTGGTAAGTAGGATTGGACGGTTACGTACTGTTGCAGTCAGTGCCATTGACTGTGTAGGACAGGACAGAGACAAGCTTCCTTAATACATGTGCGTATTTTCTTGTTAGCATTTGATTTCCGACAAACGTCAATGCTGGTGATGGTATACATCTTCTGGCTTTGCTTTGGGCTGCATTGCCCAGTACTTTTTCCTCTGAGCACTGTGCCTTTTCCCCACCAACAAGCTGGAGTGCAGGTCAGCCTTTGCTACGGGGCTGTTGCTACCCTAACACAACAAGAAGAGAGCCGGATCAGGCCGAGTAGACTGGTCTGTGACTTATCATCAGGGGCAGGACAAGTATCTGTCCTCACCTGCCTCCTTCACGTTCCTCAGTACCTCTGTCTTCTGCCGCTTGCTTCCCACAACCTATTGCAAATGCTCACAGGTCTGTGCTGTGTTATCTGGAGCAGATCATGCTACTCTTTTGGACCCCTCCTAAGCATTACTATCCACAATAAGATGAGACTGGGAAACACTGAAAAATTTCTTAGTACAAAATATTTATTTTTAGTAGGAAATAACATAAGAAATAGACTAAACATTTTGAAAGTTTTTTAAAAATTATTAAAAGAGCTATAGGCCAAAGGGGAGCCGTTGCAGGAAAATAGGAAATATAATAGTAGTGGGAGACCTAAGGGAGGTGAAGTTTTGCAACTTAGAGAATAATGGTAAAAGTAGCAATCCTGGGATAGAGAAAGATAATTTAGATACTGTAGAGCCTCATAGTGGCTTTCTGCTATTTCTGTCATATTTTTCTGCCATGTTATTTTCTGTCAAGCCTTACAATATTTCTATAACGACTAACCCATTTGTTTCCCCAAAACTTATCTTTGAAAATTATACACAAGGTCAGAGTTACACAACTGAACACTCCATTTATTATAAGGAACAAGAAAATCTGTCTGGGCCACATCACCAATTGTAGCTGTCCACCTAACAGGATGGAAGAGGTTGCAGGCAGAGTAACTGAGCGGTAAAGAGAGACACTGCAGGTGACAGAATAAGAGTGATAGGAGAAACATCAGCAAAACTAAAAGCAAGAGAAGATATATCATTGGCAACAAAACCAAATCAAGCTAATGTCTTCTCAAAGCAAGATGGGTAAAATAGAGTGACTCAGTAAATGAGCTAAAGTCATTTGACAAAAGAGCTGTAAAACAGGTCACTTTATTCATAAAAGGATCTGACTGACACCTTTTGCAACTGGAATTTATCCCAATACATAAGTATTTTTGAAGTGACAATGGTAAAATTCTGCCTATCTAGTAAATACTTTCATACCTAAAATGCGCTGGTACTGCAGATTGCAACTTTTATATTTAGTGCTTTCCTACGAGTTTGTGCTGCATCTTCCACTCTGGGGTGAAGAAGCATCGCCAAAGCAAGCTGAACCATTTACTAGAGCTTGTCACAAAATAGAGCACAGCTCTGAGGCCCTGAGTTGTGAGACAGTCCCACTGAAGTTGACAAGAATCACAGTGTTGAAATACCTGAATTTTCTTCAGGTCATAAATTCTGCCTTTTGATGAACTTTGATACTATACCAGTGGGGTGAATTGGGTCGTAGCGAGGGCTGGATCGCACATATAGAAAACCTAAAAATGTTGGTGCCTCGTGAAAGCACCAATGGTGAAAACATGATGAAGGACATGCTTCAGGGCTTATTTAAGTGATGTGATCCGCTATGAATCTCATCTTGGTAGAAGGCCTGTCTTCAGAATGGGTGTAATCAATAAATCACGTGCCAATTGTATTTATTCAGTATGTCAACTTGTACTCCACTCTGGAGTGCCCAGGCCAGTGCTGAGGACTGGTGGGTCTGCTGCATCTCTCACTTTCCCGGTGCTAAGTTAGGGTTTGCTGTTTGGCAGCTCAGAGAGATACAGCTCCATCGCTTCCTTCCAGATGGAGAGAGGAACTGGAAAGAAAGCAGCAATGGGAAATCCCACGCATGAGAGGCAGGGGTCCATGAAACGCCAACGCAGGGTGCAGTGTGCTGCTTGCCAGGGACAAACTAAGGAAGTCATGCCCCAGTGCCCAAGGAACACAGGCAGGCTGTCGCTCTGGGGTCTCCTGGAGCTGTTGGTTTGGTCTGTTGAGTGGTCTGAAACTCTGAAGCCATTACCGACAGTGCAGTGCTGGTAATTTTGGTTGGCACGTGGCAGATACACAAGCAGAGCAGGAGATCCAGGCATCTGAGAGCATATCCAGAAATAAAAATTGTGCTGTTGAGAGATTTCTTCACCTTGTACTGATGAATTGTGTTATTAAAGACCTGATACAAGGTACGCTAAAGTCCAGGGGAGACTTAATGCTGCACTCGGTGTGCTTTGGATCGAGCTTTAACATCCCGGTTACTAACTCACCACTATCACGTTCCCTTTCCACACCAAATACACGCTAACATCAGCCCGTATTGCCTGCAACAGCCCGCTGCCCCTGGTGCCCCCCCGAGCTCGCAGCAGCGGGGCTGTGGGGCTGCTCCCCTGCCTGCTGCAGGTGCAACCCATGTCTCTGAGAGCCTGGAAGAATTCACCCCGTGTCCATGCACAGTTTGAAAGAGCAGCAGATCAGCCAGAAAACCAGCAAGGCTTGGAAATAGCTTTCTGCAAATTTAAGAGGTCTGAGAGATATTTTTTTGTTTAAAAAAAAAAGAAATCGAGTGAAATAAACCTAAGAGAGACTTACCTTGCATTTAGACCTGGATTATGGTTTGTGCTGTTTTTCCTCTCCATTCTCCTGCACACATATGGTGGCGGGGGGGGAGGAGGAGGGGGAAATAAGAGCTGTAAGAAGTGTAATTGATGGTAAAAGAGGTCCAAATGTGTGCACCAGATCCAGACACTCTCCAAAATGTAATCCTTGTTTGTCTATATGATGGGAATAATAGCCTTCCTCACAGGGGTACTGGGAAGATCAATAAATAGTTAATGTTGGTCTAGGGAAATGCACAATGCCTGCAGTGTAAATCAGAAGTAACCCATTGAAATGCATGTAGTTACATATGGATAGACCCAATGTAAAAACGAGCAGATGCAATTTCCTAAAAGAACAGTGGTAGTTACCCTGTAAACATTTTCTCCTGTCTGTGGGGCAGAGAGTGGACTAGGCAAGATTCTGTGCTGGTGTCATCTCATTGACGCCACTGGAAATGTATCAGTTTAAACAAGAGCAGGCTCCAGCCCCTGATATCTGTCGGTCACACAGCCTTTAACCATGCCTCTAGCTTTCCCTTTGCACACTCCCCCAATTCAGGCTTGAAAAATCTACATTTTCGAGTCCCCAGTATCCCATCAGTGCTGTATTTTCAACAAATTAGAATAAGCAACACAAATGTGGGAGTTAATTTTTCAATGTTCATATATTTTTCAACTCTCATGCCCACAAGGTCTCATACTAAGTATCGCATAGTTATCCTGGAGAAAATACCAGCTCCCTACCCACAAGGCCAGGTTCTTCACAGGAAAGCACGTACAGCTTTGGTGCAGACACCTCTCGCCATCTCTCTGAAGTACGTGCATGATGCTCTATACCAACTCATATTAGGGAATAATATAGCAATTTCTGTGGCGTGATAAATTCTAGTCAAGAGATCAAATGCTAAGGGGCAGTAATTAAAGTGGTGCGGCTGTGCAGGGTGCTTGGTGGGGACGAGGTGTGAAGGCAGTGTTTCGCTTGGGGCCAGTGAGCAGGGCTGAGTCCGCGCATCCTCTGGGTACTCAGAGAGGCAGATTAGGGCCCACAAAAGGCATTTTTTGCCACAAGCGAGCCAGTCGCTAGGGAGATAAAGGAGCAAAAATTCCTGTGAATCCAAGCTGAGCCAAAGGACTGTTGTAAAAGGGGGATAAGGAGAATATAAACAAATAGTAGTTTCCTGGTCCAAACAGAGCTGGGGAGTGTTCAGCCCAGGTCAGTGCCCACAACCTCCGCAGCCGGGAAACATGACTAACCCCCACAGATCTTCTAAGGGAAGAGAGAGGAGCAATTTCCAATGGGCTTCTCCTTCTCCCCTTTTGTCTGAGCGGGAATTTGCCTGTACGTGTTCCCTCAGGGAGTGGCAAAGGGGAGGTTTGCACACGTGAGTGCGGAGATATGGATTTGAGCTGTTGTGATCTCCTGAAAGGAGAGCAAGGCTGCATATTTTGCTTGCCAGCTCTGTAGGCTGCTGTTTGATTTTGTCTCTCCTGCTCAGGTGTGTGCACTCTGAAGGGAGGCTGGGAAGCAGGTATCAAATAACTTAAAGGTGTTTTTCAGAAAAGTTGCCTGCAGTGAAACCTCTCTCAGTCTTATGTATGAAAAAGTGAGATTGTATTTACGGAGGTCAGCCCCTTACCTGCTAGTGTCCTTTTTTTTCCCCTGCCATGCTATTGTGTTTGCTCTCTGACTAAGTGTCACTGCTGCTCTGGCAGCCTGAGGTGTGAGGAGGATGAAGAAGAGTGAGAAGGTGAACCCAAACTCACCTAAAGTATGAGCCAAGGTGCCCAACCCAAGCAAAGCATCACCATCGCTCCACACCAGGGACGGCCCTGGAGCCAGGGTGAGGCAGCCCAGGGGACATGTCTCCCCAGCTGAGGAAGAGTGTGGCCACCAGCAGCAAAGGTTTCCCACCATCACAGTTGAGATGGGGCTTAGAGGCACCACCTTGGAGGCAGGGGAGAAAGAGCAGCCCCTCACTCCCTCGGTGCTTGCCTCTCTGCGAAGAACGATAAGCCAGATTGCTTTTTTGTGATGTGGACATCTGTCCACTGGGAGCTGTCTTGCAACCACACTAATTTCATGTAAGGCTCTGAACTGCCATCAGCCAGGAACAACTTTCAATCACTGCTGACCTGGGCTGCATTTGGACTGGCAACTAGGAGGTGAAAAGCAGTCTATATCTCTTCCCCAGTTCAAATCTTTGGAGCTATCCCATCCCCCGTGGGGCTCTGAAGTTCATAAAACATGTGTCTATTAAAACATGCAGAGGTTTGCACTCACAGACATAAATGCGCAGTTGGAAAGCGTGTCCTTGTCTGGATTGACTCAGAAAAGAAGAAATTTCTCTGACCCAGTAGAAATCAAGGAATTGCAGTTACAAGTAGTGTTTACATGCACCACATCAAACACCTGTTAATGACAGGGAAAAGATCGGAAGAGAAGCAGCAGAGGTTTTTAATGAAGATGAACCGGTCGGATAGACAGGGATCTGCCGGCTTTCCTAGAGGAAAAGGAGATGGGAGGCAGAGCGTGGGAGTGGATGTGTGCATGCCGGGTAGGGAGAGGAAGAAAAGCCTGGCACATTCACCACTAGCAAATTGGGCTCCCGCATGGTCTAATTCCTGCTTCACCACAGACTGCTAACACAGCTTGGATAAAAAGGGAAAAAGGGAGAAAAAAATCTATGCAGGAGGCTGCAAGAGCACATAGAGTCTGTTCTGCGCTCCTTCCACAGGCAGACAGAAATCAATAAATCAATAGGAAATGTTCGCTGGCTGTAAAATGGGTAGAGAAGCCAGTGTCAAGCTGCTTTAAGATGGATGGACAGTAGGTTTGCAGTTTGCAGAAAGGCTAGAGGTGACTATCACCTTGAGATGGGATCAGCGGCCAGCAGCCCAGCAAGGCTTTGAACCTCGAGTTTATGATTAAGGGCTGGGGCACGGATTGAAATACTCCTGTGTCCCCTGCACAGTCCTCCCCAGACTTCGCTGGCTCTCCTCCTCGGCAGCACCGGTGCACTGGCAGCCGGGCCCCGGCAGCTGCTGGCGCTGGCCCTGCTGTGCCACTTCATTGAAGTCCAGGCTACAGAAGACTGAATAAAAATTGACTAGATGCCTGGTGGTAGTGAGGATTGATTGAAGACAGGCAGGGGTTTTCTACCCCACAGTTGGATTTTTTTCCTTTCTATGAAGAATTTGACATAATGTAGGCAACGAATCCTATTCAGAGTATCGTACCTTCATTGTCTCCTTAATGAGACAAGCACAAGGACACGAAGTGGTGCCAAAGATGCCTAGGGAAAGCTGGCATGAGTGGCATCCTTCTTTTCTTTTAAAGGCAAAGTATTCGCAAGGGGTGGGACAGCTGTACTTCCAGCAGGCTCGCTGTGTGTTTCCACGAGCCCATTCAGGTCCGGAGGGTGGCTCCTCTTCAATCAGTATTTTTCAAATGCAGAGATGATCTTCACTGTGCTGTGGCTCCTGCAGAGACAGACAAGCAATCTAGCTTCAGGCTTCCCCACTTCCACAGCCTCCCCTCCAGGAGTTGCATTTCTTTCAGTCTCCATGAACTGCTGCTTATCCTGTTCTTTGAGGATAGACGGGCCCTCTTAACCTCTTGTAACCGAGACTCTCTCTCTCTCATAGCCCTCAGAAGCAACAGATTTGGGGCCAGCTTCTTGCTCTAACCAAATAAGACTTTTTGCAATGCCGTCATTGCTGCACATGTGTTAGGCATTACTGGTCTGCTTAAAGGTGTGCCTGCTGCCAGGCTGCCGCAGGGAGGCTGCCACACTGGCTGCTGCTGAAAGCAATGCAGCAGGGAGGATTTCTGCCCAAAGTCAGTTAGCACTGGACAAGATTGCTTCCTTTCATTTTCCAAGACAGCATTCAGCTTCATGCAGCATACATAGATGAAGTATAAAGGGTAGGAAGACTCCCGATTTCTTTACTTGCATTTGGTAGCTTAGGTTCGCGCACTACAGTATTGACAACTAAATATGTATATTGAAGTAGGATACTTTGGTGTTAATAGCCTGACTTCAAGGAACTGCACCCAAGAAATGTAATCTAGTTTATAAAGTTTTTCTTTCATTCGCTTTGGTAGGCCAACAGTCTGCTCACTTTTAAATAGAACTTAGGCAAGAAAATACCAGGTTTTAGTACATACATTATAACAGAATAAAAATTTAAGTCTAATCTGGTGAAATGGGACCTCATATATTCTCTGAGTGCTCCCCTGAAGTTACATGTAGTCACATTTTTTGTAATGCTGGTCAAGTAATCCAGAATTCAGTTTTCTGAATCTTTATTTCACTCAGACTTACTAAGTCTTACAGTGAGACTTCCATTGGCAAACCTGACCGGGTCTCTGCAAGTCCAACAGCAGGCTAGAGGTGGGCAGTCAGAGTGCAAGAAATAGTCTAGCCTAGTGGCTCTGGAAAGAAAAGTCACAGAGATACTGGTTTGGGAGATGAGCAGAGGCTGAAATAGGGTTTGCTTTGCCCAGTGGAAACTAACTGTGAAGGGGTTTTGTCTACTTGCCTACACGGTGAAAAACAAGAATTTCTAGAAGAGTAATATCATAGCTTTGGATTTAAATTTTTCTGTCTTCTTAGGCTGTATGGACCGGTAAAGTCTTCATCACAGCCTTGCTTTTGAGGTGAGACTAGGAGCACCCCAACACTGGACAAAAGAAAGGGAAAAGACTGTGAAGAGCCAGGTGCTCTGGCACTACACTCTGCTACAGGTTATGTGTGCAGGTGGGTGAGCTGGCTCCACAAATGCTCTGATTTATTCCAGGAGTGTTTATGGGAAGCTATGTTTATGCCACACCCAGAACAGCTTGGCATTTGATGTCCAAAAAGGCAGACCTAGGTGCACTAAGCTATGGTTATTAGAGAACAATCAAAATAAAAAAAACCCCAACATCTTGTTAGTACAGCAAACTAATTTTAAAAAAAGCTAAAATAAAAAACAATAAAGTAAATTAGCTAATATATAGTGCTTAGAGTGGTGAAAGGGAAGAAGGTTTGCTCTCCTTTAATTTCCTGTTAGTTTTCAGATTTAGGCTGTGTGATTCACTGCAAAATGCCCACTTGCTGTAAGAAATGAGAAAACATCTTATGTCAAGGGAAAAAATTCTGCTTAGTCTCTGCTGGATGGCCTAGTGCTGCTGTCAAAGTTGGTGATGACAAAGGCGTGAATAGTATTGGAAATGGAAACAGGCCTTGTTGATACTTAGGTGTTGCAGCAAAGAGTGGGTTACCCAGATGAACCTCTGGAGGAATCATTTGGCCCATAATCAAACCCCACTGAAGTTAATGGGAACTTTAGCTTTGAATGCACTTTGACTCAGTCTCTTCAGAATAAAATCTCGGGATTGTCCTTTTCTACTACTTGTGTCTTAGTGCCCAGAACAACAGATACAATACAACATATCTGATGTTTATGGGCTAGGTACATCAGTGATGAGAAAAGCCAGAATTTTCTGCCCTCCCTTTGCTGCTGCCAGTGTACGGTGCAATCCACACAGACACTTCAACACGGATCCCATTCGTCTGGAGCAACACCAGATGCATCAGCAATTAGTGACACCTTAGTCAAGGACTGAACTTCAGAGTCCTTCATTTTACATGAGCTCATTCTGTACTCATCCCATGAACACTTGGATGTTATATTGAGAAGCAGAGAAGGTTTTGTTCAAAAAACCCGCATTTGGTGAAATGGACCATGACACAGATTAAATGCGTATTGCTAGGACCTGATAGCAGTTTGGGGTTTTTTTCAAATATGCCCATGTCTACCAAAACTTTCTGGAAAAAAGCCAGCTGCAGCCAGATATAAGAACCAATAGATAGAAGGAGAAACTTAGACTGCAGTTAAACTTCTTAGCAAAGTTATAAGCCATGGGATAAAGGCTTTTCAAGGGGAAATGGCAAGCACCTTAAAGTTCAGGTGCAACCATTAGGAGACACACACACACACACACCTGCACAGGTGACATAAAATAAGCGAAGGCTTACTGAGGGTTCTTCAGCTCGAGCACATTGCCTAGGTTTAACCTAGTTCAGATCAGCTGGTAGCAGTCATTTCTAAGGTAAGGAGGATTTTTTTTCTCTCTCTCTCAAGCACTGCATAATTATTTTCTAGATTTTTTTTTTGGTTCATCTGTGGTAGAGTGGAGGACTTGTAATGAAAAATTCATTAAATTAGTTACTTTTGTTCTGTTTTCAAATCACTTGGAAATAGATGTTGACTTTGATTGATTTGTTTGTGGCTTGAAATGGTGCTATGCTCTCTGTGCAAACACGGTTTATCCTGTCGTAGGCTTTACATCGTATCTTCGCTGCATCTGCTGTCCTTGTTATTAATTATGTTCGGTGAATCCACGGTGCAAACTGTAGGGCATACTTTCTGGATGACTCACAAGAATTTGAGTTCCACAGGTGATTTTTAAAGCAAAATATTTAATTTATAGGAAACTAAAAGAACAAATTTCAACACAAATATTATTCAAATAACTAGTTGCAAAGCCTTGCTTTTTCTGTGCTATACTCACCCAGACATAAGAGTTCCTCAGGTTTAGCAGGAATATTTGCAGACTTAGATGCTGATCTTGAAATAAGCCTGTTAAGTAGAGCACTACTAGGAGTAAGTAGTTCCATGTCAGTGTTGGAGTCCACCTGCAAAATCTCATTAGAAGGTCAAAGCCTTAGTTTTTCTGTTCATTAAAAAATAGCTGCAAATCCCACAATAGTATATAGCACCTTCTGTCTCAATTTGATTGGAGCCTGCTTACCTTATTTTATTTTTTTTAGAAAACCGTTATCTTTAAGTTAAGAAATCAAAGACTGCGGAACCCCTTTCACTAACCCCTCTTTCATAAACCTCATCAGAAAAATGTTTTTTCTCCCCAAATGTTAAGAAATATTGAAGTAAAGTGAAAACTGTGGGGGTTATTTTAAATTATTGTTTACATTTTGGAGGGTTTTTTTTAAAATGTTATCAATATTTTCAATAAAACTCAATTTCTGCCAAATATTTCCATTCTGTTTTAAAAAAAACCCACTTTTTTCAATACCAGAAATGACTGATAAAACAATTCCATTGTTAGTTTTATTTTAATATATAAATAATTATTAAGAAAGGAAGTCGTTTCCTTGCAAAAGTAATGAAAGAGAATTTGTGTCACTTGGTACAAAGAGGAGACAATACAGCAGGAGCAACTATTTCATATATTCGGTAACAATGAGTCAACATACAGTTTTCCTGTGTATAACAAGAAAGCGTTTGTAATTCACTCATCCCACTTAATCTTTCTTTCCTCACCTGCTGCAATTCCACACCAGCCTCAGACAAACAGCAAATCACCCTATTTCTCTTAACCGGCTTCTCTCCTTTTATTGTTGTCTTTCATGTTTTTATTTTTCCTGTTGTTTTATTGGTGTGTGGTGCCTGAAAGTCCAGCAAAGGACTTGCTGTGCTAGGATCCCACATGATACTCTCCCTGCTGCCCACCTCGCCAGCACTTTCAAAATCAAGCCTGGAGTCGTTCACACTGAGACAGTGGTTTCCTTTTGAGATTACTCAGCTTCATAATGGGTGTCGATAATTTCCCTCTCCAGCTTCTCCTACAAGATTAATCGGTTTAGTAGCTGAGCCCCTGTAAATGGCAGGTCCAAAGTATTATGCTGGAGCCCAAGGCCAGCTCTGTGTTTTGCCCAGGGAGAGCCTGCTTCCTGCAGCCCTGTGCCAGAGCGGGACGCTGGGCAGGCAAGCAGCACCCATCGGAGCCAGCCTGAGGACTTGGCACTGCCAGACCTGTGTTGGAAAGCAATGGCACTGCCGCTTGCGCTGCCCGTGCCCCGTTCTGTGCCATGCCTATGCCTTTGTAGGCAGAAGCGGGAAACTGGCTGAACACTGACATAATCATAAAAAAAGTGATCTTATGGGGGTATGTCTTGATAAGGACCTGCTTTTGACTTACAAATGGTTCAGTATTGCTGGTAACACAAAAGCCAGAAATATAGCAGCCTTTCTGCACAATGGGGGTGCCATGCTTGTGGCTAATAACATTTAATGCTTAGATGAGCAGACAGCAGCACAAGGACTCTCTCCTCTGCGTTTCCCTCCCCCAGACCCCTCCTGCCACTTGCTGACGCCATTTGCCTGGGACTAGAGGTGTCTGTGAGCTCTGAAAATTGGATCACAGGGATAGCTCTTTGCTGGCCCTGGTCACGCTGACGGCAAGACTCGATCGATCAATACTCTGTGTGACACTTTCAGAATTCATTGGAAATGATGTCCTTTTCGAATGACACCCACATTTTATTGAGGGCAGGTCCAACAGAAAAGCACCAAGTGTGTTTTTGCAAGATATGTTTTGTTAGTAGTAAACTTCACTTTATTTGTAAGGTTCTCTGTATTTGGAATTTTTCCATCCCTCCCTTCAACCTCCCTTTTGAAGAGGGCAGAGATTTAATCTTTAAAGGTAGCTTTGTAGCCTGACATTTAGAGTGTGAGCCGTTCCTAAGCCTGATGTTTATTATGACATATGGCCTCTTCATGTAAAAAACAGTAAGCTTTGGGGGAGAATTTAAAAAGTAGCCTGAGGCTCATAGCACACAGCTAAAAACTGATTCACAATTTTATCCAAAATATTATGACCTCTGGGTGAAACTATTGCTCTGCTATGGATTCCCATGAAACTACTTGGCGCTGCTATCTCGGAGCCAGTTCCTGTGGGTGGGACTACACAGGGCATTCAAAGCAACTCTTCAGAGCCATTAATTGCTCATGTTGACAGGGAGCGAAGAAGAATGGCGCTTGCAGCTGGAGGCTTCAGGGGTGAGATATGTAGAGAAGGAGAAATGGGGGAATTGTTGGGAATCTGTTTTGAAGGACTCGCAGAGAAATAGGTAACATTTCCATTGAATGTCAATATTAAAAAGGAATGTTTCGCCCTTGTATTTTGTGAGTCCAAAGTAAATAGCTCTGATTGCTAGAGGGGTAAAAATGCTGTGTACCTGGCATCCTTTGAGGACTGTACAGCTGGGACTCGGAGGATCCAGACTGGGTTTTAATTCTGCCCTTATCAAAATTAGAGCCAGATGTATCATTTGGACCTAGACTCAAACCCACCTAAAACGCACAGGAGGTTCAGCCTTGATTATTTTCTCAAACTCAGTGAGGTAAAAGGGAAAAGCAATTTCCCAAAACACAATCCTGTGTAATTTGGGATTTACAACGTTCACTGAGATGCACAGTGTCTGCAGTGTGGCGAGTCTGTGACCAGTTTAGCAGGTGGGTACTCCCAAAAAGAAGTGGAAAAAAGAACAAGGCATCATTTGTGGACTTGAGACACATCTGCAGAGTGCATGTGGGGAAGATCATGGCATAAAAGTAGTTAATGTGGGAAGATTCTTTCCAAAGATATTTTTGTGTTTTCGCTCTACAGACACATCAGGCAGAAGAACTCGCTCTGCACTTCACTGCTCAGTGACCAGTCCAGCTTAAACCGTGACACTAATGCAGGAGTTTCATCTAACTCTGGGGTAAAATCTTTCCTGGACTGTAACTGATGCACCACCGCCAGTCCTGCACTGACTCTCTGCACTACAGTGAATTTCACCAATAGGAAAATGAACGTTGGAAGGTCCAAAAGTTGGTGGTAGGGGGAAAGAGAATATCAGAAGTGGACTATGGACTTATTAATCTATTTGTCTAGTTACTAGGAAACATCGAGACTGTCATAAATTATTAGATAGCAGTTTATAGCGAAGTTTTCAGTTGCTAATCCTGCCCTTGTAATAACACCTAATAGTTTCATTTACTTTGTTCTTAAGGAATGTGACCTGGCAAATTGGATAACTACTATTCTGAATTATAACATGAGACCTGAATGTGAGAAACTAGGTATAGAGATCAGAGTGACTATTGCCTGATTTTAAAAGTTAATTCCTGTAGCTCTGTATGCAGAAGTAACGCAGCTTACTGGAAAATGTATCATCTGAGCCCTGCACAAGAGGTAGCACGCTAAGTTAAAATGTCTGGAGTTTTAGTGCAAGGTTTAGAAGCCAATACTTCTAGTTCTGGTCACTGCCAAGTAAATGGAAGTTTGTCCAGGTAAGGGTTTCACTTGCTCTGGACAGGCATCCTCAGGCTAAAGGCAGCATCACACTCCCCGGTCTGAGAGTGTTATAGCTTCTCCCTCAATGTAGCAGCAAAAGATGTGAGTTTAGTGTGTCCCCATCCCTTAGCTTAACCTTAGTAAACTTTACTTTTAGCTCCAGCAATCTCTGATTCAACTCTTGCTGTTAGAGACCACAATAAATATTTGCAGAGTGGAGACTTGTGGACTATCAGAGCTCCTTCTCAAGAGAAAAATAGTTCTGTTCTGACTGAAACTTGTGCAGCTCCCTCATTTGGATGCTCTTTTTCTGGTATAAGTTCCTTACTCATTTTGCCTTAGTTGATTTCTTACCAAGTTGACTTAAAGCAATCTAAAACCCTGACAAATAAAAGCGTAAGAGTATTTTCATGTCAGGAGTTTGTACTGCAAATCAGTTTCTGAACCAATGTAACTGAGACTAAAATTCTCCATGCAGACAAATGGGTGGTACTTCCCCATGCGAACACTTGGGATTGGCATTCTGCTGGACTCTGATTTCGCAATGCCTTGCCTAAGACCTGGTGGGAAAATTGGTAGGGTGGAGTGATAGTACTGTGTCTTCGCTATTAGAGTAGGCTGCCAGAGTTGCAGGTTTATAGTCAAACTTTTCTTTATAGAGAATTAAGAGTGATCTGTGGTATTTCTCTCTAATTGCTCAAATGGTCTGAATGCTGGTCATGGAGGCACCTGATACCCAAGCCTTTTATGAGGGGATTAATGAGCGTAAGTCTACAAAGGTCCCAAACGGGCCATAAAAACGTGGGAGAGCGAGCGAGAGAGAGTGAGAGTAAGCGTCTTGCAAGCATCCCGAAACCTTCAGCTCACACATAATTGTTGGGCAAGAGGCACTACCGCATTTGTGGGAAACAAACAGGCTTTGCTGCTATTCTGGCATCAATTTTTTACTAATTCTCCTTTAAGGTTTTCTTATAATGTCCTTCTACCTGAACCGTTTTTAAACTGCAAACAAGTACTTATTTTGTGACAGAGTGATTTGATTGCTGTCTCAGGTGATCAGTTTGTGAGAAAGTTGGGTCAGGTTTTGTGAGTCTTTGAGCTTTTAGTCCAGGAGTATCGATAGTAACACAAACTAAATAGGGCAAATACAATGTAGAGAAGAACAACAAGAGATTGAAGATGCTATTGTAGTTGAGGCCTTTAAAAATATCCAGGAGTCTTAGAAGGGTCTGGTTTCTCAAGACAAGCTGGAGCACATGGGCAGATGGGTGTCACGCTGCATCTGCTTCACCTCCTAATGGCATGGCCATCACTTCTCATACTTAAGGATAGCATCAGGAATTTCATTCCCAACCTATATTCAATAAAGCAACAGAAAGAAAAGTTGACTAAAGTAGCATGTTCCTACAACAGAGATGTAAGAACGCCACATTTTGTTGTCAAACTGGCTAATTTCATAAAAAATAATGAATTTGGTGCAAGGTTGATGTGAACAGGAGCACACAGAGATACCAATGTGATTCCTGCTTCGAAGCAGACTAAGAGAAATGGGTTCAAAGAAATGCTGTGGATCTCAATCTCCCGTCGACTTCAGCTTCTGTTAAAATCAAGAACAGTTTTACTATTGGCTTAAACAGATCCAAGGGAAGGTTCAGCATAACAAAACAGGTTTTGCAAATATTTCTTTATCATGACAGCTATATGCATTTTACATACTTTTAAGTATTTAGACACCTATGTGCACTAGAATCCTTAAAATCTCCAAAAACTCTCAGTGAAAAATACCTTAAATCTCCTGATGATGTGTCATGTATAACTGACCAAAATGTTGTCATCGAGGTGAAGCTTTTAGCCTTAAAGTGCAAGGAATCTTTTACTCCTACTGAGGTTTAATGAGTTGGGATTCTAAGCTGATTCAGCTCTTAAACATTCTGATCATTAGTGCTGTATCATCTGTCACCTTTGGGTGATAATTAGAAAAAGAAAGTCAATAACAATAGTACATAACACTACTTTACCAAGATTTAAACAAGTTGTAATATTGTTGAACATCTATTGATGAGTCCAAATGTGCCACAGGCTATTGAGCACAAAGAGTGCTTTGATGTGATGTTTTCCATTATTAATTTGATGTGGTGGAGTTTGTAGAAGTGAGACCATTTGTTTTCATTTTATTGCACATGGGAAGAGACCGAGATACTTTACATATTCATTTTCTTTTTTCTATTGTTTATTCCACTAAAGCTTTTGAGGAACAAGCATAGAAGAAAAAAAACCCAGGAAAATTATTGTTCTGACTCAGTTAATAACACTAGAGTGTTCATTTACCTCTGATTTGTTTTGATTTTTATTGATTTATTTGACCTCCAAAATATACATCCTATATGTATGCTAGCAGCCCCTAGATGACAAGGAAAAATTTAAGCGGAACTGTTTTCTCCCCAGAATAGAACAAGATCTCAGGACCTCACCACAGTGATACAAACACGGGTCAGGATTCATTATGGCATTACTTTAGCAATCCGGATATTGGGCCTGATGTGTATGAGATACCCCAGTAATGCAGTGGTCAGTTGTTGTTTCTTATTGACCACTTCCTCATCTGCCTGTTGGTTCTTCCTTTGGGTGATTACACTCGTTTGTAAAGAGCGCAATTATGGAAATCTCTTTAGAGTGAGCCTTTTGGAGGGAGTGTCTTTTATTGCCTTGTTTTGTCTAATTAATCCCTTAATGAAAATTCTTTCCCTTCCTCTGGTCTGTCCTTTATATGCTTTCTGCAACCACAATATATTAACACTTCGGTCATGGATCTGCAAAATGCAGTTTTGCTTAGCTGATGTTTTGCAATGATTTAAACAGGAAAGTTGTTAAGCCAAAAATAGAACAATGTGCACAAAATATCTGAGAATAAGAGAAATGCCTTTGCAGATTGAGTAGGTCCTTTCAAAGAAACTCAACTGAGACAAGCTGTTTTCATCTCATGGCTGGAAATATCCGTATGCAGCATACTTGAAAGAAGGTCTAAATCTCTCAAACCTGCAAGGCATGTTTTTCCTTTGCAGTTAAATGAAGATATCTTGCTTCTCCTCCCTCCTGTTTGGAAAGAATAATATCAGTCCTGCTTGGGACCCTGCAAAGCATCAGATAGGCCTGGCTAAATCACGCAGATGTTTTGTGCAATGGAATCAACAATTGGAGTACGGGCTTCATCTTAGGGCGAATGGCATCGAACAGCCATATTGCAGATTTAAATTCTAAGACGTGAAACTAAACTCAAAGGGTTCTGCTTTGAAATCCAGTTATATTTTGGACCATAAGCACCCCATACTTGATCTCTTTTTCAAGGCTACTCAGTACAGAAGCAACTGCAGCTAAGCAATTAAACAGTAACACACGATGTCTCAGGCTAACATTAATAAAACATTAAAAACAGGAATTGTTCATATAAAATATTGAGGCACTACATGCTGCCATTCTCAGTATGAGGTAGAAGCACTTTACATGGATCAATTACTTCCCTGTAAAATGTGAAGAGGAGCCCAAGATGCAAATGTAAACCCAAGTTCAGCCTCGGTTTAAATTCTCCAAATATTTTGAGATGTTTAAAACAGGGGCTCCCTTTCAATTTCATCACTACTTTAAAACAAAATAATGCATTTCACAGGTACTGGAGAGAGGTGAAAGACGGAGTTAAAAGCTACTTGGCTCTTTCTAGTAGCCAAATGTCCAGATTTAGTGAATGAAGATCAATGAAAAGCAGGAACTTGCATCAGTAAAATATAAACCATACAGTTTCAAGCTTTGGTTATCTACAAATCTCTGTGACACTCAGCCTGTTCACGTATGCCTCTACGCACAGAAGCAAAGCAGCACAATTGCTTCCCAGCACTCGGATCTAGCAAGTCCCATTTATTATCCATCACGCTAAGACCTTTCCCAGATGAGGTATCCACTGCTCGATGTGGCTGCAAAGTCCACTCCTTAGGCAAGGAGCAGAGAAAGGTGATTGGGCTTTCCTCCTGATAAGTAAACTCTACATAATGCTTGGGGATGATAAAATTTGTCTAAAGTCCAGAATCTGGGTCAGATTATTGGTTATCTCTACAGCAGTTATACCAATAACGAATTTGGACCTCAGACTTGAAAACTTAAAATATTCTTTGACGTATATAACTTTATTTTGACATACACATAAAAAAAAATCAACTAGGTCTGTGAAAATGCACAGCAAACCCTTCATAAACCTGAAGCATCTCCTTTTCCATACAAGTCAGGCTTAACCATCTCAAAATAAATGAAAACATACTTTAAAATAATATTACTGTAAGAAGTGTTAACATGCCAAGGTACCCAGAATTAGAATATATAACATAGTAGCTTTCCTAAGTATTGTGTTTTTTTAAAAACAAACAAACGAAAAAAAATCTTTACTCTTGCATATCTCAAATTTGTATACCCTGTGTCAATCAGTCACATAAAACTGATGACCCTTCTATCACTCTGAGCTCTAAACGAATGATTCGGCATTGTCTTTTGCACCAGCCAAACATTTTGCAGCCGGAAAGCTCAGCTGAGTGCCAAGCTCAGCCATCTGCCCTGGATGCGCAGCAGAGCACAGAACTGGGAGGGTGGCAGGGCTGCACACGCTGCACCATGCTGACCTCCATCCTCCCCGCAGCGTCAGCAGCACAGAACCAACTTCACCGGTAACTGCTTTATAGCTCTGTGTTTCACAGCCCTTTCTGCAGTGGCTAAAGCTAAGCCTGAGTTTAAAACTGCTGTACACAAGTGAAACTGGAACTAGATGAACTTTAAGGTCCCTTCTGCTTCTAACCATTCTATGAACACATCGCTTATCGGGCTGGATATAGGCCAGAATCCTTGGAAACCTGTTGCGGGATCTGTAATGAGCTCAGCCGGTTAATTCCCTTCACGTTAGTCGCCCCCTGACTCCCTCGCCGGGGTAGCACTGGGACTCGGGGCCAGGTAGCAGTGGTGTGCAGGGAAGAGCAGAGAACTGTGGTCTCAGGGACCTGCTGGTAGTTTCCCCCAGCACAGTGGGTTTTCTTGCACAGCTGAGCGTCTCCTGTTTGATCTTCCATCTGTCTGCTTGGTTTGTGTAATGTTGTCTGGCAAAGCAGCAATACAAACGTAGCATTAAGTAGCTTTCCAGGTAAATGAGAGTTTATTTTATTAAGCAAATGTACCACATTTAGCATTATTAAGATAAGAGTTGTTTTGTTTGTGGCTTTTGCCACTTACTACTTTTCCCCTTTGAAAACCCAACGAAGGTGGTGCTCACAGCCTGTTCTGTCTCAGAAACTTGCCACCCAGATGTTCTCAAAGGCGCAGATGGCTCCTCGCAGAGCGATGCACACTGCTAGTAGGGAGGAAAGGTCTGGACACTGCTCACCGAGCAACCGTGCGGGGGGCAGAGCCCTGCGGGCGCGCGGGACCCTTCCACAGCACCACGGCTCCAGCAGACCACTCGCCTTATTCCATTGTTGATTTGGGTTCTTGAATCATTAATTAGATCATTGATTAGTTAATGCTTGTACAGTGCTCTCTATTTTCAGTGTTGCATAAGAAGTGGGAGTCATTATCATTAGTAATAAACATTTGTTTATTGACGTTTGTACTAAAGCTATTCAAGTCACCTTCATGTTTTTCTGTTCTGCCTTCTCCCTTCCTTAACCCTCCACGGGGCAGAGTTGGTCACGTGTGAATTAAATGTAATTAGGCTGAAAGATTGATGATGAAAACTAATTGAAATTCCATCTGCATATTGCTATTCATGCTTTACCTCAGCCAGGAACTGCTCAGGCCATCCTCTTCCTCAGGGGCCAGCACAAGTGCGGGTCACAAACCAACTTTAAAAACTATAGTTTTCCTAAGTTCCATTACAAATTATTTGGCAGCTCTATTGAGGGACTGAAACAGCCTAGAAGTGACTCTCAACAAGTCTTTATTTTTATTCAGAATAGATATATGTCAGTATGCAATAAACAGCAACCCACTACCAGAGTGTTTCGTGGTTTTGCAGATCTGTGTACTGCAGGAGGAACTTCTTCACTTGTCTTGTTCCTGGTGTCCTCTTTGTTAGAGATTTTTCTCTTAAAACTATGTGGATTTGCAGGTAACATTCAGAAACCATTTCTTTTGTTGTTGTTTTTGTAGTTTTCCTTGTAGTTCATTGATTTGTTCAAACCAAAAACTCAAAGCCAATCTCTGAGGCTGTCAGCCTATTTAGCTGAGGAGGAAAGTCCACCAACTTCTGTAAACAGAGATGATAATACGTGGCCCAGCGGTTTGCTGTAACCTGGGGCCTGCCTGGCGAGGCTTTGTACTCAGCCCCAGCTCCAAATAGCCGGGGGGGCTGCCGAGGGGACCCCTTCCCCACAGCCACCTGCGGCAACGTGAGCAGTGCTGAGCAGCCATCTGCAAATCGTAGTGGAATAGTCCTCACACCTCCTCTTTTATTGCTATATATTAAAATGACTAGTGCCAGCAACACTTTGTAAAGCAATAAGCATGCTGCAAGCTCTGAAGACTTTCTTTTTTTGATCCACCTTAAAATCTGACTGCTTAAAAAAATTAAAAAAAAAAAAGGTAGTTGCCAATATTGGTACTTTAGTTGCCAATATTGGTTCTTTGAAATTTTTTATTTTTTTTTTTTTAAAGGAAGCGTGGTTAGAAATGCCAAAACAAATTTGACCAAGGCATCATTCTGTCACCCCTGGGCAAAGGGGAAGGCAAGAAAGCCGCTCTGCAGAGTGGGTGGTCATTGTAGAAATCAGGGTGTTTTTATGGTTAAAGATGTGACACAGAGGAAAGCAGCTGGTGGAATATCTTAGGTTTTGTGTTCATTTTCACTGGCTGGCCTTTGCGAAAGGCTTCCATCACAGAAATAAAACCTTAGCACAGATCTGGGGGCCACAAGTATGGAAGTATCAGCGTGATTCGTTTCCCACTTCTGCTGCTTTAGAGTCTTTCTTCTTGCCATTAGCAAACTCATAAAGCCCAACAACTGCCAAAACCCTCGAGGCAGATGAAAGGAAGTGGATCCGTTTTTCTCTAAACAAGCTCCGTGACATTTTATGAAGAGCCTCTTAACAGATCAGCACTAGGAATATTTTCATCTCTTCAGCTCAAGAATACCTTTTGAAGGCCAGCAGGGTCTGTAAGTGGGACAGGGATTAATGTAATCCCTTCCCCTGCCCCGTCTAGAACCTCTCCTGGAAGGAGCTTTATCTGCTCCCATCCTCTGCCCTCAGCCTGACCCACTTGCCCCCCCCCCCCCCCCCCCTCCAGTTCAGAACAGCTTCGCTCTTTCCCCAAGGATTACATTTTTCTGTTACAATCAACACACTGAAAACCTGCAAGACTAACATAGAGCTTTATGCTCTTGTTTTGGAAAAACAATACATTATGATAAATCTTTACTTAAAGAGTGGCATATAACTCAACAGAAACTTTTGTACTTATTTTCAAATCTTTACATTGATAACTGTGGTTTCTCTGACTACCACATAGTGGTATTCTGTGTTATTCCTCTGTACTGGTGAGTCACAGGGCAGAGAATTAAGACATTTGTGATCCCTTCAGTTATACATCAGCTGCAGCTATTAAAACTCAAGGAAGACCATCAGTTAGCTTATAAAGCCATAGATGATGCTGCCGTCTTATCCCCATCTCCAAACCGACAGGTTCTAGTGGTAACCAAGTGGATAGGCTTTTTACACGTTATAAATAATGTACATGCCTGAGCTTTGGACATAACTGTTTTCCTTAGAATGCCTTTTTCCTGGACTGCCTCTTCTTCTGCCTTTGCTGCAGATAAAGAAAAAACCAGAGAATTTATAGGGATCTTGGTATAGTTCTTATAGTGCATTTATTTTTCTTCATGTATAAGAAGTAGAATAAAAAATATTGATACATATTTTCTAATACCATATATGAAAACTTTGTCAGCAACTTCACTCTTGTCTTGGCAGTGTATATGTGCTTGGAAATGTTTGGGGTTTTTTATTCCAGTTACAGTATGTACGCTGCTCCTTAAAGTCACTCTGTGGGAAAGGTGCTCCAAAAAAGGTATCTCTGAGCACAGACTGCATTAGGCAGGGAAGCTCCACTGGTAAAAGGGCGAACCTGAGTCAGGGCAGATGTAAGACAGGCCACTCAATTTAACTTGCACAGAAACAACTAGCGTGATAAAAAAGACTAGGTCTAAACACCCAGAAACAGGTGGAGCAAAGTAAGAAGCCTGGGTAGCCTTCAGCCACCTTGCTGGCTGCATATTGCCTAGGACTGTCTTCTTAGGAGCTCTGTTCTGAGAAAGATTGAAAAAACTCAAATATGCACTGCAAAAAAAGGCAGAGATTTGTCATGGAGGGAAACTTCAGCTGAAATATGCAGGTTTCAGTGTCTCACCAGTGACTGATGGTGGTGATACCCAGATTCCCATCAGTATAGTCAGGGCAAAGGCTGGTATGCCATCTTCTAACCTTCCTACCAAAATGGGAGTTCAGGAAAACCCTGGCTGAGATCATTGTTTCATTCGTCTGCTTGCCTCCTGCTCACACCAAGAAGCCACAGGGACTAGCTGGGACCTCTGTGCCCTACATGCTGCACGGACACAGTCAGTGTACAAGTATCACTGTCTTCGAAACTTCTTGGCCCAGCTCTCATATTTGAGCACAGCTAACAGGACAATATGAAAGACAGCACTGTTTTTCTGTGTCCTTATCTTTTGACTGGTGGTTTGGTCATTTTTAAATTGAAAAGGTGTTTATTTCACAGACAACTTCCATGCAGCAGACTGAATGCAAATAATTTGCCTTCATTACATCTTTGTAAGAGGAAAGGGAATCTGTAGTATCAGAAAAGGCTGTACAATACATCCATTCATCATGGCGGGGGGAGGAGAGGGGGGAAACAACTCGTATTTCTGACCCTTTAGGTTGCATGCATCCAACCACTTAGGGCTGATCTTAATGTCCCCTTCAGGTATCTCAACTTACCCAAGAAACTTATCCAAAAAATTCAGGAGGCCACATTGAGATGGTCCATGATGAGTATGTTGAGAATGTCAAATGTGTTTGATAACACAACTTTGTATTTAATGTAGACCAACACAGCCATGCTTCTGGCTTTATCAGAAATTACTTGGCTTCGAGGGATCAGTTAGAATTGAAGTTCTTGATATTCCTACTGCAAGATGAAATAGGTTGGTTGGTTTTTTTCTTTGCATCTCATAAAGGAGTCAAAATCTGTGCAGACCCTTTTCCAGTAACCCTTGAAATCACATCTGCAACAGTTGAGGAGTAAAGTTCAGTGAAAATTCGCACAGTGAATTAAAAACATATGTTACAATCTTAAGAGAAAGCGGATGTGTACCTACATCCATAGCGAAGTGGAGAACTGCTGAGGTGTGTATCTGGAGGTTGATTCTCACCTGTCAGTGGCTGATAAATCAAAGCAGCTCCACAGAGGTCAGAGGCATAAAGGCACAGGGGTGTCAGTGAAAGCTGAAACTGGGCCCACATAGCCCATTAACTGACTTGGATAACAGAAAGTCCAAACTCAGGAAAAACTCTCTAGTTTCTCTTTTTTTTCCCCAATGTGAACTTATTGATATACCTCAAAACCAAAACATACTCAAAGAGCTGCTTTACAGAACAAGCACAAGGAGCTTCTTAAACATGGGCCATTTCAGCTTTCTTAGAAGGATATGAAAACAGTCTTTCCTGGGTAGGAGTAACCCCAAACCAGCAACAACCGTCCTGTGATGTTTCACTTCTGTTGTGCAATTTCAAGGCACGGAGGCTGCTCAAGGAGGCAGGTCCTCAGCCCCAAGGAGCGGGTGCAGCTGATGGGCAGTCTGTTGCCCCCAGGGTGGCTGGGGAATCTCTCCAGAGGATGCTTGGCACCTGCAGCCTTCTGCAAACTGGGCTTGTCCTGGCCTGGGGGTCTGTAGCCATTTCCCAGCCATCCCGCTGCCCGTCCCACCCTGCATCCTTTGGGAAAGTGCCTCACTGACACTTTAGCTTTTCTTAGCTAAATACACCAAACCCTACCACCACCTCCCCAGGTGTTTATTCAGTGTTTATTTGGGAGGGACAAGTGGGAAGGAATAAGAAGAAAATGCTGACTCCTTCTCAAATCTGGAATTGCTATCGTATAACAACTGTCTTAATTTAAAACTAAATGGTTGTAGTTTTTATGGATATACAGTTGTGCTATATTGCTCTTTATTTATGTTCTGTGTTAATACACTCAATCTTGCCCATGTTTGCATTCTGCAAACAATATGCTGCCAGAAGGTGTGTTTTTGATTGGGCTCCTGTTCATCCTATTTTGTCTTTAGTATAACAGACTGAGTTATCCAGGAATATTCTCAATTCCACATGAATACTAATGAGCATTTGTGTTTACTTGGGGTCAAATATTTCCTAGGAGCATCGCGCTAAACAGAATATATCTAAATGTCCAAGAAACTACTTTCAGGACCATTCAGATATTGTTTCACTGTGGCTTCCTTCACCAGGAAAAACCCAAGAGCCAAATGATGAGCTCTCCTGCCACAAAAGCAACCAGAGTGGGCAATAGCTGCCTCCTGCCTCCCTCTGTTCTTTTCCCAGTGGGTTGTGATGTGTGGCATTGTATTTCTATGTGGGTACATCCACAGCACAAAGATGCTCATAGGTTGATACGGCAGGGCAAGGAGTCAAGGCTTCGTTTACCTGTTGCCCCAAACTTACCTGCCCTCACGGGTAGCTACATGGCAGCCCTGGAGAGATGCTCTTGCTCCCTTGCACAATGACTGCCCTTCCTTGGCGCAGCTCCATGCCCTCCATCTCTAAATAACGGTCTTGTTTCTAAAGTGGAACGTGTAATAGGGAAAAGGAGGTGGCCAGAACTCAAATGAAGGAGAAAAAAAGAGCAGATGACTCAAGTTTGGGATGTTCTTTTGATGCTCTTGCCCTTTATTTCCCCACTCTTCTTCCAAGCTCTCCGCAGTTATTTCAGCATGAGTGCTGCTAGCCACATGGTTAAGATTCAGCTTGCAAAAATGTATGCTTGCAGCAAGGAAGACTTACCCTTTAACCTTGAGCAGCCATTTCCTCTGAAAAGCACGAGTTTCATTTTCGCTTGCAGTGAAAAACGTGTGGAGGGGGAAGGGGAAGAGAACCTCATCTCTTTGTAAAACAGCCGAACAGTCCTGTTTTCATCTTCTGCACCAAACTTTTCACGTAGCTCTTTTTTGCATTATGCAGTGTGCCCTCAGGAAAGAGATCTGGCAGCAAAAGCAAATGCAAACTCTCTCGTTAGTCTTGAAAGACCTGTTCTTGAGCATTTGGGGTCAATCCCCTTCAGCAGGTTCATTTTTCTTCATTGCAGTTTCATGAATTTGGCCATAAGCAAAAAGCAGGCTTTAGGGTTGAGAGGGGGAAGGTATTCATTAAACAGAACTGAAAATTGCATGCCACATGGAAAAGGCAGGAAGGTGGAAGCAGTTCCACATCCCTGCAATATATCCGAAAGTTTACAAATAATGTACCATATCACCAATGGGGCTGTGCTTTCACCTGGGGTAAATCCATGTAACTGGTGATGGAAGTTCTAAAAACAGGACAAAGAGATATTTTCACTTGAATCTCTTTCACTTGGTGCCTGTCTGCCTAGAAAAAAACGGTTGGTTTTTTTTAGGTCTCACATGACTTGAAAGACGAGTAATAGCACATCAGAACTATCAGTTTTATCGCAAGTCAGTGATTTTGAATTCAGCTCATCTTTCTAATGGTCAAAAATCGTTACCAAGAGAGAAAAGTTTAGTTGCCTGTTTGCTGTAAGTGCAAAAGGAGACCAAAACTCCCATCCCTGCTGCCTCCTGAGCTCTGCCCTTCCTCCTTGGAGGTCCCCCAGGCCAAGCATTGACCATGGTGATGGTGTGACATGATGAACTTTCACATCACCCTCATCTTTGCACCATCATTTTTGTGAGTAAAAGAAGAGTGGCTTTGAGTTTTGTCAGTCTGCCTTCTCTTGCAACTACCAAAGTGGCTTAAATAAACTGACTTCTTTTCTTCCCTTAGCAAATTGTCCACTTTCAACTTGCCAAGTACCAAGCCCTGATCCTCTAGCTCAGAAGTGTATGGGCTTCTCTCCTGCAGCCTGCCTGGTCTTGGTGGTGCCCAGAGAAGGGATGCCGGGACTGCCCTGCCCCGCGGCAGGGTTGAGGTGATGGAGGGTGCCCCATGCAGATGCTTTCACCCCCAGCACCCGGGAGCCCTCCGCCAGCAGCATTGCACCCCCGAGCTACTGTCTGCCTTCCCTGGACTACCTCCTGCTCCACAATGGCATTTCCAAAGCTTTCATATTTTTTTAAGATCAGTTGTTAGGTGCCCACCTTCCTGGTGTAATTATTTTTGAGTGAAAAGTCCATGATCTTCTGCAAATTTCCACTTTCAAACTTGTTGTTCAATCAAGTATTGTCAAGTTTTCTCATTCTCGCCAAATGATCCGAACGGAGACCCTGATCCCCTGACTGTAAGGACACCACTCAGTCACCAGCCTCCTGTCACATACATGTTTTAGGGACGGCAGCTTTTGTGACCTTTCTCAGCCCTCTAAGCCCTGCTAAACCTCTGCTGTCTTTGTGGAGGTGAGCAGAGAGGGGAATGTCCCCTCCCAGCAGCAAAGGGTGCTGAAAACAATGCTGTTGCCGATACCTTTCACGAGGGATCACTGTACACCAATATGCATATAAACTACAAAATACCAGAAGAAATAAGAAGATATCACGGTAAGGAAGATGAAGAGTTTTACTGAAAATGAAAAGGTTACCGGTGAAATATGAATATGTGAAAAATTCCCTCAGTGTATCGTGAACTGAGAGAGAGGTATTAATTCTTTCAATCTTTTTTTTAAAATGAAATTGCAATGGGTTAATTCTGTTACCAAAGTAAACATAAATGAGGCAGTAGTATGGGATAAAGGTGTAAAAGAGGGAGCTGGGTGTGTGTGAATGGAGAGTGCATAGTGTATTAACATCAGCAACACAACCTGATGGGTGAAGGCTTTTATACTACCTCTCTATTGATAGGTATTTCAACCAGCAGTAAAAAACTGCTCTTGACACTCATCTGTAGGGAAAAATATCCACGTAGTCTTTGCTGTAGGACCAATTAGCCTGTGAAAGCAGCTGGGGGGAGGGGGGCGGCGCGGGATATAAATGCGGGATGCATCCACACTTGATTACTCTAATGAAATGTCCATTGATTCCTATAGATTAATGTGAGAAGAACGGCAGCTGCGGAGTGGCTAACACCTCTAGGTCAGCAGCTCTGTGTGTGTGTGTGGATGTGTGTGTAATGGAGGGGGTAGCGCACAGCCAGACCCAGGTAGACAAGAGGGGGTTTGTCTGGCTGCAGAGGGAAAGGTGGCCAAGGTGCATGGATGTGACAGCTGGCGATGGAGGGAGATCCGTGGGAGCCCACAGCAAGGGACTGCAGGGACGGCATGGTTCCTCCCTGCCTCGCTTGCTGCCGCTGCCCCTCGCTCCCGTTTGACTTTGCTGTAAGGCAGGCTGAGCTCACAGGTCATCTGTGTTTGTTAGATTAATTTGATTCAGCATGTAGGAATAGAGGGCTGAGTGGGCTAATGGCTCTCTGCAGGTGACATTGGGAATGGTCAGCACTCACATCCTCCTCCCCCATCCGTGTGACTGAAAAAGAGAAGTCATGGGCAAGGGGCTCCCTCTGTGCCAGGGCTGCCAGCAGCACCATGCTAACCAGAACGTCCTGCACTGCGGCCCCCATGCCCAGCACCGCCACACTCCAGCGATTTCTTCACGTCTCAAATACAAATCCCTTATCTCTTGCGCCATGTCATGTAGAAGGACTTAATTATGATAAGGGGGGAGAGATTTGCTGAGTGACTGCAGTGCTTGGCACAAGGCTTCTTTTTATCACGCGGGGGACCCTGCTATAATTGTCACAAAAGATGCACTGTATCCTCTTGTGCGGTAACTTTGTCATCGAAGGTGATGTGCAGGCGGCAACCTGCCTCCCGTGCAAGGGAAACCTAGAGGAGCGACCCCACGATACAAGATCGGAGTCATAAATTGCACTGAGGGAAGAGGCTGATGTGAAAATATGAAGGAGTAAAATATTTAGGCTGGGATTCTAGAAATGAAATTTCAGATAAAACAGAAACATCTCTGAGCCGGATTCTCACTGGGATAGCATCCAACAATTATACAGGTTGTCTGGTTCCACTGGCCATGGGAGAGGAAAATCTGGCTGTTATTTATTACTGAGGATGAGGAGTCTTGTAGCTATACTGCATTGTGAGGAGAGTTTGATGTCTTCAATTAAGAGCGCAAAATAATTAGACACATTGTGGCTGTTATTTCAGTTGTTCTCGATGCACTCTTTACCGCATCGTTGTAGTACTTGGGAATTCAACATCAGCCAAAAATTTAAGAAACAATATTTCTTAGCAATATGTACAAATAGGGTCAGGCAATTGCAAGACGCACGCAGCACTGCCGAGATCAGGGTCCCCAGGAAGTGCAGGATCTGATGGCTGCGTATTAAAGTTCCTGCTATATTTTACTAACTCTGGGGGAAAGGTGGATCCTAACTCTAAATCATGGCTTTGAGCAACCTCCTACTGTTTTGGCAGCAATTACGTCAAATGCCCAAAACTGATGCGAAGAGATAACATCTTCTTTGGTAAATGTACATTTATGCAAACATGGGCAGAAAAAGGTCAGAGTCTGGTCCCATGCAGAGGTTTCTCCAAGGCAAGCTCTGCCCCGGCCACACCGTGGGCTCTCTCAGCTCCCAAAGTGGGTGCTGCTGCCACTTCTTCCCAAAGGCTGTCGAGCTCTCTCAGCCAGGTCCAGCCCTGCCAGCGCCAGGGCTTCAGCCGAGCCTGGGCAATACTTGGCACCTGCGGCTGTAGGAATTAATCCTGCCTTCATGCAGTCAAGCGACAAAACTTTTCATCACCATCTGCGGAGCATAATTTATCCCTGAAAGCACCAAATAAATATAAACACGTGGTGTGCAGGTTGCAGGATTGGCCCAAGACTGCTCTGTAACCACTTACACCAAGTAGATCCTGCTCCTCCTTGGCGGATGTGCAAACCCCAGTGGGGCCAGTGCCGTGCCCCACCTGGGGGTGGTGGCTACAGGGTCCCCAGCTGTCCTGCCTGGCAAAGGGTATCGTGGGTGGGCAGGAGGGAGTCAGCCTCAGTCTGCAGCGCCGATCTTCACTACTGCAGCCAGACCTACCCGAAAATGCTGCCACCTCCTTTGACCGCTGTAAACCACTGGCTTTTAGTTGAAAGTTTTCATTTCTGTCTGTTTGATAACATGTTTATCAATTATTCCTCTTTTTAGGTCAAGATTTTTACTTCTGTTTTATTAGTATTTTAATTTTATGCTTTCTTCTGCAGGAACACCTTGCTTCTCTTGGATAAATAACTGCATCCGAGCAAAGATTTTGTTGTGCCACTTTTCCCCCTTTTCCAGAGTAGCAGGACGTACAGTGTGCTGTCAGCGTGGATGCAGTATGTATAAGGAATTAAAATGCAGTGCCTAGTTAGGTTTGTCCGCTCCAGCGCGCAGGATGCATGCGTGTGTGCAGGCGTCCGTAGCGGCAGCCGGGGCACTGGCAGCAGCGGCGCAGGCTGTCCCTTTAAGCCTGGCTGGTGTATTTTTAGAAAGCATAAATAGGCTGCATTCTCCCACTTGCTCACTATCCAAGACATAAAAAGGAAGGGCTTTCTGCTTTCTTCAAGTCTCCTTCCCCTGCTGGCACCATATAAGTCTGTCTTTTAAGCAGTACAGGTCCACAGCTCTTTTTTTTTATTGAGAAGCTGCAGAACTCTAACCGGTGGTTCAATAAATTGTATTACATCCCCTTCGTACTGAATGCCCTACAAGCTTTGGCTTTCCATGTGTAATTGCAAGCTGTTATTAGCCCAGAGCTTTGTCCGTTACTGTGCCACACTATTGCTGAGCGGTCAATTTTTTTCCCCTGCCATTTCCTTTGCTCACACCATGCTGACCACGTTGGCCAGGGGCTGCCCGAGGTTTATAGTGCAGCATTGATTTTTCTTTTCTCTCAATACTGACAGAATCATAGATCCAAGGCAAATAAAGAAATGCATTCTGTGGTGATGAAATGTCTTTCGTTCAGCCTGGATTGAATCAAAGGCCATCACAGAAATGTTCTACTCTAAAATGCTAGTGAAGCTTAAGGCATTGTTGGAAAATGAATTTTCCATTTTCTTAGCTGTAATTTGGATTCTCAAATCACTGTGCTAAAAATAATCAGATAAAATTGAATATAGACTACAAGCCTATGTAAAATGTTATTTGTTAGGTTTTGCAAGCTGCTGCAGCTGAAATGAAAGGAATCTGGCAATAGATCAGAAAAGTAATTGCTTAGGTGGATTTCTAGTAAGTATGTTGCATTACTCTGAATACCAAGACATAAGATGACTACTCTATAATTCATATAAACCAAGGTAAATAACCAAACCATAAAGATGCATTTTGCATATCTATTGGAGGGAGATTTTTCTAGTAAAAAAATCATCACCTTTTATCACCTGTATCTCAATTATGAGTATTTTTGCTTTTTGTTTGGGGATATCAAAGGACCCTTTTAGGTGGGCGAGTGTCACTGTCCCTGTTATACAGACGGAGAAAGAGAAGCAAAAAGAGTCTGTGGGGACAGAGTAAAGTCACACAGTGAATCTCTGGCAGAACCTGGCGGAGAACTTTGATCCTCGGAAGCTTAACACCATTTTCAGTGCAAAATTAAAATAGCCATGACTCATGATGTATGCGGGAAGGGATCACTCCATATGATACTCTCACCACCACAGGCTGTTAGAGACCAGAGGTGGCCTCAGTCTACATGGCTGGCTGTGCTGGCACAGGACTTCAGCTGTCCATAGAAAGAGAGCACCTTTACTAATTTTTACACAAACGTTATTTCTCATAACACAGAGCCAACTTAGTAACCCAGACCCGTCATCTTGGAAAACAGAAGAGAGAACCACATGTTAAAGATTTCCCTGTATTCTGGGGTTTCCTTTCTTCTTTTTTTTCCTTTTTTTTCCTTCCCCCCCCTCCCCCGTATTATCAAGATTTAATACCTGGTATATGTGGCCAATAGAAACTTAACCCAACTTGACATCAGGAACATCAATACTTTTTTCCTTGAAAAAACAAGTAAATTGTGCAGAAAGGCTGAGCAGAGGATCCTTGTGCCCTCTCCTTCACAAAACACAGTGCAGTTCCCTCTGTTGTCCTGCAAAGGTAAAGCCTCAACTTCTACAGGGTCACAGGGTAAATGTCACCTTACGCAGCAATCCAAAATGTCCTCTGACTCCACACCTTAGGGAGATCCCACATGTTTTAGCAAGAAGCTAATACACACACACACACAAAAAAAAAAAAAGACAGGGAAAATGTACCCAGAGTGGAGTACTTATAAATGAAAATAACAGATGGATTCAGCAAAGTTAAAACTACAAATAGAAAAACTAAATGTATTTGAATGTAGCCCTTGGGCAACATTGCATTAATTCTCAAGCTTTGAACCTTCCTTTTTCTCCTTTCTTAATGACTACACATCCAATATCAATATGCGCTGTTTACAGCTATTCCTTTGGCATCACGTTCCTGGCAATGCGCAAAAGGTCTTTACACTGCATAACAAATCAGATTCTTTTTCTTCACTGATGATACAAAAAAATTCTTAAAAAAAAATTAAAACCTTTTGGGGTCAAATTCAGTTTCTTATTCAACCTGAAATGCTTCTGAACTTTTTTTTTAAATCAAAAGAGCACTACAAAACTAAATAAGTTAAAATAGAAAATCTGTCAAATTTTAAAATCCTTCCTCTATCCCAAATTGTGCAGGAATTTTCCATACAAAATTTCTCAAAAGGTTACAATGTGACTGAATCTGCATTATTCGCTGTAGAAGACTTTGTTTTACAAAGTGCTATGTGGCTTTAGTTTGTAATTTTTAAGAACACTCCACAGTGGAAACAAAATCAGGATTAGCTTCCTCCCATTTGTCTTGCCAATTTGATTCCTCCCCTAAGGTTCAGAAACACTTGAGAATCTCGTTACTTTCTCTTCTTCCCGTGTTGTCCCACTCCAGCCTGGTGGTGTTCAGTAATACGTAAAAATATAGCGAAGGCGGCTCTGGAAGCTGACCTGAAATCAGCTGCAAACTGGCTCAAATCCTGGCAAATGCAGATCTGTCTAATGATCCTCCGCACTGGACCTCCAATGATTTTCAGGTCTTGCACCCTCCATGGATCTCATTATACAGTCATCACAACTGTTCCCTTTTAGGTAAACCTTTTTCACACCAATTAACTCGGATCTTTTGCTTGCTGGTGTTCCTGATGCAGATAAAGAGTAGGCTTCAGCAGTAACCAAAATGAGAGACTGCTATTTAGGTGTGTTGAAACCTTCAAAATTCACTTGCCAGGATTTTTGACAGCAGCAGATTTGGGTTGAGATTTAAATTCCGATTCAGGGCTTGTATTTCAATAATATCTCCATTAGGAGCTGGACCAAATAAGGAGTGGAGGTTTCCAAGTGTGGGTAAACAATCCACCAAGGATGGAGAGTGACACTCGGCAAAGGTACTGCGGGTACGGTGGTACAAGGCAGGGATGAAATTAAGATGTATGCAAAACTGGGAACACAGCTGCCCTTCTGCCTCTATCAGTTCATGGATCTGCAGCATCACTTATGGCTAAAATCCAGCCATTGCCCTGTACAGGCTACAGTCAGGAATCTCCACTCTAAATCCCAGGAAGGGAAAGCGAGGAAAATCTGCAAACAGGATTAGTGTCAGGGAATGCAAGCGTGATGAATACTTCCACATATTACCAAATTGTATACAATAGCCTAAGTATGTAGGAAATCATTATCAGTGGAAAAAAGCTGTAAATTGGATCATATACGAAATACGATGTTTTCTTAATGTCTCAGCTGGTGAATAACTGCTTGTTGACTGGTGCATGATCTCTGTGTTTTTAACAAATGCCCATACTAGCAAGCAGCTATGATAATTAATTTTGAAGGGGGATGGAAAAGATCGGCTATGCTTGCAGTCCCAAATGGACATCTTTTCTCCGATCCACTGGGTTCACAGCTTTAAGTGTAACAAGCAAAAATGGTTGAACAGGCAAAGCGCAAAGGAAAACTAGAGTGGCATCAAAATGCAAAGCAACTCCATCATACTCAGCAGTTCAGTGGGGAAGTGCCGTTCTGCACTCCCTCCTCTGCAAAGCAAGGAACAGCTTTTGGTTTAAAATGAAAAAAAAAGGCAAAAAGACATTAAAATTTGTCTGACAGTAAGAAAAGAATATTAGTAATAAGGATTCCAGCTCTACTGTGAAAATAGTGGAGGTGTTACAGGACCTGCCAGCTGTGGTTGGTCTGAGGGCCAAGTGTGCGACTGAGTTTGCAGCTGGCTTCTGCAGGAGGCACCTGGGCAGGAGTACGGTGCCAGGGCAGAGTTGCAGCTGAGCGTAGGCTCGGTTTGACCATGTAATTCACACTCTTGTTTAAAGACGTGTAACTGCGGACTTGATTTTTGAGGTTCCCCTGTCCTCTGATGTCTGCTAAAGCAAAGGCAGGCAGGTACTGGCTGCTTGCGGAGGCTGTGGGCGATGCCGCTCGCCAGGCAAGGGGCATCCGGTTGTGTTGTGTTTTGCCCTGCCCTGCCACAGAGTCCTCTGCACTGGCACCTGCCTTAGGTGATTTGGTGATCCTCTGCAAATTTGTCCTGCGAAAACAGCAGCAGCAGCAGAAAGTCTTTATGTGTGTGGCAAAATAGATGTTTGTTTTGTGAAGCACTTTCTTTGGGGAAGAACATTGTATGTATAAAGCCCAGCTCCCTTTTGAGGAGCTCGTCTTCCTCAACCTCGGTGAATATCGTCTTTCAGCAAAAGATCTATGAGGATCCTTGGCATATTTGTGTTGTTTAGCAGTCATCACCCTACAAATATTGAACCTGTCTGGAGTACCTGATCATTCTCAGTGTATAGGTCCCCTGCAAAGACCTTCAGTGCCTTCAGGCCTTCTAGGGTGGCTGCATCCTGTGGCACCTTGCCCAGCCCAACAGGTGCACGCTACTAAACAGCTGCTAATATGCATGCATTTGCATAAAACACAGAAAACTAGGGAAATTATGATGTTCATTGGGATGTTCTAGCTAAATTGAGATTTTTAAGCACTAATAATAATTAACTACTTTCTTAGCAACGAAAAAGTCTTAAATGCCTATTTACTTAACAGTCCCCTAGGGTGTCTTTGTTCTGAATGGGCTAAAAAAATCTTAGCTGCAAAATAAGCAGGCGATTCCAATCAATAGAGCCAGAGGACTATATTGATTACCAGAACTCCATTCTTTAGTCATTAACCCTGTGAATTCTTTACAAAAGCTGTACAGGACAATTTCTAACCACTACACCATTTGAGGAGTCATTCAGATATTTGAATGTCATTAAACTTTCATAGCTTGTTTACAGCCCCTTCAGCCCCGCCTGAAGGATTGTGCTCCGAGACTCCCCACCACACAGCCACGCTCTGCCCAGCTGAACTGCCAAACAGCATTAATCAAGCCTGGAAATTTCCTCTGCAGATAAGTTTTTCTTGTTAGTTATTGCTAAGATTGCTACAGAGCAGGGAGACAGATCATGGAAGGAGTGAAATAATATTCTTAATTTTTTCCACATTTCAGCTCTAAGCTGGAATGCTCTAGCTGGCGACAAGCATGCCTTTTACTCATCCTTGTATGGGAAACCACCCATGCACCCTGTAGGTCCCTACCGCCATACTGGATGCCCAGGGCTCCCTACGTGTATGGGAGGGGAATGACAGAGTGGAGCAGCCGGGAGAGACAGAAACAGTGAGGAGGGAGGAGGAGGAAGAGGAGGAAGTGATGCTGGGAGAGTTCGTCAGGTCTCTCCACCTACTTCCCCTCACTGGGTCCTGCAGGACCTGGCCCCACAACACCTCCCTCTCAGCAGCCCCGTATTTAAGAGAAGATTCTCACATTTCAGATTAACAAAGTTCATGACACACAGTAATGGCTCTAAATGGTAAATTGAATCACACAGACAACAATTGAATAGAAGCAGCACAAATGAGCTGAATGCCAGCAATTTAAGGCGATGCTGAAGGAACTCCCAGCAATCATGGGTCCACTGCAAAGACAGGCACTCTTCCCCTTCAAAGTTCAGATAGCTCTAATGGTATAGAACATGTAACGTTCTGTAACATAGTGTTTCTTTGCTATGGAAATGACAAGCTGACCAGGGTCTTTGTAAATGTGCAGAATGGGAATGGTTATTCCTAAATATTTCCATACTGTCTTATATAAATTTCAGCCGCAGCTTGTCCCTGGGTTGCTTGGACCAACTGTTTTTTTATTGGTTATGGCTTTGACTCAGTGCCCAGTGGAAATGGGGTCTTGGCTTAGGCTGTGTTTGTGCTGGTTACACAACACAAACATGGTATTGTTCCTTGCCTCCCACTGTATGAGGCAGATTTTAGCCACAACATAGCAAATGAACACCAAGCAATCATTTGAGCTGAAACTGAGGATGTTTTGAAATTAAGGAACAGTTTGAGAAATACACAGGAATCTGCCTAAACACTTGCAAACAGGGAATGTAATTTCAGAGTCGTAACTGAGCAATATTCCTACATTTAGTTGCAAAAATTGTCCTGCATCTTTTTTACAATTAGTACTTGATCCACTCCAGCTTCAATGTTCCGCCGTTATCCTTATCTATTTGAAAACTCCCCAAGAGAGTTATAATGAGCCAGGGCCATTTTCATGACTATTGATTTCATGGTTAAAATTATAGTATTTGATTGTTATTTGACCGAACTGAGATTATTGTATGTTTTGAAAACAAGAGCAGCAACAGCAGAAGTCGTGTCCCTAGAAAAGTACAAAGTTAGGAGCTGGAAAACAGCCCTGCTTCTCCTTTGATCCCGCGGAGCTCTGTGAAAACCCTGCTCAGTGCTGCTGCTTTACTGGCAGCAGATAGAAGGTACACAGAGCTTCTGTGACCTTTCCAGTGTCACCCCATGCATCATGGCAAAGCATGGGATAGATCTCAGGTCTCCTTCCTCGCAGCCAGTGCTGTCACCACTGACACACATTTTCCTACATGGGAAACGCTCGTACCTGCTTGCAGTGCTGCTTGTAGTCAGTTTGTGGTGAAGATTCTTTTAGGACTGAAAGGCCTGAATTTCATTATAACTTGTGGCTAAATAAATAGGCACTGGACAACCACTTATGAAGTTTATTTTTCATTGTCACAATGCATTTAGAAAATGTTTTTAAACCCAAGGACTTTGTGCAGGCTTTTCAACAAAATAAACCAATCGCAATTAGTAATGGATTTCAGATAAATCCAGAAATGTTTTAAGCAAGGTCCTAAATGTAATCAGAACTCCAAATACCTTTTTGAATAGGGTATTTCAAAGGACTAAGTGGCCCTAGTATGTCACATGGACAGAACCACCCTTTCTTTGCACTTTGTTTTATTTTTTCAGTATGAGACCAATATTTTATGACACTGAGGGCAGATCTCACCATCCTTTCTTTTCTGATCAGAACGGCAGAATTGTTGTGATTTTCAGGTTGTGTTGGCATTTTGAGCCATGTGAAATCCAATAAGGCTACAAGTATTTCCTAGCAAAACTATGGGCCCCATCAGGGACGGGCAGAGGAGTGAAGCAGGAGGTCCCACTGCAGCAGGCAGGAGCTACCTGAGCTGTTGCCCAATAACTCCACACGAAATGGGGCAAAAGTAGGTGCAATTGCCACATTTCTGCCTTTTTCTATCAATGTCATGGAAATTATCACTAGTTTAACAAGGGAATTTAAACATCTTGACTCCAGTAGCTACTGCTGTCTGCATCTTCAGAGCAGGAGCATGTTGATATCCCATTTTCTTCAAGCCGAGTCACAGGTCAAAGGGCAGTGAGACACCTTTCCCCAGCTGCCAGCGATATGCCTCCTTTAAATAAATTAAACACTCCCGTCCCCAGAGAAGCATGTGGGGACCGTGTTTGTGTCTGTGTGGGCAGGACAGCTTGGCTGTGCCCTTGTAGGGGGGCTCCCGTAAAGCTGTTCGGCGCGTGGGTGATCCCCCTGCTCAGGGCTCTCCTGAGCATCGCCGTGCCAAGCCTGACCTCCCATGACGTGGCCCCCAGCCAGGGCTGAGCTTCCAGGACACGTGAGACAGCCCTCAGAAATGCACACGGCTAAAACCCTGCTGCATTCAGAGGCTCCTCCAGCTCTGGTTAATGTGCCTTGGGGAGGAGCGCAGTATCCTGGGGGACACAGGGGAGAGCAGATGGAGGTGATGGAGCTCCCTGCACCCAGCCAAGGAGGGAGGGGAGCAATCCCACTCTGAGAAACATCTTCCTCTACATTTAGCAGAGGAGGGTTGGCTGCTTTCCTGTCCTCTGCTGCCCTTTTACTTAAAAGTCTGACTCCTGGGAATCAGTTTTGACGTGAGGCTACAGGCAGTCCCTGATGGCACGTGCAGTGCTGTACCCATGTGGAGCTGAGGAGAGGACCAAGCTTTAAACATGCAAAGCTGTTATACAGGTGATCCCGTTGCAGCTCGTGGGCAGAAATGCCCATGCTGGTTTAGTTAGCAGGGGAGGAGGAACATGTGCCCAGTGCTGTATATGTGGCTCAGCAAGTAACCATGGCACTCAGGGCTCCCTCTTCATCACCCTCCCACAAAATATCTGTGCCGGCAACCCAAGAAAACGTTCCCCTCCAAAAGTGCCGTGCGCTGCTGCTTTCATCTCTGAAAAAGCTGGGCCATTTAGTAACAGGTCTCTGCTCACTGATCCTGAGAGATGCCAGTACTGCCATCCTCTCGTCCTTGTGAGCCAGAGGCAGAGACACTTCTGCAGAAGAAATAGGTGCTTAAAGCCTTGTTCTGATTACATCTACTCCACACAAAGCACAGTAACTTAACTCAAGCCAACAGTCACCCCAGTGTAAAACGGGATCGTGGCGGATCAGAAGCTGGGTTGTAATCCTCTCATTGCCCCAAAATAAATTTTCTTCTTGGCAGCAGGGCTTAACGATAAATGGTCAATCCTGACTCGTATGTGGCTTAGGAGCACAAGATGGGCAGCCTTGCAAGGGCTGCTCAGTGTTGGGCGGCTGCACCGTGCTGTGCGGGCAGCAGCCGTCCCCAGGGCTGCGGAGGGAGCAGGCTGGACTCCCGCATGTGCCCTGCCTGCAAGGGGCTCGCAGGGAGCAGCCCCGGCAGTTGTAACTGCTGCCAATGATGATGTTTCAGAAGGTTTTGCCTTGTGGAGGCTTCATCAATGTCATCCTCCATGCTCCCTGCTGAAGCTCCTGGTGGTGGCTGCACTGAGGGGAGCAGGAGCCAAGTGATTCCCCTGAAAGGGACAGCTTCCTCTTGGGTTTCTCCATCACTGTCACACATATCTCTGATAATATTTACTTACTGTTTGAAAGGAAAATGGCTTTCAAAGCCATTTTTTCTTTCACCCGTCTGCTGTCATAAAGGTCTTTGTGATGGAATGATAGAGGATTCATGCACAAAAATGGACAGAGCAGGAAAAAGTACCAAAATGTAAGGGCATCTCTAGGTAGGGTAATGTAACGTCTCTGTATCTGTCAGTGGTAGTCATGCCCTTTGTACAGGCAAAGGCAAAAAATACAAACCAAAAATAAATAGGTAAGAGGAGCACTGATATTTGAAGGAGTTGGAAATCAGATTTTGGCTTAAAGTTATATTTTTTTTAAGGTGACATTTTATCGCATCTCATCTTTTCCTGTATTCCTTTTTGTGTAGTTTGAACCCCTGCCTCAACACAGCGCAGTCTGTTTATCATTAGTAAGATGTAGTATATATTAAAGCAGCAATAACAGTAAGTCATTTAGAGTGTACGTCACAGGTTACAGAGAAAATAGGGATGTTATTTTATTATGCTGAAGCTGTAAAGCTTACACTAATACAAAATATTGCTGGCAGTCACCTTGTTTTATTCTTCTTTTAACAACTTACTAACAGTGTGTAAATATAAAAGCAAACTTTGATTTTTCCATCCGGATACACTGAAAACTCTTTCAATAAAAATGCTAGAGTGCATTTAACACTGTGACCAGAAATATTGAAATTTGACAGTTAGGAGGTTAAAGGTTTCAAATTTATACACAGAGGTGTTTTGCTCCTGTCATGGTCATAGCAGCTTGCTCAGGATAACCCCTTTTGCTTACTGAACCTTTGAAAAGCAGAGAACATTAAGCAATACGTCTTGGCAGATGCCCTGGGATTTCATACCACCAGCAGAAGCCCATATGCACACAAAAAGTGAACCTCTTAGGTGAAAACTGGTCAAACCTTTCTCTCTCTTGGCTCCTGCACCATGTGCTGGCAAGCAGCTGTCTTGCACTGCTGCCACCATCCTTTCTGCTAGCATTAAGGCAGAGTTTCTGTAATATTTTTCAGACACAAGGTGCTACTGCTTGGAATTTCCACATAGATTGCTTGAAACAGTGGCATCAAGAGAACATGTACAGAAGCTGTTACTGTGAGGAAATGGCATCAAATAAATACGTTCCTTTTACATTCCTACCATGAAATACCTGCATAAAAGATAAAACAAAATAAAATGTACTTTGTACCCCAAATGTAAAGATTTTAGATTTCTTCTAGTCTTTACTTTAGGGATTTCAGCCTGTGGTATATATGTGTAGTACAGTATCTGCCTCGTCCCTGCCATCTGAGAGAAGAAGTGCAACTGAGAACAGACAAGGTACCACAGTGCCTCCGACTTTTTTTTTAAGTTATATTTTTCAAGCTCAAAAATCCCCAAACCCCTACTACGTGTTGATTTACTGAGAAACCATCACTGCATAGACCTGCTTGAAACATTACAGCCTTGGCAAACCAGCAAGTAAAATGATCAAGTTTCCTTTTTTGATCTTCATATCGTAGCTTGTAAGAGAATCTCTATGGGCATTTCTTTTCATATTCACCATGAAACTGTCCTCATAAATATTACTACAAATACACAATGGCTTTTTGGCCGATATTCTCAAAACAATTACAGTGAGAACGCATTTTTACACATAGGCATCTCTGTGACATTAAAGTACCCACCTCAGAGCAGAGTAGAGCCGTGTCCCACGTGGGTAGGCACAGTGGGGCTGGCAGAGGGCATGCTGCGAGGCAGGGAGCCCTGCTTGTTAAACGCTCACTCCCTGTTGCTCTGGGGGCTTGAGGAATTTAGGGCTGGGTCTAAACTCAGGTTATAGCCCCTATTCACTTCAAACCGAGGAGCGTGCAGCCTCTGCCTTTGTTGCTCGTAGGACCCGCACCAGCAGGAGCACCAGGCGCGGGGCAAAGCCCATCTGTTTGCTCAGGGCTTTGCCTGGGGCGGGCGACGGTGGGACATGGGGCAGGGGCCGAGGGGCAGCTGGTAGGAGATCCTGCTGTGGACTTAGCGCTCTTACAGGGAAACAACAACAGGCAGGAGTGCGGGAGCTGGGTTTTAGCAGTTTAGTGATAGTCTGTGAGAGTAATTTGTTCTCTGGTCCTGGAAGAGAGACCACGGCAGTGCTGAGGCTGCACAGCACTGTCCCCCTTGCAGCAAGTGTCAAGGCCGGGTGTATCTGAGGAGAGGGAATCCATATTATGCTTCTCAGATATATATTGTGCTCCAGGAGTGGAGGCAAGAAATGCTGCATGGAAAGCATGCAGAAAGGACTGTACCCATAAGTGGTTTGGGGCTCCCAGTGTGCTGGAAACTACAGGGAGGTCACCACACCTCCTGCGATTCCTCAGGGGGTCCAGCTGTCCTGTGCCCTGGTAGAGGTGAGGCTGGAGGTTTGACTTTACACGTTCTTACAGGTGTAAATACCCGCCAAGGGTCAGGCATCTGAGAGCCCGGGTTTCTGTATAGTTAGGAGAAATCACGTGCCTTGCGCACGGCAGAACTGCGTGTTCTGCAGGACTCTGTTTTTTGGCTGTTGGAGCAGCTGTCAAGTTACAGCATTTGTGCCGGTGGTAATAGCTGAGCCATTTTTATTTTGAATGACCTTCCTGCATAACGGGCCATTCATCCCACCTCTCCCTGGCAGACAGTCCAGGGTACTGTGTATCACTGAGATCCAGCTTAAAGCTGATTGTCTGAGGTACATGGCAGAGGGACACTCTAGGCAATGGAGAGAGGCTGGATTAGAAAACAACCAAATCAGAATTGTCAGTTAATGCCACTGAAAACATTAAACTCCTCTATTAAGGGCTTCATTGGTCCCCGAGGCTTTCACTGTGCCATCCAAGTGCTAGAAGGAGCCTATTGTAAGCTCCTTGCATTGGGTGAATCTCCCCTGTGCTGTCTTCAAGACATATATCATCCGGGCCTTCAGAAATTCAAATTAAATACTGTAAGGTAAATAAATTCTTCTGTCTCTAGCCTTGCTGTAGTTGGTTTGTTTGTTTTCCCCCAATACTTCTTTATCAGTCTGGTTTCCTCTCCAGCGCTGAGACTGGTCTGCACAAGCCAGCAGCCTTCCAGGGTCCTGGCTCACCTCCGGTACAATCATGCAAAAGAAGCAATTTTTCATTATTGATAAAATGTAATGTCATAATGTCATGGCCTTTCAGGTCATCATCTTTGTAAGTCAGCCATGACATTATCACAATTTATAATGATAACAAATGACCATAATGTTTGCATGTAATTTTCATTGGCTATTGCAGAATTCTAAAATCACTCCTTCGAAGGATGGATTTCATTAACAAGCAACTGCTATTACATGGTACTAACTGCTGCTACTGGGGGCTTTTTGCTAACGTGAAGCCTATTCTGTCTGATATACAAGATTCATGTACTTAGTAGAAATCTAAGGTTTGGTAGTTCTTTGTTAGTTAAGTACTGATGCAAATTGAGAGAATATTTTTGCCTTTTTGGAATAAAAAGTGCTTTTTAATATGCCTAAATACAAATAATTTCTAAATGCTTCTGTAAATATGCACCCTATGAAGATTGCCAGCTGAAGGTCTGACTTGAGTGTCAGATTCATTCTTGACTGTAGTGTTGGCTTTACTTATTTAATATTTCATGATAAACTTAAAAGATTTACAGCCTCAGGAGCTGGTGAGAATCATAGGACATTTATTTTCATGTGATATTTAGAGGTTGGAGATCCGGTCCCCAAACACTTTAAACATATTCTTAGCTTTAACGTCTGGACTGAGAACATCACTGGAGGTGGTTCCCCTTGCTCTGCAGGATCAGGACCACAGTGTAAGTGCACTGAGTTCAATAGAGCTGAATCCGGAGCACTTGTAGGGAGCACTCTGTCAATCTAATCCATAAATAAATACTCCTCTACTCCTGAAGCCCTCTGAAGCTAATGCATGAAAAACAATGAAACGCCTGGGCACTCCAGGCCTCTTACAAAAGCAGAGCCAGGCTTTTGTATATGTAAGTGTGTGTGTGCACGTGCACATGACCATGTATGAAATAAATTAAAACAAACAAAAAATAAATGTTTCTAAAATAGCAGCTGTGAGTTATAGTCCAACCGACTCCATGACAGGCCACCAGGCAAAAGGACTCTCTGAGCTGCACAATTGGTCCCCAAGGGACGTGGCGCCTCGGAGAGGACAAAGCAAGAACCAGGGACTCTCGGCTGTGCTTTGTTTTGGCCTATGAGACTTATCAGACCCGTGTTGTGATCCATTTTTCATCTGCAGCAAGAAGCTTGCAAGAAAATTTTACCTTTTTTTTTTTTCTTTTCTCCCCGCTTTCTTGGGGCTGCTACTTTTTTCACTGGAAATTATAAAGTTACCACTCTTCGCCAGGTTTGCAGATTCACAAAGGAGGAAATACCTGATCTCGCTTGCTAATGTTTTTAAGGGAAACAAGGATAACTTCTGTATCTGTATTTACTTCTGTATCTGTATTTATTGTGTGGCCACCAGGGAGTCTGCGGAAGTCCGAAGGAAGTGATGCTCTGCCATGTGCGTATTCTGAGTCCATGGGAGGTTTTCTATGGAAAATATTAGACTAAACTTCATCCTTTGTCAGTGTGACACCAAGGCTACCTGGTTTTTATTGCGTTGTCCACTAGGTCATGTAAACATGTAAACAGAAGGCTCTCTTTTCTTTGGAGTGAATTGTATATAAAATATCTCATTGTCTGGAGGATCACACTTTATGTGGGATATTGCCCAGTTATATTCATAGCCGTTCATTTTGTAGGGCTTGAACATCACTCATATGGGGATCTCCTTGTTACTGTCTTTGAAATCTCTACCATGAAGACTAGTTTCATCAATTTTCCAAGCTTACTGGTCTACAAATGACCCAATAAGGTCACCCATGACAGTTCAGTCTCCATACTGTAATTGCTCAAATAGACCATAGATAGTTGCTTTGTATGCTTAAAAGAGTATCTTCATTCTCAGCAGCAAAGGGGGCAGAACTCCGTTGCAGTATGCAGGCACGCTTCTATCAAGATAGATTCTTTTAAGTCACTTCAGCGGAAAACTGCTTCAGCAATCAAAGTTAGTGTGTGCTGCGAGCAATGAACATTAACCGGAGTCTTGGGAGATACCAAAAGAAACCTAAGTGTCTGTGTTTAATTGTCCTTCCTGAAATACCTTTTTATTACACATCCCTGTTGTTCACTTAATTTCCTCAGTCTACCTCAAGTTTTACTTTCTTTCTTGGACGTGTTGACAGCCCAGGGGCTTGGTTGTATCAGGGATCGTTTTGCAAATGCTTAGTGAGATTGGCCAGGTCGATTTTAGCACAGCTCGAGCTCTTCTCTTATGGTTGGTGTCCCCGAAGATCAGATGCAATGAAGTACGGGGGGACTGGGTGGATTTGCCTCAGTTTCTGTTAAATTATATGTTATCCCAAAACACTATTCCCTGAATTTTAAAGATGATGGCTGCATCACACTGCTTAATTGGTATTTTAATTATGTTTTATTTGATGACACACATCATGAGATATCCGTGACATTGTGTGACACCATTGCAATAGTCCATGTAACTTCACAGGCGATTTTTACTCCACCATCATTTCTTTGCTTTTCAGCACCCCAGCCCCAGCTCAGCTCTGGCCATTTCATCAGCTGCCCTGCTCAGACGAGTCCTCCTGCTTGTCTTGATCTGAGCAGAGGCTCAGAGCAGAGTCAGAGGCTGCTCTTCCACAGAAAGAGAGCAAAATCTACAATATTGCTGAAAGGCATAAAGAAAAGTCTGCTTTGCATTCTCTGTTCAAGCCTCCTTAAGCAATTGTTTGCAAAGGCACTTTCACCCCTTGGTTTCATCTGGGCGTTGTTTTAGCTGGCCCATATAGGCTTCCTCCCACCGGATGCTCATGCCTATGCCTGAGCTCAGCAACAAGCTGTTATCCAGCTGTGAGCACCGATCTGCTTAGCTGCGGATTGCCGGGTTGTTCCCCACCACCTGAGAAATATCCACAGAGAACGGGCAGAGGCTGGTTTCAGCTTGGCATGACCCACTTCTGCTGTGCCGCTTCTCTTTGCAGAGTGCAGCGGCACGTGCTGGGCTTCAGGGTGATGGAGGATTTTACAGCGTTGAAGAAACAGCAAGGCAGGAGTTTCGGTGGAGGTGGGCATCGCTGCCAGAGCAAAGCCAGAGCAGCTTGATCCTTCCAAAGCACATAATTCTATCTTTCTGAAGGCAGAATAAGAAGTAACATAACATGTAGAATTAGTAGAGCTTTGCTGCTCTGCCATTAAAAATGGGTTTGCTGCCAAACCAGCAGCTTTGCTGCTGGGGGAATGTCTGTTTGTACTGTCAGGCCTCAGCTCAGCACAAGCACGTGCTGCGCTAAAGCAAACGAAAGGGGAATTATACAATATTGAATGTGGACCCGTCTCTAAATGCATTGAAAATGTAGGTTATTGTCTTTTGGCATTTCCTAAAAAGCCTCTTGAGCTCCTGTTGGCAACTGCTGATATTGAGGGTACTTTTAGCTGTTTAAGTCTTCCTGTTCTAACAGGGGTCAAAGGGCTGTAAAGATCTTCTCAAAAGGATATAGAAGGAATCATTAAAAGGGAGGAGGAAGAAAGTGACAGAAGGTCAGCCTTTTTTTTTTTAATGGGTGCATCCCCGAGGGGGTCAGACACAGTTGTGCATTATACTCCAGCTCCAGTACCTGACTTTTAGAAACCTACAGCAAATCTTATTAGCACTTCCATAAGCATAAAATACAGGACAGAGCCCAATGTTCCAGGCAGAAGTAAAAGAGAAAAACCATGAAATAAATCAATTTAGTCTTTCAGTTGAATTTAAATCAGCATAGTGCAAGGATATGACCAAGATGAGGACAAATACTCAAATATGTGCAAGGCATTTTACGGTCCCTGGGAAGCGTGTGCATGTATCTGTGTGTGTTTAACTCCCTTGTTGATCTTTTTTTCCTTAGAGACAAATTTACTGTATGCTCATTGCTATAGCATGTCGTGTAGCTTTTTGTAAGGACTGGTGTAGGGCAAAAAATTTACCTTTTTATGTGACACAGCCAAACAGAATTGTGAAGGTTTTCAGTGATTTCTAGACAGCAAGCAATAAACCGCGTTTGCACCCACACACTTACTGCCTAACACCCCATCTGGTAACATTTCCACGTCTCCAGGAAAGAAATCAATAGCAATAATCTGTGAGGGCCTCATAGGGTGTATATTTTTTTATCGCACTGCTATTTGGAATTTTTTTCCTATCTGCTTACAGCACTAGATTGTTCTTTTTTTGTTAGCTAACATTGAAATCTTGGAACCATTATTATATTTTATAAAAAGCAGTAACTAACGCTGGGGTCAGAATAATATATTCTAAACACTCATATTCAATAATATCACGCTGTTCAGACAGCAAAGTCCTATTCAGTGAAGGCACTGAAAAATCTCATACAGTAAGAACCTGTGCATTTAGAATGATATGTTAGTATACTTCAAAGACTAGCATCCTAAAAATTCATGATTACTTAAAGATAGTTTATATTAAAAGGGAGTATACTTCCAGCTTTCATCTTACTCCAATGCAGAGAAGAAATTGTCCTTATATTCTGAAATTTAGAACTGTGTCACTGTTGGTTTTCTGTGTAAGGAGGAAATATGATGCTTTGTTACTGGTCTTATTTATTGCAGACCTTGTCTGGAATCTAGTATTGAAGCTGTGCTTGATGAGTTGCTGCCTTGAACTTTTCCACTGATCAATGCTGGTGCTATGGCTGCATGAAAGAATAGCTTTCCTGAGGAGAAGCTATCACATGGGAAACACACTACACAGTAAGCTAAGAAATCTGCTATAATCTTGTATGCTTAGGCTTAGAAACGTGTTTCCCAAAAGAAATGGTGATAGTGAATGACCATTTAAAAACTGAGATGTTACACAAGCAAGAGGTCAGGTCAAGAACAGGGAAGTATTAAAAAGAGAGAGAGAGAGAAAGAAAGATGGGGGAAAAGAAAGAAAGAAGCAGAAACCCTCCGTTCACTGACATGATAAGACACAACTGGACAAAATGCACAGCTGAAGAGGACATTACAGAGCCAGGAGACAGGAATCATATTTCTTCTTCTCCCTGCAGTGACAAATAAAAGGTTGTTTTGATTTTTGCTGTACAAATATAATAAGCTTTACTTAGAAACTGTAGCTGCTGAGTTGTTCTCCCCAAAAATATTTTTTGCTTTCTGTCCTAATAGCAACACCAGAGGAAAGAAAAGGAAGCAGTTCTGTAATCAGCGTATATTTTATTTACTCGCGTATTGTCCTATGCTTCTTGCAGTGGGAGTGGGACTGGCACTCTGAACACAAGGCATGTCCTGTGGAAGTGGGATTTCAGCAGCGTTTAGCATGGGCAGATCTGTGTCTGTGCCTACCAAGCCTTTTCCTTTTTGCCAAGGCTGTCAGTTTTGTGACATTGGGTTTTTTTCGCATAGGAAATATGCTGTGCTGGACCCGCTGAAATCCTTTCTTTTAAGTCGCCAAATCACCCTCTCATTTGGTTGCCAGCAGGGCACATAGCAGGTCTCTCCGTGCAGTTGGCTGTATTCATGCGTCCCTCTAAATAAGCCAGTCGTAACAAAAATGAATTCACATTTTTGTAGCGCTGTTGTAATAGAGATCTCACAAAGACTAATTAGGGAGATGTACAGGGTGCCTTTGGTTGTAAGCAAAGATTTTAATGTAATTTTATTTTTGCAGTTAGTACCAAACCTAAAATCTCTGGATGAGCTAACCTTATTACTGCTATAAATGACTGCTCTTACCTCATTTTTGCCTCTACAATTCACATCTTGTCTGTCTTCATTTGCACTCCAAAAAGCTGAGAAACCAAATCTCAAAACTGAACAAATAATAATAAGGCTGTGAAGGATTCAGTAGATCAAATCACTGGTGGAAAGGACAAATGGGGCTGAGAATCCTGGCCTGCCCATGGATATTGCTAACAAAAGTTGTTGGATTTTTTTACATTCAATAGGCTCATAAGGATGGATTTGGGCAGCTAATCTTTGATTTCTGTTTGTTTGATTTTAAAATCTTACCCTCGATATCTCTGCTCCTTGGGTAGGTGGAATGAGAGAAATAGCGCTCTTCTAATTTACATCGTTGCAATACAAATAAATCCATGGTGACTGGGGTATTCAGGTACCGTGGGAAGGAGGGCTATGTAAATACCTCAGTCAGTGTTTTTTTACCTGTGGTCCAAGGACTATGAATGAGAGCGCTATAAAAGATAACCAAGGATAGCAAACCTATTGTCAATTAGCTTAAATTTTCAGCATAAGGGTCCCTACCTCCAGCAGAAGATTTTAGATGTGTAAACATTGCAGAGATTGAAAACCACTGACATAAAGAGGCAGTCAGACCATTACAGGCACTGAGAACAGTATATTCAGTCAGTATTATCTCAGTCTGAACATTTGAATCTATTCTTCTACTACTACTGAATTTAATTTGGTAGTCTAAATTAAAACACAAGAGTAAAATCTTAATGTTTCCAATAAAGTTATATTTGAGCTCAGTCTTTGATGATAAATAAGCCATTCACTTATGTACATCTGCCAGAGCATTCATAGGAAGGATTGGGCTTAAATGAGTTGTGACCTTATGAGACAGTCTACTGTTTGGAGACTATATAGGTGACTGCCGGGTTTTGAGTCTTGACCTTTCTGTTTATATTCATCATGAATGTGCGGATACTTTTATTCTTTCCGGAAAAAGGCTGTCAATCTTCACACTAATTTTAATGCCTGTGCAATGCAGAACAGTGGTGGATCTTAGCAATAACAATCACTGACTGACTAAAATTAACTAATTCAGACTGCTATGCTAAATTGAGTATGAGCGGGTTTGTTTCAGGCTCGGCATGGAAGCACAGGTGCAGTCGATAAATAGGGACACATACGGTGCCTAAATACGCTCTCGCACGTAGTGACCTCCCAGCGAAAAAGCTCTGACAAATCACTTGTGACTTTCCAGAGCTTGTCGAGCTGCAGTTCAGTTGATCCGTATTTCTCTAGACTGGAAGTGACAGGAAGAGGCACTGATACTTGTGAGCTCAGAAAGGACTTGCATTCCTATTCCAAAATCATGGTGCCTTCCAAGGACTGGTCATTTAAACAGCACCTGACCCCTCAGTCGGGGCCGAGGCTTGTTGGTCTCTGTCCTTCATCACATCTCCTTCCTTACTTCTTCCACAAAAGTTCACTGCTGTTCAGAGACCATCTCAGCAGCTTTTACACCATCTGCCCCATGAGTTGGGGAGACCCCTCTTCCCCCCTCTGCCCACCCCAGAGAGGCTCAGGTGGTCTCCTTGGAGGGCAGCCTGGAGCAGACTGGCAGCCTGACATTGCTTCTGCCCCCAAAGCTGCTGAGATACCCCACTGCTGGGAGGTCACAGCTCAAATCAGCCATATATCAAGGCAGAATATAGCCTAAAATTACAATGACCCCATTCCAGGCACAGGATGCTGAGGTGCCCATGGGGGGTCCAGAGCAGCCGCCCTCTGCCTTGCTGGGACAGGGACAGGAAAGAATTTTCCACTGGTAATCTGCAAAAATAACATTCTTTTAAAATTTAAACCCAGTCTAGTGCTGAGCAGAAAAGGAAACTTCTGTTGGGGCTTTGGTACCCTGAACAGAAGAGCTTTGTGCAGCTCTGATTCTGTGTGGCAGAGCTGTCCTGAGCCCTCATTTCCCTATGGCCATGGGTTTTACATTGGCATCACCTGCTCTTCCCCAAAATCCCTCCTGGCTTTTGCAACCCCTCCTGCGTTCTCACACTCTTTCTCATCCTCACTAAGTGTTTTCCTCCCAAATTATATCTTCATGTATAACTTCTTTATCAGAAAAACCTCTCCATGTTTCTTCAGAGGAACTTTAGCTGGGAAAGTAACTGTCTGAAGGAAAAAAAAAGAACAAAAAAGAAAGTGTTTTCTTTGGCTGCCAACATTCCAGGAGCCAGGTCAGTCTTAGCAAGGATACACAAAGGTATTTTTCAAGCAAATATTACAGAGCTCTTTTACTAAAGGCATATTGGCTTAAAAGGGCTCCAACTCTACTGATATCTAAGCTTCTTTCACCGAGAATTGCTCAAATCAATGCAAGTTATATTGCTTCTTTCTCCCATGCTGGCCCAAGTAAGCTTTTATTACCTTCTATACCCTGCCAAAGTCATTGTGATCCCAGTCAGTACCCAGCCATTCACTGCTGGCAGCGCTTTTCTACCTGCCATGCCCTGTACGGAGAATTATGCACAAGCAGTTGCTTAAGCAGGATGTGAAAAATACCACTGTGACGCAGCTTCAGAACGACTTTGCTTGCTTGTTTCTGCCAATATCCCTGTCCTTGTTTGCTTTACCAATGGAAAAGGGTAAATTAAATTATAGTAAAATGTCTTCCTAAATATGCTTTCTCACTCCTCCTTCATGTATACAAGCGCTGCAGACATAGCGAGAGATTATGTATCCCAAAGGAATTTGGTGCAATATTTTGTAATTCTGATTGAAATGTGTTCTGTCTGGTCCCCATAGTTTAATTTAGAACAATTAAGGTTCAGAGTACATGAGCTTGCAAAGCACATTACAAACAATGGCTGCAGAATAAACTGCAAATCAATCCACACTAAATCACCCTGAAAATCCCTGCGAACACAACAAAGAGGTCTAGATTCACAGTCCTTTAACACAATCTCCTCTGTCTTTGTAGCCACACGTAGATCAGCTTCTTCCTTTACGGAAAAATGTGATCAATTTAGTTCAGGTTTAGGGTTTTTTTGGTTGTTTTTACCTGAAATAAAACAATACAGAATTGTCCTATACGTGTTTATGCAAGCATGTCAAATCAAACCGCAAGAGAGAAGCCGCTGCTGTGCTCCGTTCTCTGCTTTACCTTGCGATGCTTATTTCTAATGATTGCCTTGCTGCTTTTATACAGGATATAGATGAGCAGCGGGTACTAATATAATTAAACCTGATAAGAGGGTGTCCTGAATATCATGCACGTGCGTGCACAGCCTGTGTAATAGGGCTAGTACATGTCACACATCAACTTTCTATGATTTTTACATTACCTTTATTACACTGGCTGACACCCATGTTCTCTGCTTTTATGACAGTAGCTTTTCATTAATACTGTACCTAAAACATTATTTTAAGTGGGGTGAAGTCAGGTTAGAAAAAAAAAAAAAGTAAAATTCCTCTGATTTCTGCAAAATTAAGATTTTATTTCCTGTGTGTGCAGACTCTTAAGTCGTGGCAGCAGTAGACAGTATATGATGTTTTTCAGCAGATAGTCTCACACAGTGTATTGCCATATTCAGATGAAGAGGCACGCATCCATAGATGGCATTGCAACTTATGTGACCGTTGGGAGAAAACTGTGTTTTGTTTTGGTTTTGCCTATGAAAAGAGCCAGCGCCTCAATCCGGCAAGGTTCGTGCACAGTCTGCTTTTCAAACCCTGGACAATAACCTATTCCTCACAATCAAAGTTCAGTGAAGGGAAATGGCTTCCAGGAGAGCGCGGCAGCCCGGCCAGCCCCAGAGCAATCGCACTACGTGACAGAAGGCAAAGCAGGAGCTATCAGGATAATTGCCTCTGGAAATGACCACGGGGGAGGGCCTGATCCAAAACCCCCACCGGTCAATAAGAGGCTACCGCTGACGTGGGCTCACATCATCAGTTGTTATATTGGAAAGATTTTTTTCCAGGACAGTGGTTCTGATTTGAATGTTCTTTGCACAGAGCAACAAATACGGATAACCAGCCAGCGGACAAGGCAGAGGCGGAATTAAGGTGGTGATGAGGCTGGCGTATGGCTGACATGTTCATCAGCGCTTCTCTAGGGCTTACGCCATCTGTGCATAACCCCACAGGTTTCTCCATACTTACCTTAGGCATAGTAATGTTCAACACTACTGATACCTGAAGAAGGCAGGAAGACAAAATGATGTCAATGTTTTTCCATATCGCCATTTTGCTGCATCCTGCAGCATTTTGTGCAGGGCACTGTCTTCCCAGCACAGGCAGGGAAACACACAGCCCTGTGTGCTGTCCTTGCAGACCAGCACAAAGCCCATCGCATCGAGGTTGCCGTCCCTGCGGAGAAGATGCAGGTTTATGGATGTTTGTGCTCCGTGCGGCGCAGTCGTGCCGGGCCTGTCGGTGTCCCCCATGATGCCTCCCACCGCTGCAGCACCCTGAGTGAAATGCAGCCCTGAGCCCCAAAATGCCGTCGGCACATGTCAGTCACATCCCCATTGTGTTCAACCCATTACAGTTTTACATTTTCCGGTGAGGGCAATGTACAGCCTAGCTGAGGCCAATCAATACGCTCCAAGACCATTATCCTATAAAATGGCCACTTATTTAAAAAGGGGGTGGGGGGTATAGACCTTCAGATCTGATCCAGCTCCGTTAAAGTCAATGGCCAAACTTCCATTGATTTTCAGAGGCAAAGAGTTGGCATGTGCTTTAAAATATTCACAACCCAGGAATAATAGCGACAAGCAGAAAAATATAGAAGCGGCATCTTCAATCCATATCCTATGGTCTACGTGATACTTCTGTCATTAAAAATAAACAATCAGCTGTTTGAGAGAAAATAAGGGTGCATAAACAATTGTGCATTGCAGAATCCCTCAAAGTATAGGCAATGATTATAAGGGCAAGGCATAAAACCTGGTAGGTGTTTTATTTGCATGTTCTCACACTGGTTTCTGAACCACTTTTTCCTTCCCCCTAGCTAGCGCTCTGCTCATCCTCACTGTTGTGCTCATTAGTCTGGTTAAGCTGCACTGCAGGATTCAGCTTGTTATTTTAAGTAAAATAATTGAATTAATCTGGGTTTCCATAATTATTCCTTTTTGGGAGATAAACATATTTAATCTGAGTACAACAGTGTTTGTTCCTTAACCTGGGAGCCCTGGATCTTAAGCGGAGCCAACAGATGATTTGCAGAGAGGTATTAGCACAGCACTTCTATCTGCGGTGGTGTCTGTGTCATGCCCCTAATCCTGCACCGCTGCTGTGCAGAAACAACAGGGAGTGCCGAACTTGTGAAGACCTTTAGGAATTAGGTAACTTCCTCCAGGGTACGAAGCTCTTCTGTCAAAGGTTCCCAGCATCTGTGGGGTTAGTGCTGATTTGTGAGGATTGCATTAACTGATTTTCACTGTCACGGTGCCGCTGGTGAAAAGGGAGATGATAAAAGACCTTCCCAATGAAAAAGTGCTGCCATTTTCATTTCAAACAAGGCACTGGCGTGGTTATTTTAGCCTTATGTTTGCTGGGACAGTATAGATGAAAAGGAAGCATAAGCATTTGGTTTTGTAGCTATGGAGGTAATGGCTGGTAGCTCCTGGCAGGCCTGTCCTTGGATGCTGGTTTGTGAGGACGGCTGTGGGGGTGTCGGGGTCACATAGGTGGGGTGCTGGGCATTTCCTTGGGAGCTGCTTGCACACAGTGGTGATGGGGACAAGCTCCAGACAGGGAAAAAAAAATCACTCCTTTTTCTCTGGAAAAGTTTCTAAAAATTCTCAGTTTGGAGCGATGGACGCACAGCTCCTCGGCTCCCCGGGAGCTGCGCACCAGGGCCGGCCTTACTCTGCGGCAGAGTTTCTGCTTTGAAATTTCTCCTCCCACCTGGCTTGGGAGAAGCCCCATGGGAGGTGTGTGGCCGAGTGGGGCTGTGGAGGGGCAGCGGGTCCCCTGCCTGCCTGTCCCCGGGGGCCAGCACCTCTCCCTGCCCTGGCCACCCTGGGCTGGCCAAGCTGTGCACGTGCGCCCGAGCCTGGGTTCACGCTCTGCTCTCCACATATCTCTGAGTTTGTATTTCAGCTTCATTCAGAAACATGTCTGCTCCCTTTTCCTATTTCTCCTGTAAGTGAGTCAGTGCTACAGCTTTGTGGGACTTCACTGTGGAGGAAACATTTTTATCTTAACAGCCGGTGACCCGGGAGGTTTATATATATATGGGAGGACACTAACCTTTGGTCTAAATATTTCATCTTTGTTCTCAGCTCAGAGAGGGATTTTTATTTTCCTCTAAACATCTGTGAAATACTTCTTGGCCATTTTAGAGTCCTTCTCATATGGGACTTGAAAAGATACTTTCTTCTCTGTCAGTTGTATTTCAGATGCTTTTATACAAGAAATAACAGCAGATGACTATTTGCTTGTGTCTTTTTTAATTACATCAGTCCTTGGATGAAGTGCATGGCCAGCGGGGCCCATCCTGCCTCCTAGGTGAGCGCCTTACTCTCTCAGCGAGATGGTCGTGCTCGTGGCTGCTCTCACTGCCTCCAGGGACCCTTCCAAATTGCATTTCTCAACAGGAGGGGTGAAGAGCGATTTCTCTCCTGGCCTCCCCACGAGCTTTTCCCCTAGAAGAGTACAGTTCAGTAGCCACAACACCCCAGTACACAAGCCTCTCAGGCAGAAGAGGAGAAACCCAGGTCTCCCTCTGTCTTAACCACAGGGTTCCTCTGGAAAAGAGAGGCAGCATCTCTTCCCCTGGCTGTGTGAAAAGAAAGGAGAGGCCAGACAGCACAGGCGAGGCCAGGGGGTATGATGGAAAGCACAGCAGGTGGAAGAGCATCCCCTTCTTGGACCCCAAAAGGTGCTGACCCGCTGAGGCTGCCCCCAAGCCAGAGGAACTTCTGGCTGCATGGAGCTGTGGCCGCTTGAACTTTAATTTTGAAAATGAAGTTTAAGCACCTCAGAAATCAAAATATGGTAAAATATGGTAATTCTGAGGATGATATTTCTGAAATTAGGAACCTGAATTTCAGCTAAACCTCTTTTTGCATCAAACCTTTGACAGTTTTTACGAAACATTATATAAAAGTTTATTTTGTTGGATTTGACAGAGTTTTCACATGACTCAAGAGCACTGTTGTGTAGGAAAGGACATAAGCATGTGCTTAAAACTTAAGCAAATGCACAGATGCTCCTTTGAACTTTGGGGCCCAAGAATACACCTTGAAAATTCTCCTGGCTTGACCTATGCCAGCAGGAACAGAAGGAGGGCCATCTCTTACTCTGTACTTTCTCTACTCATTTTGCTTGTTGTTTTCCTTCTCCTTTAAAGTTGCATTGTAACCAATCAACTAGAAAACTTCCAAACAGGAAAGCCATGTCTACCCACCACCAAAGAGCAGGAGGACAGGGCACAATGGCAACACATCGGGGTCCCAGCCGGTGGCCTTTCTGCTCGGCCACCACCATGCTCTCGCCAAGAGTGATGGGCACTCACCCAGGCTGCCGCATTCCGGGGTGGCAGGGCCAGCGGCTGCCAGGGCTGCCGCCAGGTAGAATACTAATTTCATGAGGGGTTTATTGGAAACAGGACTTCAGATTGAATTATGGTGTAATTATGAACTGGTTTTGTGTGTGCTACAAGACTGGGCAGTTTGCCACTGGGCACAATCTGCTGCGTGTCAAGCAACCGCAGGAGAACCTGCCAGTGCTGCCAGCCCTCCCCTCTCCCTCAATTAAACACTCTTTCTGACTGCCAGTTACACGAATTAAACTGTTTTAGCCTCATTTACAATATCATAAGGGAAGAGCGACAGGCTGAAACCATCAAACACCCTCAGCTTTCAGCAGCCTTATTCCTGCAATGACCATATGCTTGCGCACAGTTGTCTTTCTCAGCTGATCTGATACAGAATTAATTGACACTCAGATTTTAGCTTTAACATACCAGCTGTTAGCTGTAAAACAACAATTGGGGCTGCTCTTTAATCAGAAAATGTACTAACCTACCTTAAGGGTCTGATTTTTTTGACAGCTATGAGTGATCACTTATGTTTGCATGATCCAGGCATAATTTTAGACTAAGTTGAAATGCTGCTAAATGTGCTGCTTAAAAAAACACATCCCCCTCTTTTTCTTTTTGGCCGGATGATGCTTGGCAGTTGGCAGAGAGGCAGACGTGGAGCTGAAAGATAAAGGATGAGTCACTGTGATGGTGGTGCAAGGCAAAGGACCGGATTTCCAGTCAGGGAAACCCTGCCGTGGCCCACGCTGGCCCTGGCTCCTGCCAACAAGCACCCTGAGTCTGATGTTTCTATGAATATCTGGGAAATCTCCTTGGACAGCCTCTTGACTGGTAAAATAGAGCACGAGTGACTTACCCCAGCTGGAAGGCTGGGTTTGAATTTGGCAAATGCATTTGACAAAGAATGGCTGCTCTTAAAAAGCAATTGTATCACAGGATAAACTAAGCTGCAAAGGCATAAATTGGACGGGGAAGCCGGTTTTTGCAGTACTTAGACATCTCACATGGGCAGCCAATTTCTAAATTTGGGCACCTAAGTCTCAACACACTTAAAAATATGATATTTCTTCTCTTCTTTTGTTTTTGCTGATCTTTCATCCTGCTTAGAATTATATTCTTTCCTTGAGTTCTAATAAAATGAGTTAAATAATTAATGCCACAATGCAATAACTGATTACAGAATTTTTTCAAAATTGCTTGTAGCACTGTTCACATACTAAATCTTTTTGATTAATGATTTTTAAAGAAGGTTTGTTACATCCATAATGTAAAAAAGTAGAGATGCAAGCTACTGAAGTAAAATTCGCAATTCCTTTTATGAACAGTAATTTATTTTATAAGCTTGATTCTTGATGCACATATAGGAAATACTAACATGGAAAAAATATCCTAAAGAAACTGCAGATAGAAGCCTCCTCTTCCATACCCCCCTGAAATCTAGTTTATGTCCATAGGTGAATTGCTGCTGTGAAGCCACTGCAATTTGACTTTGTACAAAAAGGGTCATTGAACAGAAGGTCAGGCAGCTGGCCATTTCCATTTCAAAGATGCTATCAAAAGGGCAAGAGGCAGTTCATCCAGCAGCCCTTTAGCAAACAAGATTTTCTCCTTTCTCATTTATGATATTTTTTATGCTAAAATAGTTTATAGGCTACTGAGAGAAGGGCCTTGATTCATTTTCTTCGGAAGGAAAGTGGACTAAGTGGAGCTTGGAAAGGACTTTGGTTCAAGAAATCAGAGGAGCTTTTGAGTAATGAGGAGCCATTTGGTGTCCACTTATCAAGAGCCTGGCAGTAAGGCAATAAATCATTACGGGGACTCTCCGCTTCAGCTGAAGACAATTGGAAAAGGTAGCTCTTTTATTACAAATTATGGTTTATCGCCTCCTTAATGGCAGGCCTCAGCTTTACGAATACTTGAGATTATTAATCAAGATAAACCAAACAAGTTCAGAAAAGTTTGGGAATCCTGCATGCCAACATGCCGTCACGGAGGAAAGTCCACCGCAAGGTTTGCTGCGGTGCCTGACAGCCAGAGGCACAATCCATCCCGCCTGCCAGTTGCTGACAGCTCAAATGATACTGGTTCTTCTGGGATTAGAGAATTGCCTCTCGCCAATGAGCGGCTAAAATTCGCCCATTACAGCGATTTAAAAATAGGCTCTTCCTCCTCCAGTACTTAGTGCACTTGCATAGTGGGACAGACAGAGGTTCTCGCCGATGCCTTGCCCAGGCTGGTGACTCTTATGAAAGTGCCCTTGCTCAGTAAGGGGGTTGGTAGCTTAGCTAGTCATTTTAAGAAAAAGAAATGTATCTTGCTCTCAGGAAAAAAAAAAAAAAAAAAAAAAAAAAGCTTAAAACAATTTAGGTCCCATATTTTACTCTACATACCATTCTGCTTGTCATCTCAGGGTGCTTTTACACTGCAACTTCATGGATTTTATTTCACAAATACAAGGGGGAGAAGGCTATCTTAGGAGCATGCTTTGGAACTGAAATATCAGACTGCTCCTGGGCGGGAGGCGTGGGTCTCTGGCTCCACCACGCAGCCCTTGGGAGGAGCAAAATGCAAATATTTAAATTTCTGAAAAGCAAATAAAGCAACCTTTCTGTACAAATTGGTGTGAGAATTTTAGGCTTCAGTAAGTCATTATTTATCGATGGATAGAATGGAGGATGATTTATGGGGCAAATTTTGAAAGTGGGTCCCCACTGCAAACAGACTCCTGACCCGCGCTTGGTCTTGTACATGCAAAACAACTGATAACAGGCCGAAACTCCAGTGAATCCGTGGTCATCCTCCCAGCCCTTGCCGTGTCAGAGATAACCAAGTGAGCTCACAGCTTCCTCACCAGCACAAATATTTTCAGAAACATGTCAGCCTAAGTTCCAAATATGTCATTGTAAAATGTTTATACAACATTGAGCTGAAAACCTATCAATATATCTGTGCTATACCAGTGCATCCTGATAATAAGAATGCTTCATCACAGCAGGTCAATATTTATTGGAATAAATCAACCCCTTGCCAATGTGGAAATGGAGGTGTCTGTTACCTGAAACTGGAAGAGTTGTATAATCAATTATGAAAACTAACAAGTGAAGCTACTGTACAACAACATCACTCCATTGACTTGATGGAGCTGCACCAGTTTACATGAGTTAAGTCTGGTCTTAAAATCCTTACCAGAATATCTGGGAAGGACTCACATGGGCTTTACACAGTTGTACAGGGTGGCGCAGCCAAATGTGCCGTGGGCAGAGCGGTCCCCTGGCATATGGCAGAGGAGGTGGCACCAAACATCAGCCCAGTGAGCAACATCCCTCCATGAGTGAGCCTCGGCGCTCCGCAGCAGTGCCCAGAGGCACAGAAAGGTCGGTGGTGCTTGTTGGTGAGCCCTCCTGTAAGATGTAAGGGGATGCGTGAGGGCACATGGCCAAGGGCAGTGTGAGAGGGGAAGACCCTGGTCCCTTGGGAACACCTCTCCCAGCTGCTTTGAGAGCATCACTGCCAGCGCCTCCCGTTGCTGCCATGCTCCTGCTGCTGGAGGCAGCGCTGACACACTGCCCACGTCCAGCAATGAGACACGTCCCTCGGTGGTGGGTGAGTGAGATCAGGGATGTGGTAATGGAGAGCTGGGGAAGACTGCACAGAGAGAAACAAGTAAATGTTTTCTATCATCCCTCCATAGCTTTATCCCTGTTAACAATATTGATTGTGGAAAGTGAAGGTGAAGTATACGATTTTAAATACAGCTGTTGCGAGTCATAATTCAAATAAGGACATTTCAAACATGTCTGAAGCACGGCAGCAGCAATCAGCAGCATGGGGCCACTTGGAAATATGGCCACTAACAGCCTTCTGAAAAGCATAAGGCAAATTGCCAGCTAAATAAGAGCTAGAGGAGCACCACGGCCCGCTGTGTTTTCCAGAGTGATTGGTGATGAGTTTGTTCATGGTGTCGTTTGGAGAAGGAAAAGCATTTCCCACTGGATGGTTTCTCCTGTGCCTCTGCCCCAGAAGCTTGGCTGCTGCTGCCGCTGCCTCCCAAGGCTGCAGGGAACGGAGATGGTGCCGGCGGCAGCGCTGCCTCCCCCGGAGGTACCCTGCCCTGCGCCGCTAATGACGCTGCTCCGCTCCTGGGCAGCAGCAGCAGCAGCTGATGCCGCTATTGTTTCTTTGACAATAATACAGATTTTAGACTTACTAGTCACGGAGACATTTTTCTTCCTCTCTTCCTAGTGCAGCATAAGCTACTTTGACACCCCAGGGACAGGCTTAGGCACAGCTCTGCAGTGGTTTTCGGTCCACAGCGGTGAACCTGTGACCCCTAGCACTGCTGTGGACATGCAAGTAAATTCAGAGGGACCAAAGGTAACTGTGGGGCTCTGCATTTTCTGTGCATTGGCTCTGCTTCAGCATCACAGCTACACCTTGTGCCTTTAGACTTAGCTGAGTTTCCATTTGCCGGGAGGGGAATGAAGAAAAGTGTCAGGATCTGCAAATGTAGCTAGACCTTAGGGTGCTTCTTCCCCCACCGAGGTGAAGAGCAGGGCTCCCCTGGGATTGTTCACAGCAATTATAAAATGAACCACATGAAAAACCTCTGAAGTAACTCAGCAGCTCTTGTTTTACTTTGTAAGTGCTGGAAATTGTCCTCAGGTGTTTCAGAGGTGCCTCCAGGCAGCCCTGAGTTGTGACTCGTTACCGTAAGGGATGTCTGTTTGGCGTTTAGGTAACCCACCAGCTCTACCATATTTGAAGGTTCTGTGAACATCAGGCTGTCACCTTTATGGTGTAATAATGTTTTCTCCTTAAAGTTCAACCATGGGTTTTGTACCCATCAAAGTCAATGGGAGTTTTGTCGATGGGACCGTGCTTATGTAAAAATACTACTGAAGAGGCAATTATTTTGAGGTTTTGTATTTTTAAAGTGTAAAACAAAAATACCTTCCCTTCTACAAAGCAATAACATGTCAGAGAACCGTAGACTTATAACCAAGGATCTATACCAAAAACCTGTAAAGGGAAAAGCTAACAAGAGGTTGTAAGAAAAGGTCGATGAAGCTGTACAAAAGGGTAAATATTCTGATGGTTTCCTCTCAAATGCATTGCTATTAGGTTCAGAAAGAATTCTCCAGGTATGTCTGGTGCTCAGTTTTCCGAGTAAATACTGCTTATCTCTGCTTTTAATCCAATGTAAGACCACTGGCTGAAGGTGTGAGCAGTTTGTGAAATTTCACCTAAAATTTTCAATCTTTTTCAGTGTGAATTCATCGAGGCTGCAGAGCTGGAACAATTGCTATTTCATTATATAAAATGAGAACATTAAACTTGACAGCAATTCCAGGGCATAAAATTTCAGCAGAGCAGTGGAAGTGGTAGAGCAGCTATCTTCGACCTTTGGTCCATCATAAATGGGGAAAGAGATGTTTGTCTGAAAGGGAGAAAGTATCATGCTTCTGGAGGCTGTTGCTGCTTTATTAATGTGGCAGCCTCCTGCTCCACTGTGCTCCTCCAGCACTGGCTTGTGGGGCTCACACCCAAAAAGGAGGTAGGTATACTGAGGGCTATAAGGGCGGAGCAGAAAATTTGAGGCAGAAATGCCAAAACGGGTCTGCACCAAATGCTCTTGAGGGAGACAGGTGGGTAGAGCACCCTGATTAGGCATATTAGGTGTATAAGCTATACTGACTAATCAGCATGATAGGCCAAAAAGCAGTCACCAAACAGGGCTGATGAGTGATTTGTGCTTAGTGAGCATCAGTACCGAGCCAAAGGTCTGAGTAAGCACTACCTCCAAGTCCTACTTCAAAGAGATGTTTTTAAGAGCCTTGAGGAGCTGGACACAGAAAGCGCTAAGGAAATACAAAGTACCAGAGACTTCTGATTTAGCTTAGGGTTAAGGTAAGTCCAGGTTTCACAGTATAAATAACAAAGGAAGATCTAAATTTGTAATATTCTCTGCAATTCTCTTTTTCCCGTAGTGGAAGAAGCTACTGATAATGTTTTGCTTGTGCTGATCAAAACCTCATCGTACTCCATCCTCGTCCTCTCCTCTTTCGCTCTCCAAGAGGCACTCATTTTCCTGTCTGATTGCCGAGCATCTAGGCAGTGTTTCCCACTGACTCCGTACTCAGGAGAGTTGAAGTTGTATTTTCATTCATAGCCTCAGAGCATCCCCCTGCTAGGAATACATTTTTCGTGGGTGCTGCATGAGTGTCCTCTCGGTGCGCTCACTGTGATCTCCTGTTGCTGTCAGAGCAGTGGTACTCCTATCACTGATCTATGAGTATGGTGTGATTTAGGGTTTTTTTAAAGCCCCATAGCTTGAGCCAGGCAGCCAAAATGAAAAAAAAAATAGCTCCAAGAGTTTTGCTGCCTTTGCAAGGGGAGAGTGAGGAGAGACATGGGTTACCCTATGGAAATGGGACTGAGACAGACAAAATGAAGCTGCAGCCTCAAAAAATCAGCAGAGTTTAGTACAGGTAACATTTGCCAAGTGTTCCCAGCTCCATGTAGGCAACCTGACCTGCAGCCTGCGATCCTGCAAGGCAGGGGCAACGCTGCAGAGCAGCCAGTCCCCTCAGTGGCCTTTGGAAAAGTCTTGAGCGACAGCTGAGCCTGCTGCCACGTTCCCTGCCCACACACAATCTCGGCAGTAAAAACAACAGCCCGTGAACCCAAGGCCCGGGGAGGAGGTCTGTGACCTTGTTGGGCCCAGAGCACACCAACACACGGCAGCAGCACCCGGGGAAACAGCTGCTTTGCAGGTCCTGGGGAGGCCACGATGCCCCCATGCAGGCTGCCTTGGGTGCTGAGAGCATCTTCCTCCTGCACCTCCCAGCCCTTCTCCTGGCTGGCTGCTAGCAGGACGCAGTGATGATTCCCGCTCTTCATCTGCCAAGCCTACAAAGCAAAGATAATCCCCTTTCCGTTTACACAGTGCTTGACCTGCCCGGTGGCCTGAGGGGAATACAGCAAAGGACGCGGGGCAGCACAGGGCAGCACAGGGCAGGGGGGGATGGCTTTGTCACCTGAATGGGGAAAGCAAGGGAAACTAGTTAAAATGGATTTAAGGCTGATTTTTGCCACCAGACCTGCTTCAGAGGAGCCATAACCTCGCACCTTTTGTTCCTGCAAATTCTGCGAGCATCGAAACCGGTGAATTTGAAACTTTCCTAATAACACATCAAATATTTCACATGGTGCTAATGACAGATGTAATATCACAGTTAAAATAAATAATTGGCACTTTTAAAAGCACTATGTTATTTCAACTGTGTTCTTATGGTTCAGATATTTCTATGGAATAGTCATATTTTCTTCTGACACCTTTACAAGTTGGGTTCAAAATGTATCATTACGAAATATGGTCAGATGCATTAAAATTATAATTAAAAAATTGCTTTTCACCCTGACATGAAAAATTTAAAGCTGGTACCAAGGAACAAAGTACTTTAACCTATTGGATAAAAGGAAAGCAATGTATTATTTTAAAAGTGAATTATTTTTCAAGAGTTTATTTTATAATGGTATAATGACATTTGTGGACCCTAAAACAGAAATATTAGTTCTCACAGTCAATTAGCTCTTAGAGGGAATTTTGCACACCCACATTATGAGTTATAATTGCCTGTTTCTGGGTTCACAGTGAGGACACTGGAAGGGAAGCAGCACCCCCCAAAATGTGTGCGAAGGCCCCCAGCTGCCTTAGCGGCAGCACTGCAAATGGAGGGGGCCTTCCCCACTCTGCTGCTCCTCAAGGCCACCGCGTCCCTTGAGCCACCACGAGCTGCGGCAGTTCCTTGCTCCTCGCACAGGATCCTTCCTTCCGATTTCATGGGTTTGCGGTAACCCTCCCTGTAGTGGTACAGTCAGAACCATGTAAAATGTGCAAAGTCAGGGTTTTTTTCCATGATCACCAACTAAAAAAATAGGAAAAGGGATTTTGCTCTAAAAAGGTTGCACAAAAAGGTTAATTGTGAAGGGACTCCATGGGGGAAATATGAGTTTGAGGAGCAGTTCTTCTAGAAAACCATGAGGTTATAGAAAGAGGACTGGGACTGATGCGGCTCGGAAACCGTAACCAGCAAATCCGTGTGAGCCGAATGGTCTCAAAGGGGAGAGATGGTCACAACCCAGGGAATGCAGAGAGCCAGAAGAGGGTGCTACAATATCTAATTATCCAGAGAACTTATTTAAATAACTTAGTTTAAATGCTTCTCTGACGGGGCTGTGAAGCCCTCCATCTGTCATGCACACAACCCAACTGCTCCTGACTGGGCACCAGGCTAAATTTGGTCACTTAAGGGGCTGGTGGGACCCCAGCAATGTGAGATGTGTTACTGGGCTAATGCAGCCTGGGTTGGAGACTGCATCCAAGGAGAAGAAAATGCAGGATAAAGTTAGTACACTGAGAGCTGTAGGCTATGTGGAAAACACCTCCCTGGGCCCCATCACTTCCCTGGTCACCAGCGCCTGCTTTACACAAGTTGTACCCTTTACTGTACCGATGCTTTCAGCGTTTGGAGGCGAGGTTCAAGAGGAGGCAGGAGACTGTTGCTTAGTTGCTGTATTTTTGCTTGTCATGTAACATTATCTCCAGGTAATTATCCCTCATACAAGCAGTGCAGTCACAGAAATGCTGTGGTGTACTGGCCCTAGTCCAGATAATATCAGAGATGGCTGCTTTGCATCTCATGATCCATTCTAACTCGCCTAATTTAAACCTTCACCTGACCAAGAGTGCAATAAAATGTACTTATAAGCCTTATGTTGTTCATTACTTCAGAAAGTGCTAAATGCAGGAGGGTGGGACAAGCCCCTTTGCAGATGGGGAATATTCTTTCCCTGCCGCCATCCAGAAGGGTGCAAGAAAGGACAAAGGGCCCTGGTCCCAGTGATGGCATGATACAAAAGCCAAAGTCAGGTGCACTTATAAATAGTTTCTGTAGGTGCAGGCTTCGTGTTTCTCCTCCTTGGAACACTGCAGAAAAAGCTCGAGCCCATTGGGCACCTTGCACTGGGCATCTTGACTCTGCAGTCTGTTAACAGGAATTCTGGAAATAGAAATAAGCATTGAATTAGCCCAGTTGTCACTGTCGTTAGTAAGTAACTAACTGCTGAGAGAGCAACTAGTGTTTTAAAAAGGCAAGGAGAAACTATGGTTTCCTGTCCTCAGGAGCTTTGCCACACAGACAGATGAAACAAGTCAGGCACAAGATGTACCCTAATATTGTTTGCGTGCCAGAAGCCTCTCTACAGTAATTACAGAGATGTCTAGAAGCGTCATAATTATTAAGAGCTGTCAGCATGTCCATTACAATCCCCTCTGTGCATGGAGTGAGCCTCAGATGCCTCAAGACGCGGTGGGCTGGAGACTGCATGCAGATTGCGGGTGCGTGTCTCTCAGCTCCACCGAGCTGGCCACCTGGGGTTCTCCCCGGCCACCCAGGTGTTCCGCCCGCACCCACTACAGCACCTGCTCTGCACGGGGTGGGGCAGAGAAGTACCTGTTCCAAATTGTGTTTTAATGACATACTCGGTTCTTGCGGACCTTCAAATAAATTATAATAAGGAAAGACATTTCTAGAAGACGAGAGTATGATGTTTAAGACGTCAAATTAGATCTCAGGTGCTGGGTCTGAGAGATTGAACTGCTTCCTTCACACAAGCCACGTGGCACCGTGCGGCAGTTTCCAGACAGAGCGGGTCACAAAGCGGCAATGGAAGTTGCTGGGAAATATTGTTAAAGCTTTTACTTTTTTTTCCAAATTTTTGCAAAGTTTTCCAGAAAATGTAAAAAAAAAAAAAAATCAGTAAACTTTTTTCCCTGCTTTTTGTCAGAAAGTTTTATTATTCACACATTAATACTTTATAGGAAAAAGATGTTGCCTGGTTCAGTCTGAACTGCTCTCCCCCACCCTCTGACCTGGCACAAGATTCACAGTCGTCTTCCAAAGGTGGAAATCCTCTATTACCATTTTTCAGAGATAATTCTAGTGGTGCAAAGGGTTCTTGGAACATGGGGCACTATGCAATGTTTTTATGCCAGTATTATATAAGCAGAAGACTTGGAGATTCAGGGCAAAAATAGAGTGGCTTTTCTTGTAGCACACCATGTTTCTATTCCCATTCTGTTAGAGCTCACACTTGAATAAATATGATTTGATGCATGCTACCTTATGAGACTAGCATTTTAAACCATGTGTTAAAACAGACTTATCAAATAGATAAAAAAAATCCGATCTATTGTTCTTGTTCTGATTATTCCTCCTGTGTGTCTAAATGGAGCTTTCTCGCCATAGTAATTTACACTGATAGCAAAGCTAGTCAGCAGAAGAAAAAGGCTCAAGATGTTAAATATTCTAGGGCAGTATGTGGTAAATAAGATGCTACTGAAGCTAACAAGTATGTTAAATACTGTGGAGACATAAACAGAAACTGCAGGCCCTTTTCCTTCCTGGTCCATAGGGGTGACACAAGTGTGGTGCAGATCCGTGGAGCCTCTCTTCAGCATCGCTTACAGCATCGCAGCAGCTCCAGCACTCACACGCACCCTGGCAGGGATTTGCTGTCATCTGAGGGGACCTGCTTTCCTTACTTCAATAAGTCCAAAATTAACAGGAAAACTAGGAGCTTATAACCAAAAGGCATCAATCTGAAACCACAGTAACACTGACTGGCTTAGAGAAAAAGATAAATATTAGCAATCCCTTTCAGATTGCCCAGGGAGAAAAGGTGGGGGGAGTTGTTTGTGTTTTGAAATGCCATGTTATTTTGGGGGGAGATCATATATTTGTCACTGGTGAATGACTGCCTCAGCAGAGTGACTTCCATTTGTGAGCCCCCTGTGCTGCATCAGGATCTGACCCCTGGCGCTGGCTGGGGCCGTTCCTCGTCCAGGGCTGTGAAGCGAGGGCGCAGCCACCCTGCCGTGTTTCCTGGGCTGAAACACCAGCCCCTGGGTTTGAGAGCCGCTGGGTGCGTGCAAGCGGATGCGAGGGCTATCTGCGCTTGTTTAGTGCCTGCTCTCTGCAGGCACCGTGCGGGGAATTGAGAGGCAAAGACATCCTGCAAGTGTCCGTTTCAGCTCAGCCTAATTGGCTGTGGCCTTTCAATCAGGCACTTCATGAAGACACTTAGGAGTGTGCCTGCTGCTCTTCTGCATGGGCAAACTGGAGATGATTTGAGCCACAGGTTAAGAAGGGATGGGCCACCCCGCTGCCATAATCAGCCTTCATCAATCACCACGTTCAACATGGACGCAGGAAGGCTGAAGTGCAGCTAACAAGACTTCTCAGTTAAAAGCTAGAGCTGAGGGTATCACAAGTGTTAAAACACTCTATTTACTATACGTGAAGGCAAAGCAATCTGTATCCCAATCGCTGGAGTCATTTGAGGCGCGCGGGTTGCTGACAAATGTGGATGGACAGATATGTAAAGATGATGCGTCATGAGCTCTGCTGATGAGTTTACAGCAGAAGCCTCTGAATTCACATCAAATGTGTCAAAGGGTGACAGAACTACATCACACAAACTCTGGCAGTTTAATTTGGTGTCAGCTATTAGTGTTGACTTTCAGCACTATTGCTGCTCAGTGTTTCTGCCAGCAAGGTGACATAGCCTCCCAGATTGCTAAATTTCTTTGTTGTAAGAAATAGGGTTTGCTCACTGCACAGTAGTCCTCTAATAGAGGAAATCCAGAAGGTCAGAAAACTATTTTTCCAGGCTGCAGTACTCCATTTTGTGACCTAGACTTTTCATTACATTATTTTTGGTTAAGTATTTGATTTTGTCACTACACGCAGCAAATCTCTGTGTCTTGGGTTTTGTAATTATTCTCAGTTGTTTGGAAAGGCCTTATTCATGTTACAGGCTTTGCTCAGCATTGCTGGAATTTACCAGATGCACTGAAGGACTGTGGAAGCGTGGAAGGCTTTGAGAACTCAATTTCCCATTCCAAATGTTTTCCAAGACAAAGTGGTGTTTTTAAAATGTTTTGCTCATCAAATGCTTCCTTTGGAGATGGTTTGGGAGACTGTCAATAGACCCAAAATGGAAACATTACAGCTTCCCCATCTTCTTATCCCTTCTTAGCTATTGTTGCTGAGCTCTGCAAAGGATTGAAAAAAAAAGAGGAATAAAAGGGGGAGAAGGGGGAAAACAAAGATTACACCACTTGAGAACAGAAAAGGTTTTAGGGGAAATACATCCAAACCCAAAACATTTCGAAATGTCTTATGTAAAACAGTTTCCTTCATCAACAGAATAGGGTGGGCAGAAAGAACAGTTGTGTCTTCTAGAAAGACTTAGAATGGTTGGTTTCCAATTGCATTTCTTTAAAAATGCCCAGTGTGAACACCCAAGTGTGGACACAGATGTACCCAGCCACCCCGCTCCAGGAGTCCCCGCCGGGCTGACAGCCGGGGGGGGTTGCTGTGGCGCTCCCAAAGCTGGAGAGGAGAAAATACAGCTCCCGTTGCAATGAGATTGTTTAATACATACTCTCTATCATTCACCAGCGTAAGTTTAAGCAGCACATAAGCCACTTTGACACCGCAATATATCATTCAAAAACAAAACCTGTGCACTCTGCACCGGGCATGGGTGGATGGATAGCTCATCAGAGGGAGAGAGAGTCTTTCATCAGCTGCCTTTCACCGGGTGATGACAATAATCATTTCAACACAGAATACACAACCTAGAGTGATGAAGGCAGCAGAACACATCTGGCCTGATCTCTTTAATACCGAATATTTTAAAAACCTGAGAACATTTGTCGGGGTGGTTCAACACAATGCCTGAGCCATAGGAGAAAAGGTTACATTTATTAAAAGAAGAGCCAAGAAAAAGGAAGACAAACTACCTGTGACAGAAAAGCATGGCTTGTGCTGCATCCAGCTCTGACCGTGCTAGTAACTTCACGCTGGGGATGTCAGAAAGCCAAAAAAATTTTACAGCTTTTAGCATCTGATCCAAAAATGACAGAAGTCAATGCAAAGCTCCGATGTATTTCAGTAAGCTTTGGCTTGGTACACTGTAGTTACACCAACCATGTGCTGTTCTACACAGCAATATTCAGCCCTTAGATTGTGCTTGTCCTTAGCACATAGCAAAATGCTGTATAAAGGTGGTCAGCATCGTTCCCCCAGAGCAATGAACTTGCTTGACCAAGGTCACCCAGAAGATTTAGGGCAAAGCCACGTCTGGAAAGAGAAAAACTCTGAGCCCTTAGGTAGTGTTCAAGTGCATTTGGGTTGGTTCCAGCCACAAAGCAAGCTGCCAGGTCTGGAGGGGCTTTGCCAAGTGTAGTGTTACTTGCTGGCAGCTCAGAGGTCCCATACGTGTGCAATCCCATGTGAGAACTGCACGTGGATACCTCCCAGCCACAGCCTCGACGGACATTTTTGGTCTAGAGCTCAAGGACAGTTTCCTGCTTGTCCCCTCCACTCACACAGCACACATGAGAAGGAGGCAAAGGCGTCGTCCATCTTCTGTGCTAGCCAGGAAAGGACTAGGAGTATGGGAGGAAAGGCTGCATGACGGGACATAGGGGCACCAGCTTTCTTTGCCATTCAGAGCCAGTGATAATGCAGGAGAAAACTGCCTGTCAAGAGCAGGAGACAGCTTCTCAGCATCTGAAGGGAACTGAATGGACGTGCACATATACAGCTCCCAGGACATATTTTTCAGATAAGGTACAAATAGTGTCCCAAAGAAACATGTTTGCATTCAAGTTAAATGGCAATGGGTATAATTCAGGTTCTTGATGACCTTCTGGCAAGTAGGAGAACCTCAGCAAGTCTAGAGAAAAACCCCTAAAATAGAGCAAAATGATGTCCTTAAGTTTCTCCAAGGATTTCTTTACAGTGTCATTTATATACAAACCTGTTCTCTGCTCAGCAGCAGGAGTTTTTCATTTTCTGTATTCAACACAGAGCTTTTACTAAAAATTCTCCATTAAAAAGCCTCCTAAAAGCACAGTTAAAAATGGATTTAAAATGAATTAGTGTATTAACATGCTGGTCAGAAAAAAGAGATGGAGAAGGGCATAATAAACAAGACAATATGAAGAAATAAAGCTAATTGCCAGCGTGGGAGAGCCATGCGGCACATTCCTACTAAGCTGTCTGTCTTAAACCCTCTGGATCAAAAAGTGATTAATCCTACAGACAAATGTAGCCTTGATGGTAGAGATACGCAAAATCCCCTAAACAGAATGATGCGGTGTTATACTTACCGTTCTGAAGGCCTCAATTAAAGGGTCTTTAACTCCAGCCTTTCCCATTATGTTCCCTGATGTACTGGGAAGCCCCCTCCTCACGGCAGCCCACTCTGAGCCTCAAAAAAATGCTCTTGGCAGTGCCCGATGCTGCTCAGCCAAGTTTTTGTCCTCCCTTGGCAGTCCCCTTCCCTTCCCTGGGGCTGAAATAGCCACCCCAGCTAGCACGGGGAGGAGCGGGCACCCCGGCATCACACACCACCCCACATCTCCTGCAGGGCCCTGGAGCTGAGCAGCTCTGTGGGCAGCCCCAGGCACTGCTCGTGGAAAAGCCAGGAGACATGTGGGAAGGGACACGATGCCAGCAGCAGCAGCAGGGGTGTAATGGCATGCACCGGCTGCCTGCAGACACGCCAGTGGGGCCCTGTGCTTCAGCAGGGGCACGGGAAGGCAGGGGTGGCTTCTCTCCAGCCTGCAAGAAAACCCAATGCCAGAGCAACAAGCAGAAGGTAAGCAAAACCAGAGGAGTTTCTATGACGTTGTTTCCACCCCAAATTGCAGAATTTTAACCCTGTGTTTCTTGCCCATGAGCACCATGTGCCCATGCGATGGGACCAGGCAACGCTTGCTGGCAGGTGGGGATTTTGTCCCCAGGAAGGGACACAGCCTGGCCCCAGTCAGAGGCCATAGGAAGAAATCCCCAGCCCTGCCCCAGCTTGGCCATGGGAGCAGCACTTGGGAAGTCTGAGTTGACCAGGACTTCCTTCGCTGCGATAGATCTTATTGCAGTCTCACGTTATCTTGTGCTCAGCTCTGATCGTCAAACTATGCTAAGCAAAAATGTTTTCTAGAGCACTCTTCCGATCTCTGCCTTTAATTTGATTATCTCCAAGGCTGCCTCTATAAACATTGTTTATTTGGTTTGTGGGTTTGCATGCTCTCTGCTAATATTAGCAAGCTGGCTGCCCTGGGCAGCCCTGCAGAGCCCACGCCGGCAGGTTGTGGGGCAGCGTCTGTCCTGCCCTGTTCCCCTGCTGTGCACGGGCTGCCCCGCTGCTGGACCTCTGCCTGGAAACATGGCCCCAAGACAAACTACACCTGGTTAGACCGAGCTTACCGAGAGCACTTTGTCTACAAAAAATGTTTCTGAGATGGAAACTATTTTAGATGCTTTTTAACTTTTTTCTTGCATTTTTGTAAAATAACACCAAAATCCTGCAAACTACACTTCAGGAATCAAAAGATCTCAAATTAAATGTAGTTGAACAAAAAAACTTCTCAAATTATTTACACACATAAATGAACATGCAGAAGATATTTTCTGGAAAAGATCTTTTTTTAGAAAATAAAGGCCACTTCCCCCTTTAAAAAATACAGAGAGCTTTTCGACTGCCTCTGCTGGATTTTTTTACTCAGCACATCTCCTTTCTAGTTTATTACGCGCTGTGTTAAGTGAGTCCTTTTAGACTCATCAGTACATCACTGGTACAATGCACTAAAAGGCTTTAGAAAACACATCACACTAAAAGTATGGGTGCTGGAAAACGCTCTAGGCACGATATGGCAAAACACGGGACTGAAAGTCTTTATCCAAACCAGACATCACTTAAACAGCTTGCTGCCTTGCCAAATCCCAGCCTCCTGGCTCTGGCCCTGCCATTTAGCACAGGGTGAATGCTGCCGAGGGTCACGGAACAGCGTGCCGGGAGCGGGCACAGCTGCCACGAGCAGAGCGCACCGGGAGCAAACTGCAGCCATGCTACGGGCATGGGAAGGTCGACCCACCTGCAGCCATCTGCGGGTTCCCGAGCCGGCAGCAGGACTGACACCTCTCCCACTGTGGTCCTGCAGCGGCGGCTGCCGAGGAAGCCATTTGCCGAAGGCTCCAGGCTCCCTCCGCCACCTCTCGCAGTTATTCTCAGTGTTAAAGAAATGCTCAAATCCGACTTGCTAATACAGTGAGTGAAAACACAGAAATGTGAGGAAAATCTAAGCGAGCACCTTCATTGATTGAAAAATTAGGATGTGAGCTACGTGGCCATGCTCAGAAATATGAGGCTTATACGTCTGAGTTCAGGGGGCTTGAGCAACAGCCACAAAAGTGGGGAGAATCAGCCCCGTGTATTTGATGCCAACGTGGGAGGTAATCAGTGTGAAACAAATGCATCGTTCAAATGTTTCACTCCATTTGCCAGCCGAAACCAGAATTCCTATGCTTATAAGATCCTTGCTCTGTACACTGAACTTTCCTGCAGCGCTGTGCTATTTCACATCCCAAACACTGCTCGTCTACTGAATCAACTGGAAAAGACGGTGGGTCCCAGGGGAGGAGGGCAGGGAGTGAATACCTTCCTGACCCCTACAGTTGCTCATTTTATGCTGTGAAACATGAAATTTGATTACTCTTATCATTAGCTTAGCTCACATAGCTACAAATGTTATTAGTAGCCATAAAATTATCAAGGCCCTTTTAAAATCCATTTTTAAAGAGTGTGTGACATGTATTAGCAGATCTGAAATCCTGATTTCAAATACCCTCGCTCGAACATCAGAAACAAAATGTCGAGCTAAGCAACAGTGACAGGGCTTGAGAAGCGCTAATGAAGAGTGGTGCCATTGCCTAAGAGAAACATTACACATTATTAACACATTAGCCCACTAAGGCACTGTGCCAGCTGTAATAAGCAACCAATTTGGCATGCTAACTTAGATACACAGGACCATTCAGAAAGTCTTCCTCCATTTTTTTCCTCCCCGGTGGACAAACACATGGTGCAACCTGTTCCCATCTCACTAATGCCCAGAAAATCACTGCTTAGCTGCGCCCTGATTCCTGCGCACGGTTGGTCACTACGCTATTAATACTTTGACACCGATCTTCCTGATGCAAGGTCCAGTTCACAAATTGGCTACATATATTATCCGTGCATGGGAGCGTGGGAGGGATAAATCATATTCATTATTCACATTCATGAAATTCCAAACACATGGGAAGTACTGATGGTGTCCTTGGGGAACTAGAAACAGCTTGTCAGAGATATCCAAGTAAAAGGGGTGCAAAATCAATTATGAAAGGAGGTGTTTCCTGCTCTAACAAGCTAATTACTGTACATCAAGTCACAAAGGGAAAACTGATGCTTTTTATTTTTTTAATGGAGGTGCTGTCAGATTAAATCAACTTGGAAGGACAACTGAGTTTAATGTATTCCCTCAGCTGATGCTCTCTTTAACACTTTTACATATGCAAACATGTTAATATGCTGTCGGAATCCGTGAAATAGGACTGACAGGGCAGAACCTAACAAAACGGTTATGTGACCCCGCTCCTGCAGCTTATTTACGTCATTTACATACGTCGGTAACTCCAGCTCAAACAGAGAGTGATTGCTTGGGAGTCACTACTGTGAAAGCAGGAGCATCTCAACGGGGAAATGACACATCCCTGCTGCTGGGAGGATCCATTTGAGGAGGCAAACCAAACGTATAAATTGCTAATGAACTATCCTTTCCTGTCCAGCACAGCTAGCAAAACTGCAGATGGTTGATTCCCCCTGGGATAAGAAATAGGTGAAGCTGGGGTATTTGTTAGATGGTTTCCAGGTTATCTGCCAGGAGCAAAAAGCCATGTCGTGCTGCCTTTTCCGCAGCAGGAATCAGAGCGAGGGGTATTCGCTTCCCGCTTCTCCCAGGCCCTCGGCCAGCCCGCACCCAGCAGGGCTCCCTGCCTTTCCTTGGGGCTCCTGCCCCAGTGTTTGCCTAAGACAAACGCGATGCTTCTCTGCTTCCCGACGTCCCTTTCTCCAGACTTCTCTGTCTTTCCTTACAGATCCGCAAGCCTCCAAAAGCTAGCAGTCAGCAAAAGCTCGCTGTGCACACAAGCGTTTGCATCGGGCAGTGAGGCTCACCTGTGTTAGGGGTTGAGGCACTAACATTTCCATTTGCTGCTCTCTGAAAGATTAATTGTTTTCATGCAACCATCTGCACTGGAGGCCAGGGGTTACACCCTGCCCACAACGACACCCTGTACGAGCAAATACCCAGAGAGCCATGTACAGATGAAGGCATGCACCCCTTGGGCATCCAGCTGCTTTCCCGGCACGATGCTTTCCGCAGGATCAGGGCTGGGTGGCAGGGAGAGTCTGCATTGCCTGACATGCCCAAGAACCCTTGCCCATGGGCACCAGCCGGGTCCTTGCCTCTGCCAGCAAGCACTGGCCTCAGCACAGTGCCAGGGGCTGCAGGAGCTGCTGGATCAAGAAAAGGTCACGTCACCCCATGTGCCTACGGGACAGAGAACCAAATCCAGTCTTAGGTCTCACTAGCTCGTCGGAGCAGGCTCGGCAGAAAGTGACCTCAGTGCGGTGGCCGAGCTCTCCAAAGCTGGCGGCCAAACCCCCCGCAGACGAAGAGCTTTCAAGAGGAGCGCGCAGGCTGTGCTCGGCGCCTGCTGCAGCTCTGCTGACCGGCATTTGCAGGCTCCAGCGTGATGGCTGCACCCAGCTGTGTCAGTCTGTTTCCACCTCTGGGCTGACTGTAGCTGAAAGACAGATGACCTGTTATATATTTTCTTACCTTTAACTATTCCCACATGATCGGAGTGTTTCTGGGATATAGATAATAGGTCCACTCTTGAAGTCTTTATCAGGGCCAGGCCGTCACTGGTCCCTGGAACACCAGGTGTACAGGGGAAGATTAGAAGGAGCAATTGGATTTCCATTTGTTCAGAGCAAAGGCAGGAGAAATTTCTATACCTAGAGGTGGTAACAAGCTGCTTTCCATTGTATTCAATGGGCAAAGCCTTGCACTGAAAGAGCCGGAGCATCTCCCACTGCACACCACCCACCTGCAGAGCAAGCCAGGAGAGGAGGCTGCATTTTCCAGAGGTGTTTCAGCTTGGACACTATCACATTGCTCCTTCGAAAGTGGAATGTGATTGAGCTCCTTATTCAAGCAAAACTCCGAGCATAGCTCAACCTAAGCGCAAAGGGAGTAAGGATTCAAAACCTGGTCCAAGATGAGCCAAACATCTGTTTATTTGCCTGTTGTCTTCTCTCCTACTGAGTAAACACGGGCAACGCTAGGGAAACCATGTCATTCATAAAGTGGATTGATGTCCTTGGAGCTGTTCAGCTCCTTCTTGAGGAAAATGCACAACCTGTGTCTTACACTCAGATGGATTCACTCACTTGTGGAATTTATCCCTTGATACCATTGTCTGACACGGGCTTTCCTTCACACACACATCTGCAGACAGCAATTTCCTATTACAGATGCTGCCCATCACCTCCATGTTCCTTTCTTCCCCTCACAAGGAATTCAGATGTAGGAACTTTGGAGCAAACTGGGACGGCCAAGGGAGTCTGGACCTGGCTTGCCTGTGGTTTAGTACAGACCCAGAGGAAGGGCCTCACGGAGAGATCAGGGTCCGGCCGGCGATCCCAGCCAGCACGCTGTGACGCAGGCCAAAGGCACGCTGCACAGCAGAGCCCTTTCCTCCCAGCTCCGTTTTCCTGTGCTCCCTGGCAGCACTCTGCACAGACAGAAAGGGGAGCGATGTTAATGATGAGGGGCAGCCCCCATAGGGAGGTGGGGTGGCTGAAACCTCCAAAAATTCAGCCCAGAGCAGCATGCGTGCTTCCAGGCAGATGGGAGCTGATGTTGTCAGATGCACTGTGCAAGGGCAAGCGAGAAAATGGCAAATGAAGGCAGCGTGAGCTGTTGGGTGTTTCAAACCCTGCCTTGCCGGGCAACGTCCACTTGCTCCTCCACGGCTGGAGCGGATGAGTTGGGCCTCTGGGAGCTCTCTGAAGAGCCTGTGTTGGCCCCACATGCTAAGATGCTCTCCAGTGAAGTCTGTCTCCTCAATAAAGGAGAAAATGGAGAAGATGGAGACATCTGCTGGGAAGCTGTCAGGTTTATTAGATACATGCGGGTTTGGGGACGGAGCAGCGAGAGGATCTCAAGGAATCTGAGCTCAAAGAAATAAAGGCAACTTCAAAAGGCACAACCAGACCAGCAGAATCGCTTAACAACAATAATTTTTTGCTGGCAATACAATTGAAAACACCTGAGAATCAGATCGGGATTCAGCCTATCCCCCTGCCTGGAATTGCAGCTGCTATTGATTCTGGACGCTAGATCTTAGGAAAGCTCCTCCGTAAACTCCTGACACTGGCCATTACAAGTGATCCCAGATGTGGAAGGATTTATGGGATCCCCACACTTTAAAATATGTGCAGATTAAAGACCGTGCTAATTCTAAAGCTAGAGGGAGATAGCGCTCACGCCCCCTCCGCTCTCCTCGGTGCCAGGGTGTCCCAGCAGTGCCTGGCTGGCAGGGGCAGAGCAGGCTCAGCCTGGGGACCATGGAGCCATGGCAGCTCATGGAGTGCCCCAAGCTGTCCACAAAAGGAGACTTGGAAAAACACATTTATAAAGGCTCTATTGCAATCCATGTGAAATGGCTTAGCATCTCCATCAGGAGATCTGGTGCAAATCACACATCATCAGGAGTTAATGGTCCTTACCCAGGAGAGCTCTTTCGCATGACTTGAACTATCTCGCCATGGCACAGAGGAAGGACGAACACCCCTTTGTTGCCTGCTGCAGGAGCTGGGGTGCTGGGACAGTGCTGTAACCTGCTGGAGCTCCTACATGCCCCACATCAGCATCGCAACTTTTCCTTTTGATTTCATCCCACAACTCCCATCCAGGGATCCCATGGCAGCAATGGGGAGACTGAGGGATGGAAACAGTCAGTCATTGCGGAGGAGGAAAAAAATGTGGTATTTGTAGCCTTTGCAAAGCAAAAGAGCAACCTGGTCCACCTTCCACCCAGCCCAGTGCCCCTAATACCAGGGAAACAATTTGCATTGACTCGAGTCGGGATGAGCTCAGCCCCTTCGTGCTGCCAGAATAAATGAGGCTGTTCGCAGTGGTAAATACCAGGTCAGCTGCGTCCAGAGAAGGCAGCTTTTCTTCTGTGGTGAAAGACAGGGGTGTATCTCCTCACTGTGTATACCTGAGTGTCACTGCAAACAGCAGCATCACTAAAGGCAGGTCGATGTCATATAATTTCCTTGTTATTTGTCTTTAACAAAGCAGTAGCCTTTAAAGTAAAGAAATTAAAATCTACCTGCTTGAAAAGCTGGGCGTGCAGCCATTTGGTGGGGTTTGATTTTGGGCAGTGAATACAGCAAAGCTAGCTGCCAGCTTGTGTTCACACACATCTCCGAATCGTCTGTGAGGTCTCAAAACTAATGATCGATATGTTGTCTGTTGTGGTAAACAGATATTTTTAAAAGATTCCTGCTTCATAGTCCACAGAAGAATTTGATTTCCATGCCTATTAAATAATGATAGATTTTATGACAGCAAATGTAAGATCTATCATGTGACTGGGATTAACTTTTGCTGATAATCCAATATCTGACCCTATAGCAAAGTAACTAGTGCTTCACGTCTCCAGCGCGGCACCCACCCTCCTTTTGCAGCCTGAGCTCGGGGCAGTCTCTGGGGCTGGATCCTCCCTTCCCGTAGGACATCACCAGGCTGCTGCCAGCTTGTCCTGGGCAAGGGAGAGCAAGCCAGCACAAAAACAGCCCAACATCCCCCATGTTTCTAAATAATTGGGGGGGTGAGGGTGGGAGGGAAGCCACCCAGGTTTGCAGGATCATTCCAGGATATTATTTCCTGTTCTTGTGGGCATTTTAATGTAGGCTTTGATGTTGAGTCCCTATGCATGCTCAGGTGATGACAACCCACAGTTATTTCCATCCTTTCTTGACACCCCTAGCACAATATGAGCCCTCATCTTACCGTGACACACTCTGCACTTGGGCAGCGGGCTGTCACGTGGGGCTGTGAGCCCTGGCTGTGCGGTGGCATGTGGTGCCCGCCTGAGCTGGGTACCAAAACGCCGGGGCACTCTTCCTTGGAGAACTTTGGGTTTTTTCCTAGCAGGTGAGAGACAGAGTCAGAATAAGTAACAGATACCATAAGCTTCTCATTAACAAATTAACAGAGCTCAGAAACAGAAAGGCAGCTTCCCAAGGCCTGCTGCTTCGGTGACTGGCACAACTGCTAGACCAAACCCCAGCTGAGCCGTTTGAAGCCCCACCGACCCCTGCACCACTCTGAGTGATGTTTTCTTTTGCTCCTACAGCCTCTAAGGTGAATACCTTGTAAAACTGTTACAGCCAAGGGTATCAAACAGCTGATCAAGCCCTTCAGGAAAAGCAAAGCTCTGCAATCATTAGCAAATATTTGTGATGTGCTGCCACTTTGAAAGAGAAACTTATTCCCCTTCAGCAGCAAATGGTAAGTATATCAAACAAGGAAATCTATCAAATGTATCAAGTGTTGATGTCATGAAGGATATATAACCTGTCCTCAAAATGAAGGCCATGGGGTTCTCTTGCTAGGTACTGTCCCACTGAAATGATAAACAGTGTGGGCTTGCACGCGGCAGAGGAGCCAGTTCCCATTGAGAGTGGAAACTCTTTCTTCACTGCCTTGATCGCAAGTCAGGAATCTCTCCTTCTCTGAATATATGTGAGATCTGCTCCAGGCAGAGCAACCCTGGCCTTGGGTGATGTGGCCAGAGACCCCCTCTGAGTTGGGGCACAATGTTAGCATTCTCCTAGCCAGAGCAGTGCTGTGTCTCTGCCTCAGCTTAGCTTTTTAGCACACCCAAACTGAGGAGGCCAGCAGAGAGGCTCTCAGAAATAAGTCAGCCATGACAAGACACCCCCTCTTTGGACCCACCTGGCTCCCCTGAGGGAGGAAGGGGCAGGGAATGGGATGCTCAGATTGCCCCAGCTACTTCTGGGGCAAACATTTACTTTAGATTAAGTGGCATGTAAAGGAGAGAGGAGCCCTCTCTGGCTGACTGCTAGGGTGGATAGTTAAATATTTATAATGTCCAAATTAGCATAGTGAAAGCTCAATTCATCAATTTGTTCTGGTCTGTTTGTAAGAAGGGGAGGGGGTGTCAGGCACCCTGCAGGAGATGCAGCCGTGGGTGGGCAGGGCGTGCGTGCGTGCTGCCTCCATCACGGGTCCACAGCGTGGCTCCGTGCTGGCACTGAGACTTGTTGCCCTGGCTCGCCCTTTCGGAAGGGTCGGGGAAGAGGGCGGCTGCGGGACAGGGCTGCGGGGATCCCTCCTCTCCCCCAAATCCCTCTGCCCGGGGGGCACCCCCAGGCTGCCGGGGAAGCTGCGGGGAGCAGCCCGGCCAGGCAGCGCCAGCCCGGTGCTGCCCGTGCGAGGGCCGGGGGGGGGGGGGGGGGGGGG